>JAROYE020000021.1:1002500-1602500 GCA_029619315.2 Dynastes maya
CACTCGGTTTTATTTGGTAAGAAATACTGTTGTAGAGCTTATACCCGTATGATAGGGTATAAGCTATCACATTCATGGAGGTTATTGGTTGATACAAACTTAGTTTACGTTTAACATACATTAATAAAAATAAAATAATAAAAGTAATTTTAGTTTTGAGTCGAGGACGTGCAGGCCTGAAAGTATTCTTCTAACGAATAAATCGGATCATTTAACAAAAATGTTCTTATTGCAGCTTTAAAACTTCGTACAGTACTTAATGATCTTATCGTTGAAGGAAGGGCATTGAACAATTTTATTCCCATGTATTGAGGCGATCTTTCGTAAACTGTAAGGCTATGTCGAGGAATAGTTAGCATATTTCTATTTCTAGTGTTATATTGATGTATTTCACTGTTTTTAAGGAAGTCATCTTCATTTGATTTAACGTATACCAGTACATCTAGAATATATAATGATGTTACAGTAAGTAACCTTAGGTCTTTGAAGATAGTTCTACAAGAGACCATCCTAGAAGCACCCACTATGTTTCTTACAGCTCTCTTTTGCAATATAGTAATCCTTTTTGTAAAAGTAGATGCACCCCAAAACATTAACCCATATCTAATTCTAGATTCAAAATGCGAGTAATAATAGGATATTAGTATATTTTGTGTTACTAAAGCTTTTAATCGATATAGAGCATAGCATCTAGATGCCAGTTGTGTTTCTAACTGATTTACATGTGTCTCCCAATTTAATCCATTATCAATTTGTAAACCTAAGAATTTAGTATGTGGTACTTGTTTGATAGAATCGTTATTTATTTTGATTAAGTAGCTTTCACTATACTTGTTGACACCTGGTGTAAAATTAATGAATGTTGTTTTTAATTTATTCAAGTATAATTTATTATTTACAAACCATGAATTGAAATTGTTTAAGTTTACTTGTATATCTTGCAGTAGAAGGTTTTTATTGGGCTTCCCACTAATGTACGTACTATCATCTGCATAAAGAATTAGATTGGGGAATTTTGTAGGTAAATCGTTAATAAAGATGATAAACAGTAAGGGTCCCATTACTGAGCCTTGTGGAACACCTCGTTTTAATATAAGCTTATTGGATCGTGTATCTTGAATGTCAACTACCTGCTCCCTGCTTGAAATATATGACTTAAACCACTTGTACGCAGTACCGCGAATTCCACAATTATACAATTTATATAGTAAAATATCATGATCGACCATGTCAGAGGCCTTACTCAGATCCATAAAAACACTAGCACATTTGAGACCGTTATTTAAACTGTTGTAAAGGATGTCAATGAATTGAGTAACTGCAGAAATTGTAGATCTATTTTTTATAAAGCCATGCTGTGATTAATTGAAAAATTCTGTACGGGTTAAAAAGGCAATTGCGTTTTCAGATACAATCTTTTCTAGAACCTTCGAGACGGCCGATAGCAAAGATATTGGCCTGTAATTAGCAATTATACTACTATCCCCTGCCTTAAAGACAGGGATAACCCGAGCGACTTTCAGAACATGAGGAAAAATACCATCACAATAGATCGATTTATGATACAAGTTAATGGTTGCACTATTAAATCTATAGCATTTATTAATATATTTGAGCTTATGTCGTCAATGCCAGCAGAATTCGACGGTTTCAAAGCACGAACTGTACTATATACCTCAAGCTCAGAAACAGGCTCAAAGAACATACTATTTACCATACTACCAACACGTGGTCGACCAATCTCAGGCACAGAAAGTTCAGATGCTAAGTCTTCGGTTATGTTGATAAAGTAGTGGTTAAAACAATTCGCTATTTGAAATTCGTCAGTACTAAGGGTATCATTTATATTGATTTCAGTGATGCGGTTTGTGTTAGATTTTTTGTTATGGACATTCTGATTTATAATTTCCCAGGCTACCTTATTTTTATTTGCTGCATTCAAATATTTGTTAGTAGTTAGATATAGAGACTTAGCAGTAAGTATTACTTTTCTGTATATTTTTTTATAAACTTTATAATATTCAAAATCTTCAACATTTTTTTGTCTTTACTGATTTTTTATACAATTGTTTTAGTGTGTTTGAAGACTTACGTATTCCAGGTGTTATCCACGGTTTCTTGTCGCATCTACGCACGTGCTGCAACATGGTTGCAAGTGTTTACATGTTATGTGTAAAGTGCATGGTTTACATCTTATGGCAGAAACCATTCGACAATGCTCTCCCGAGGTAGATGCATTAATAGCAAGCACAAAAATGGTATTTTTTAAATCTTCCAAACCCCTACGATCATTTCACACAGAGTGTCCTGGTATTCGTCAACCACCGGAGCCAATTCTTACACGTTGGGGAACATGGTTGCAGGCAGCTTTTTATTATGCTGAACATTTCAAAATAGTAAAAGCTGTTGTTGCACAATTCAATCCTGCCGAAGCTACAGCTATTAAGGAGAGCCAGTCGAAATTTCAAGATATTTCCGTTGAAACAGATTTTAAACAGGATAAAAAATCAGCTGACGCAATAGACCAATTACAAAATAGATCGCTATCATTATTGGAGTCTCTGCAAATTATGGACGGAGTGCATAAACAGCTACTAACTATAAATGACGTAAAATATAATCGCGTTTTAGAAAAGTTCGAGAGTGTGCTACAGAAAGATCCCGATTTTAGCACACTAAAACAAATTTGTGATGGTGTATCGAATAATCCACTGACTAAGTACAAAGAGTATTTTAATCATGCATGTATAACATCGGCAGATGTTGAACGCTCTTTTTCAAAATATAAACTCATTTTCTCATCACGGCGAACATCGCTCACCGAGATAACTGTGGAAACACATCTAATAGTGTCAACTTTTTGCCACTCTTATCCATATGATGTTAATACCGATAATGGTGCTTCTAGTTTTACTGTTCCGTAGCCAAGGCTGCTTAAAAGGATGAGTGTTTCACTACTTTTCACATATTATAATTATGTATTAGTTCTGTTATTTTTTTTCTATTTTCTTACTATTGTTTTTGTATACTAGGCAGGTATGGCTACGGCACGGCTCTCTGTTACCGGGCTCTAGTAATAAGCAATGCAAATTTATCATTATATTCTGAAGCATGAACATAGCCTCCCAGGTTTCATTTTGTAGATAATAAGAAAATTGTTGTAGGGAAGTGTTATTAAAAAGAATAAGTAGTTACATTGTGAGAGTTTAGACTATCCAAATCTGGAACATCGATTACAATTAACTTAGGATCAGATAAAAACGTATCTTTAGTGAAAGTATTTACATTGCTCGGAAAATTACCATAGACATTGTCTATTTGAGTATGTGTATCCTTACTTTGCCTAGTATATATCGATAAAGGCGAATGTAGATTATAAAAAGCAAACAAATTAATTATTTCTAAGGCTTCTTTAGAAATCGATAGAAAGATTTGCAACGCGAAAGAACGGAAGCAAATTAGGAAAGTAAATTCTTAGAGTGCTTGGATCAATAACTAATGAAACTTCGTCTTCCATGCAACAGTCTTCGATTAAAACAATCGTATTTACGTGCGCGATTTTAGCAAGCTGTTACCCCATCGTACACCAGCACATTTTGTGAGGCGCGATTCTTCCCTCCCGATCCTGGCCATTAAAAACGATTGGATGCGATTTTCTTCGACACTTGATACCACTTTTGACTTGACGGCGATGCGATGCCAACGACACTTACGTACTTCGCGAGCAGGTAAGACTACCGTCCTCCTTTAACCCTCCGCTTCCCATCCCCGCGCGCCCCCTCTAAAACGCCGCGAAAAGCCTTTCGTAATCCAGCCACCTGTCAAATAATCTCCTAAAACAAACCGTCTGCACTAAAGTCAACCAATTTAGCGCACCATTATCTATAATAACAGACAAAATCAGGCGCACACAACTTGGTAAATTGCTAAATTGACAATATTTAATGCCAGTAGCATTCTACCGACCTTGCCAGCGGCGCGCTTAGAGGCGAGAGACTCACCTTTCGCATAATCTTAATACAGTTTCTAACTTTGATAATTAGTGTTCTTAAGACCGACGCGCCCTACGTCTTAGACAAACAGAGTCTAGGGGGTGAGGGAATCTGAAGTAAGGAGAGGTCGGAGGGATTTATTTTCGCCGCTTTTCGACGCGAGCTATAGCTTTAACTCCTTAACGCCGTTCTTTTCCTTATTCGGCTGCAGTTCGCACGAATTGTTCCCCTATCTCAACCGGCACACTTCCAACGTGGATGCAGAACTAGATGGGCCACACGAAAACACCACCAGGACACCGCAAATTTAATCTGTGTACTCACCTGATAGTAGTGGCGGCGGTAGAGATTTTGATTTTTACAAGTTGTCCGACCTCGCGCTCCCTCTATCCATGTTTGCCTACTATCTACACTTCGTTAAGATTATAATAATCTCGGCTGTTCAGAAACTGCTAAAGTAGGCGACAGCGAAGGAATGGCGCAAGGGATGGAAAGAAATAACGTCCAAATTTCATGCTAAAGTCAGAAGATATACGGTAGCCTCCAGAAGTCTAATGCCACAATCTGAAGAGCTGTCAAAAAGACGAAGTAATATACAGATGCTTCTATGTTTTCAATTTGCTATTCGTTAAGTGAATAATTTATTCTCTTTTAAAATTCCTAATAGTGCGAGGCGAAGAACTGTCCTAAATGATTTTGCCAGTAATCTGCGTTTCATAGAATCGCACCATTATGAGAGTTCTACAAGCCTTTAAACTGAACTACGCCCCAGAAAATGATTTTATTCAGTCCGCGGTAGAAGACCTCAATTTAATGAGATTTTGAATAGTTCCAACGTGGTCCTCGGCCTCGCGGTAAAAAATTTGGAGACTCCTGCTCTAAAGAAACAATATTTTAAAACGGAAAATTTGAACTGCATGGTGGATTTGTAATCTTTGCTTGTAATAATATTTTGTTCTGTTGATCAACTCTGGTTTTCTTGTTGCTCAAGTGTAACCACAATAAAAATAAAAAGCAGCAGCTACTACTAAATTGTTGTCAGCCACTTTGGTTGTAGAATAATCTTCCCGGTGTTATCGTGTCATTGAATTCACTCTAAACACTGGACCATAGAAACGTTTTGTATGATGGTATGATCAGCGTAACGTCATGAGCAAACTCAGCGACACGGCAACATCCGGAAGATTACTCTTCATTATACAACAGTCGTGAAAGCCTACACTCAACTGTCTCTTTGGTTTTCAGAATCTACATATGCAATGACTTTCTCTGACCATAATCTAACCTTTCTAACTTATTTGGTACATTTGAAATGTTTAGGAAGTGCTTGGATTCATCCATTGTAACATAATTTTATCAAAACTGCACAGTTGTAATGGTGTTTGTATGTTGGTAATTTTCTGAATTTTGCTTCAAAAAATTAATAATTTATATTAAAACGGGTTTTTGAAAAAAAAAGAAAATATAATAATCTTCAATTTTCAAATGTTAAAGAATATTAAAATGGTAAGAAATCGAACCTCACATCTCCCGCTTGCCGGATGGGCGCTCAATTCCTTACCGAAGATATTTTTTCAGTAATTAATTACGTCGGAAATTCCAAGGAAAATTATAGATTTTTATAATTCACGGACGGAAGCCAAAATATAGTAATAAATATTATGATGCTTGAACTGTAGCTAGTCCGGTTACAAAGGTATAGATGCAGATGTAATAATTCGCTGAATATCGATCAGAATGACCCTTGAGAAAAGCCAAGGAATATATGATTACTACATTTTATGGTAGACTATTGCTTATAATATCACCGTAGGCCCCGAAAAGTCAAAGAAAGGGTCTATTCTTTGTACTACTTAAGACTGCGTTTAACAATAGATTGCTCTTTTATTATCGAATAACTATCACATTGCTAATAATAATGATAGCAAGAACTAAAGGATAATACGGCAAACACCAAGATATCGGCATACTCCGCACCACACAAAATATTTAAACTGAATTTAGCCGTACGGTTGACAGTGGGATTCTACGGATTTCCAAAGCATGCGGTCCGAATTAATTAAATATTTTGTACGGTGCGGAGCGTGCCTCAGTGCTTATCACACTACTAAATATTAAATAGACTAAGAAATTTTGAATGAAATCTATAGTAAAGTTATAAACTTGTTTTTTAAACAGATCAAAATACTTTATCAAAATAAAATTAACCAATGTCTTTTAAAGTAATGAAGACCTTTACCAGTCACTAGGCCGATCCTCCATATTTTATTAGGGATTAGATAAGGAAATTAGTGATTTTGCGAAGTTACACAGAGTGTTTAGAGAAGTTCACATTCCATTCAGGTACCGTAGACACAAAAGCGACAAAGAGGTTTTAACAAACGTAGATCCAAAAATCTATTTGATTTTCCACTGATTTTCTATTACAACCGGCACAATAGAACCTTCATCTAAAGTTATTTTCTGCTTTCCTTCATTTGCTGCAAATATCTTTAATTTGTAGTATTTGTAGATCTTTGTATGTACTTATTGGGCATCTGCATAAGAAATGCTACTGGCTAATAGTGACTAACAAGGGAACACCGGCAACCAGAAATGATTTATTATTTCCATACAGGCTTTAAGAAATACTATAATATAATGTGATTGAAATGACCACAGGCGGCCGTTTAAAATAATGTATGAGAAGCGTTCTTTCGTGCAGTGTAAATTTACAGCTCGGCATATTCTATAGAGCAATATTCATATAACTAACTTGTTTGTAACTAACACATTCTCGGAAAACAGTGGAGCAGAATAAAAAAGAAAGTGTAATGCTTACGAAACATTCAATACACTACACACTGTAATGTGATTATTGAAATTATAATTGTGACTGGTAGTATTATACATATAGTAATTATGCCATGTAGTAATTACAGTAAGCACAATAGCAGCTGTACTGGATTTTTAAAGGATCCCGGTCTTTCATCCACGTATCCACTCTTATACCACGCGTATTTGAAGGCATCGAAAAATCTCGGTGAAGAAAACTGCTGATTGTGGGTCAACGATTGTAGTTTAATAATACTATTTCTCTGATGCAAATCTATGTCGTAGTTCATAGGAATCACTGTATCAGAAAGAGTTCTAATAAAATTTTTCCATAATCTAAAACCAAACACATCTAGAGGTTGTACCATTGCTGTTGTTTTCTTAGGGATATTTAAAATGTTAACAGTTTTATCTTTTGGCACCAATTTTTGAAGTTCAACAATACAATGTCCACTCCAAGAATCAATCAAGAGAACGCCTTTTGGTCCGATATTTGGTAAGAAAACATCTGTTAGCCAGGTTTTCAAATGATTTGAAATGAGCTTTCCAGACGTCGAAGAAGAAATATACACATTTACTGGTCTAAACAATGATTGCGCAACTCGAGGTCCAAATGTATTCGTAGATTCCTTTAATACCAAAAATAATGGCGAAAGTAACCGTCCATCTGCAGAAATGGCCGGTAAAATTGTATAACTATGTGTTGTTGAGTGCAAAGATTGCACAACAGCTTCAACGGTTTTCTCACCCTTCACTGCCAAAGTACGACCGGAGTACATTTCTAGATTAAATTCACTTTCATCGGCGTTGTATACGTTGCTTCTGCCGATACTAACAATATGGGGTTTGACTTCCTTAATAAAATTATTGCTTAACAATCGTAGGTCTTCCATACCAGCACGAGTCGACCTAGTAGTAAATGCTGTTATTTTGCGTGACACAATATTATGTACTTTCTTGAAATGCCATATCCACCAATGTCCTGCTTTAAACGTGCCATGTCCAATTTTTTATTTAGCTTCTAGAGACCAACTTCGAAGGTTCATGTCATGAATTATTTTTCCATCGTCTATGCTATTTTCAAATTTTGTATGAACGTATTCTGTAATAAACCGTAGTTTATCCGCATGGGCGCCGTCTCTTAACACTTTCTTCCCGTCTATATAATTGGCGTAGCGATTTGACCTTTTTGAATTTTTGTTTCACGCCTTCGACAGAACGTCGCTTGCTTTTACCACTTCTCCAGTGTTCAACAGCTTTAATTTTGTAATCTAGGTCAACAACACCGCCTCCTTCTTCAGGAACACATGCAATATTTTCATAATTGTAAAATAAAGAAAAAAAAATAAAAAAGGGGGGAGGTGGTCCCCGGCCCCGCGTTATAAATTTTTTCCGAAAATAATTCACGTCATCCTTGGGACTATGTAATTTACTTCAAATTATATTCTAAAAAGAAAAAGATATCTGTTATAATTTCCGAGATATTTACAAAAAAGAAACATAAAAATCTTTGGAGGGGGCTGTACCCCCAAATCGGCGAGATACGCTAAGTAAGAAAGAAATGGTGTTCTTATACCAAGGTACTCTTTCAGTTAGTGCAGTTTCATCGATATCGAGAAGTGCAGGTTGCCGGTGTTCCCTTGTTAGTCGCTATTAGCCAGTAGCATTTCTTATGCAGATGCCCAATAAGTACACACAAAAATCTATCAACATTCAGAGAGTGGAAAGTACAGAGTGTGCTGGGGGACAAAGATGGACAAACTTCGATGCCAATTTTGACTGCATGGAACCCGTACCTCATTTCCCAATTTCCGTCAAAATTTTGGGAAATCAAATTAGAAAGGTAAAAAGATACAATCTTACACAGAAGTATATGGTAATCCTTCACGAATATTTTGGAAAGCATACCTATTGGTAGTTTCTTATTTTCTTCTACGTGCTTCTTGTTTAATTTAAGAATAATTTTAAGTTTATTTATATTCAGACTTCTTGTCGAAGCCAAGAATAAGTTATGTTGTAATTTTTCGAGTGTTTAATTGGGCGAAATTGAAATTATTGCCATATACCACGAACTTTTGCGAAATAAGGTTTTATTTCAATGTGGCCAAAATGCAATCCTATGCATCCATCCGTTAAATTGTTGGTAAAACTACTGAGTGGTACCCAACAGTTCCCGAAATGCAGCGATAAATAAAATTGAAGAATATCAGGATTACCTTTTCTTCGTTCTTCCATTGTGTCGGCATCATCGACGCCAGTAGCAAAGTAAAACATCTTTACAATTACATCACACCTCGAAAAATCAGTCGTCCAGTTGACTGTAGGGAACAATGAAGCTAAATCTTTTCTTCCTGATTTGAATATGGCACAAAGTCCAATGAGGCTTTCAATTTCAGTGGCATCGGTGCCCTTATAATTTTGAGAATTTTGATCTGTTAACTTTATCGTCATGGATTCGTGTATTGAACTATCTGATTAATTATGACACCGTCAAACAGAATGTGCCAAACTTTTTCAACGTTAGGATTCTTGCCAAGTAATTTTGCAGTCGCTCGTAACGCAGGAAGTTTCAATTTCATAATATTTTCATGTGTTTTTGTAGCCTTTGGCTCGGATGAACTCCAAACAAAACATTTGTTTTTGCTACAATAACATCTTGGCTCGAGATTATGTGACGATGAAGCTTCATTGTTTGTACCGGCAAGCACTTCCAGGTCCAAATCAAGCGCACTAGTAGTTACAAGATCTTTTTTAATCATCGTTGTCTTTCCCTTTCACTATCTTCATTGTCCAACACATCCATTTCAGGCTCAGCTTCATGATCCGAATATTGTAAATTATTTTCATTGTGAGAATCATCAGAATTAAATTCTTCATCATTCGATTCTTCCCGTTGGTCAGGAACTAGCATGGCCATTATTTTTTTTTGTTCGCGCTGAAATTCCAGACATTTTGAAAAGAAAACAGAAAACAACACAAATTAAATGACTTTCATGAAGTAAGAGCAAATTAAAAAAAAATGTGTAGTTGAGAACAACACACGTCTTACAGAGTACCACACGTCCCATAGACGGGCTAGTTTCAAAGAAAGCTGTTCTCAGAACAGTAGATCACAACTTCCCAACTTCGAACTATACAAAGCCTAGTGACCGATCTCAGAGCTGGGCAAATACTGAAGTAGGGGGCGCCACTACCAGCGCTACTGTCTGTAGGAGCAGAAAAACAACTCCAGATGCATGTTGAGGGTTAAGGTCATCGGTTTTGCTCAAAGCTCAATAACTACATAAATATTTGAACAAATAATTCTAGAGCTCTAATGTCAGATATCCATAAGTTAGTACTATGGTCCCCATTTTCATTTCTGAACATTCATTGCTTTCATCCGAAAAACAATTTCTTTTTACATATAATCGTTTGATTTGGGTGAAATTTTAGGGAAAAAAACCACAAGGAAGTGTAGCCTTATAAGCTTCGCTTATCAAATTTCTCAAAGGCAAAACTGCTACGTTATCCTATTTGGAAGCGGGTGCACTGAAACTTACCGAATGTAGTGTATATGTACGTGTAGATACACGGCGAAATGAGCTGCCTTCTCCGCCTCTAAAACGTTAAAGTTAATAGTTTGCTTTTCGATGGATAGCCCGTATTCCAAACATAAGCTGCAGGTTAGATAAGTTTGATTTTGTGTAAGTAGCTCCCGCTTAGAAGCATGTACGTTCATATATACGCCACGTACTTCGTTTAGCGAGATAAGAAATTTCGAGGACGGGAAGGGATTTTGGGCGAGTATAAATTCACGATAGTTTTCGACGTCGTCAGACGACGATGTTTTGTTAGCTTTATTAGTTATACGTAGCGGATTTTAGGAGGATCTTAGAGCAGATGGCGAATCGCTGATCTATACAAATTAGAAACTAATACGGGGATTGTAAATTTCGTTATCATTAAAACTCAAATGCTAATGAATAACGTAATAGTGCCGTTGCATCCTCGTCCTAATTATGGTCCAATTAGTTCGTGAAATAGTAAGTACACATATTTCTTTTTCACAATAGACATTTTCTGTTTACCAATATAGTTATTTTCTGACTAACCCCTTACGTATCAGTGTTATATACATACAGTGAGGTCCTACGGTATCACTCTTCCATACTAACTTTTGAAGGACAGAAGCTAGCGTTTTTAGAAAAAGTAGGTCGATTTCTATTTTTTGTGAACTAACTTTTGCCGTTATTCCCAGCTCAAATATATTTCCGGTGTCACCGGTACTAACGTCAACTTTCTTATTTTAAATAAAACATCTTGTACATTTTAACGTTTCTGAAGAGGCAAACAATGGGCGAATCCAACGATATCACATAGTACTCACAAGTACACATTATACTTTAACTCAACTGGAATTTCACTGGAACATTTTGGTGTACAAGCCATTGGCATTGTCTGGCATTGCATGGAATTGTGAAGGAATTGTGTGGCATTATTTGGCATTGCAGTGGAATTGTAGGGCATTGTTTGAAATTGCCATGGCATTTGAGATATTTTTGTAATATCGCGCATGTATTTCCGCTTCATGAGTATACGTTTTCGATACTACAATATGGGAATAGCTCTAGCTACTTTAATTTTATGAATTTTGCGGTTAACTCTGTTATCGGTTTAGCCGATTTTGTGCTAGCAAATTGTAACTTGTCGCCATCCAAAAAATTAAAATGTGCAAAAAGATGTAGCTCTGTAATTTTCTCGAAGTTTCAACTAACCACTACACCACGGCACCTTGATGCCAGGAATGTTCACTTTTTATTACCTGGTTATTATTTTATCTGCAGAAATATCGTCATATTTTGATAGACAAATTTTTGATTCCTACGTGCTAAGTAAGCTAATTAATTAATATATTTTAGCTTCCGTCGGTGAATTATGAAAATCTGTAACTTCTCGTTCCGGTAAGTTATCGAACCTGACACCTCCCGCTTGCCGGACGGGCGTGCCAACCATTGCACCACGGTGACCTTGATGCCAAGAACGTTCACTTTTTAATACCTAGTTGTTATCATAAAATATTATGATATACTTGCAGATAAAATAACAACTAGGTGTTAAAAAGTGAACGTTTCTGGCATCAACTTCCCCGTGGTGTAGCGGTTAGCACTCCCGTTCGGCAAGCAGGAGGTGTTAGGTTCCATTCCTTACCCGACAAGATTTTTTCAACACAAGTATACATGCAATTACGTCTCAGATTTTCATAATTCACCGACAAAAACCAAAATATTATAAATTCTGTAGCACTTGTGAAATATGCAGGTATAAGTACATTGTAATAAATAATTTTACGTTTTGTTTTGACGATACTTGCTTTAAAATATAGAGGAGGCTGTGGAAGGTATAATGCAAACCATTTAAAGAATATATGGATATAATACTTCAATCAATAGCAGAAACAGGTTTTGAAATAACAAAAATATTTTTATGGACCCCTATTTTCACATATGCCACAAAAATATGAAATAGTTATTGGACATAGGGATGGGCGATGTATTTTTTAAAAAACATCGATGGCTTTTTATCGATATTTTTAACATCGATACAAATATCGATGTCCAAGGACAAACATCGACTTTTTTATATTTTAATCATGTATATGTATAGTGCTATCTATTAATAAAAAGAAAAAAATTGTGTTTTATGTATCGTACCACAGATCGCAACTATGCGTCTAGACTGTCTAGATGATGTAATGATAATAATAATAATACATTTAGTTTGTGGGCAAGTTACCAACGGCTAGTGGAAAAGAACACACAAATTGGGAAAAGTGACCGACTCTTGGAATTGCCTTTGTGTCTAAGAAGTGCTGTTGTGGAGCTTGAAGAAAATCCCTTGAATTGGTATAAGACAAATGGCGAAACTCACCCATCACTTTCAAAAATAGCACAACAATATGTGGCTATTGTCGCAACATCCTTACCATCGAAGATTTTATTTTCAAAAGCGGGTGTAACGCTCCCATAGCAAAGGAATAGGTTGAAATGAAGAAGACCAAATTCTATTTCTTTAGTTAGTAAACGAAACAGAAAACTATATAGAAAAGTTGATTACAATTCAAACTTTGGAGAATTGAATATGAAAGTAGTTATAAAGAAGAACGGTATCTATTGGAAGCCAGACCGCACTGAGTAGAAATTAGGTGCGCGCCACTTGCCGAATCTCCACTTTTCTAAAGGCTTCTAATGAACTAGAGCACTTTATAATTACAATCTTTCTATTGACAGGCACAGCACAGTGAACATTTCGTATTCCAGGAACTGTTTTCAGGTCGACAAATCTAGTAAAATTTAATCCATGAGCTTCATTCTCATGCTTTCCAATAGTTGTGAATGATTACTTGCACGTTCGATTTTGTCCACTTATAGAGTTCTGCGAGAGTTGTTGTTACAGTTCCTTGCAAACTTGCGTGGGCAGATAGTCGTTTCACTGTACCTTCACAGTTTTTATACCTTCCTGCGGCTCCATCACTAAAGTAACAAATCTACATGTCCGAATATGTTTCTTGTAAGTGATTAATTATTTTTTTGATACTGAACGTGAACTAAATATTCTGAAATGAATGAAAAGCAAATGTGTCAAATGTGTGCAAATCGTCCTCCAACTTTAATAGATTTAACGTCTTTCATCCCAAGCATAACCCTGCTGATGTCGTCTTCTTGATAAAAGCTTGTCACAAATTTCACAATATTGTCAGGAACGTTTTGTTTGTACTTTGTATGTTGCAGGTATTGGTGATGTATTGGGTATTTCTGTCTGTACAAGCACAGTAAGGGTGTACAATTTCGTACTAAACCTAGTTGCTAGCTTTGATTTCGGTTTTTTGTGCAATATTTAGTTAATGGTGTAATATTTACAATGAATTAATTCAAAATAGTTTCCCCATTCCACAGTAAAAAATATCAAATACTTTTTATATCGTTGTACGGCGATTCTATTTGAGGTATTTCATAAATTCCGTGTGTTAATTGAAATTTAAATTCAACAAAATAAGGACATAATGCAGGGAGACATTTCTAAAAATCGTTCTTTAATATTTTTTAAATATTTGCAAAAATTCAAACCATTAAATTGATCCAATCCAATCAAAAAGAATTTCGTAACAAAGTGATACACATGCACAGCATGGATCTGCTCCAAAGCGCACTTCAATTAATTTCCTACGTCTGGCGGCCCCTCAATAAAAGATCCTTCCCTAACGGTACCCTTGCTCATTCCGCCGCACACGTTCGAGAGAAAAAAGCAACTTCTCGTTCCGTACGATCGATCTTTCCTAATTACGAACCTCTAACCCGAACACAACAAAACCTATAGCAACCATAACCGCCGCCGACGTCATTACCGAACTTAATATATACGCAAAAATGCACAAGATGGGTGAGCGAATCGCGCCGAACCTGTCGCACGGGGAAGAGTTCGAAGAGGTACTCATTGAATTCGCGGACCGAAGTCAAAGCGGCGCGAAAAATGTCTCTATTAAGTCGTTTTTCTTGTTTTTTTTTTCCACAGCAAACGCGTATGACTTCCCTTTTTTGCCATTTCAAGTTGGGTACCGCACCTGATCGTCGACGGCGCGCCACAAAGCAGATCAAAGAATGGTGTATGGGTAGCTGGCTGTTGCGGCCGCACTGAAAATGCGGTGAGTCGGAAAGATTCGCGAATGAAAGAAAACGCATGAGTCATTAGCGGAAATCGATGCTCCTTCTGTGGAATTGCGTGAGGTAAGGGTGTGGATATATTTATGAAATGGGAAGAAATTATAGTCGGTACGAGTGGTAGCGTAAAACGTTTATTTCTCTAATGCTTATAATTTGATGGGAAAATGTCTTCAAATGCGTCGTTATTTATACACTTCTGTTTAGTGTTTTACGCTTAACTATAGCTCCAGAATATTTAGTGCCTTCTGGTACGTAGGCTTCCGCGGTCGTCAATAACACTATACTATTGGTTTTCGAGTTGGAACCGCCGCGTTGTCGTAGCTTCTGCCGACGTTTCGCCCACACTCTTATGGGACATCTTCAGAGCTGTTACTGCAAACTGACTGGGGACTATTAATTCCGGAGGGGTTTATACCGGGCTTGTTTCGTCAGTGAAGCGGAAAAGTTGTGGATCAATGAAACGTGGCAGTTGCTAGGAGGTTTAATCGGTTGGGATTAGAGAGTTCCTCGTGTCTAATGACCAACCGGATGATCTGGCTGACTTGGTAGAAGCTTGCCTTCATTCTACCTATTTCCAGTTTCATAGTAAATACTACGAGGAACTCTCAAGCACAGCTATGGGATCTCGTCTGTCCCCTGTCGTTGCCAACATCTTTATGGATGCGTTCGAACAATAAGCCCTATTATCTTACAATCCTAAGCCAAAGAATTGGTACAGGTACATTGTTGGCACCTTTGCCATCTAGCGTCATGGACACGTATCTACAGACAATTTCCTATCGTTTTTGAATACCCAACATGATTCCATACGCTTCATCACGGAAATCGAATCGGACGGTTGCCTTCCTTTCCTAGATGTTCCCGTACATCGGCGTCCTGACGGTGCGCTGGGATATTCCGTTTACCGAAAACCCATGCACACGGGTAGATATCTCAGTGAACTCTCACACCATCATCCAGCCCAAAGACGCGGTGTTATCAATTCTCTTATCCAAAAAAGGCCATTTCCATATCTGAATTCATTTCGCTTCCTCAAAAACTAAACCACATTACCGGAACTTTGGTCCGCAATAATTATTCTAGGAAAGATATTCAAACTACCATTAACCGCTACACCACAGCAACTCCCCTCACCTAACCCTAATTTCTGCAAGGAAATTCAAGGTGTCACTGAATCAGCAATATTGTCTTCAGGAACAACATAAAGATCATCTCTAAACCCAATTTCAACCTCTCAGACTACTTTTCCATCAAAGACCGCAATTCCATGTTCGTGCGTTAGTGTGTATATTTGGGAAGTCAGATTGGAAGGTTAAAGAGAAAATGACAAATCGCGTTTAAATTTCATGCAATTTTGTATATGCGCAATTTCTTCCGTATAGCTTGTGGGAAATGGCTGTTAGCGGTTTATCCTTTTTTGCGAACCTTATAAAAAAGACTAAGTTTAGCAGTAATTTTGTGTTTATTTATATTCAAGCTTCTTGCTAAAAGAAAAAGAAATTAGTTCGTACTGCTCTGTTTTCTATTAAGCGAAATAAAAACTACAGCTATTTTTCCCAGACATATCTCAAATAATTTAGCGGTGTGTAAATAAAGCAGTAGTGCCTCCCTGACTAGTAAATGATAGCAACGAAAAAATATATAAAAATGCGACAAAAATGTCCAGTATTAAAAATAAACAGAATTTCTATATAAAAAATGCGGTATTGCACATTTTTTCGTTAACATAAATATAAATGCTAAACTTAAATTGATTTTAGAAAACGTGCCAAGTCGAAAATTTTTAACAGAAACCCCCATTCTTGACATACGAAGGTGGTATGATAAATGCCGAAGGAAGACAACGCAATTGTTTCACATTTAGTGAATTAATTTCTCGACATAATCCCCTTGGAGCTCTATGCGCTTAGTTCAGCGATGTTTCAGCTTTTTTAAGCCATTCAAATAATAGGATTTGTCGAACTCTGCAAAACAGGTCTCTGTTTGGCAATAACCTCTTCATTTGACGTGAACCGCTTTCCGCCAAACCATTGTTTCAAGTTTGGAAAGAGAAAGGAGTCACAGGGGGCAAATCTGGCGATATATGGTGGATAGGGCGCTAGTTGGTACTGTAACTGAACTAGCTTTGCTGTCGCAATTCCTGACAAGTTCGATGGCGTGTTATCATGATTCTAGAAAATTCGAAAATTTCGCTAGGGGGGAACCTTTCTCTCTTTAGTACAACGTTGAATCGGTCCAACAAATCAACTTAGCACTGTCCCATAATTGTCTTTCCCTTCCCCAAATAATCAACTAAGATTATGCTTTGCGAATCTCAAAAAATCGTCGCCATAACTTTTCCGGCTGATGGAATCGCCTTCGCCTTCTTTGGCGCACGTTCGCCGGGAAAATCCACTTTGCCCACTGACCTTTGGTTTCTGGCGTGTGGTGATGTATCCATGTCTCATTTACAATCACATAACGTTGCAGAAACTCGTTCGTATTGCTTGGCTCTTTGCGACTTTTTCCTCTTTCCGAGGATAAAAATCAAGGTCAATGGCGAATATCTGACACGATAGAGGAGACGGAAGCTGAATCACAGGCGGTGCTAAAGATCATAACAAAACTAGACTTCTATAATGCATTGCCTTCATGGCAAAGATGCTAGGATGGGTATTTGCACTCTCAAGGGAACTTCTTCGAAACTAACGGAATTCTTCAATTTTATTTGACGCTATTACCATCGCATTGCACTCAAAATGTATTTTAAACCCTATGCGAGCTATCCATAAGTTTATATTATGTTTAGTATGCTATTTGTAACTGATGTGTAACTTAGCTTATAACTAAAGCGTGACAAACGGTTGTACCCGCAGAGACGCCTGTATGGAGGGTTAATGTATGTATGTGAATGCAGAGATCAGTAATGCGGTAGACATTGAGGAGTTTGGTCGTTCGGTTATTTATCGGATCCTCATTGTGTGTTTCCGAAAACATGGGACGTAAGCCTGGTGTACCTCTTCCATCGCATGTGAAGAAATATATTTGGCGTTTCCCTGGTTTGGAATTTACAGGTTCGCACATTCGTTGCAAATTTTGCGGTATAGGGTTGCTAGGTCGCACGACATTTGAATGTAGAAGTCATATTAAAAGTAAACGTGTATTGAATTTAAGAAACAATATTCCGTACTGGCAATTTTTGTATGACTTTATTTTCATGTTGAGCACGTGCAACATCCCACAACACCTAGTAGATAATGAAAACTTTCGTATTTTTTGGGATTAATATGTTCCAGCATGGAAGCTACCAACAAAAAAACAACTGCGGTACAATTTACAACATGTGCAAAGTACAGCAAAAGGCTGTATAAAAGACGAGTTGAGAAATCAAAAAATCTGGCTCACTGTGGACGAAACTACTGATGCTCAGAAACACAGCGTGATTCATATTGTGACACGCGTCCTTTAAAACGTAATAGTCCAGCAGCCTCCTTGTTGTTAGCTGGTAAAGGGATTGAAAGAACTGATGCCGAAACCGTTGTAAACATAATAAAAAATATGTTAAGAAAATTTTGTATCGTAGTAGTCCAAATCATCATGTTAGTTTCTGACGGAACCGCAACAATGGTGAAAGCTGATAGGATGTTAAAAGTATGCTTTCCGACTCTTTTTCACATGCCTCACACACGCATGTCATCTCGTAGCAGAAACAATTCGAAGCGAGTATCATAGGGTGAATGATTTAATATCATCTACCAAAAAAGTGTCTGTGAAATTTACCAAACATATCCGCGTATTCAAGCAATTGTGTCCGCAAATTCCGCTACCACCTCAGCCTGTATTGACGCGATGGGGAACATGTATCGAGGCAGTATCTTACTATCGCAATTACTATTCCCAAGTGAAAGATGTCATTTCCAAAATTAATTCTCCTAATTCTCAAGCGGTTCGCGAGAGTCAGCAACCTTTTTCCGATTCGGACGTTCAAAAAGAAATAGATAAACTATTCTGTAGTGACACAAACTATTTTGCAGTTAGAAAATACTCACTTGTCTATACAAGACTCGTTAAATAACGTCAACAATTTAGCAGCCGCCCTAGAAAGCTTGGCGGATCCTACAGGACTAGATGTCGCGCAAAAATTTCGTGCAGTTTTAAATAAAAATCCGGATTTAGAAAAGGTTTGATTTATATCTGGAATTCAAGACTGCGCAGAAGAGATACAGGAGTATTTGAATTTCGCGAATCTTACTTCATTAGATGCTGAAGGATCACTTGCAAAGTATAGGAGAACGTTTTCAGACCGTCGTCGAAGCCTGACCGAAGCTCATGTTGCTCATGTTGCACAGTTGCAGTACTACGCGGCGTACCATGGCAGCCGCAGATTACCGCAGTGGTCATCGATACGTCAATAAAAGGTAACAATCTATAATGTTGTTATTAATACTGTGTCTACTTTTGCGCGGTACGTCACGGACAGTTCCACTAGTTTCTCAAACATTATAAATAGTACACGCACACCGATCAACCGATAATAACCGAACGTCCACTCGATTCCTTGTATGTACATAATAAACACAGCTCCTTTCACAGCGCCTCTGAGGGTGCAACCGTTGGTCACCCTTTACTTATAACAGAATGTCTGAGAATAAAACCTATATTCATAAACGACGAATAATGGGAGTATAATTAGGAGGGTGTATCAAATATAAACAGGACTGATTTTCTTAAAAATTCCGGAGGGCCTCTAGACCTGGATGGGATTGATGCGCAGGTAGCCTGTACCGTCAGGGAGAGGGGAGAACCGACCACAACTCTCTCGTGTCCCTTTAGTATCAAAAGAAACCATGAGCGGTTGCATGTCTTCGTGGAGCAGCGGTTTATCATTGTTTTTGACCAAGGATGAGGTGAACCCTACCGACATTTTGTAGAGATTACAGACACAGTTGTGGGACAACACACTGTCAAGAACCTGTGTATTTACATGGCACAAAAGATGTTCTGGAGGGCGTGAGAAGGTCGAGCACGAGAGCTATGATCGCCTCCCAAGGACAAGTGTGACCGAGGTCAACATCGAGGCGGTCCGAAATCTGATAGAGGGAAATCAATATGTCAATATCAATATATCTGCATGACAACGCCAGGCCTCATGTATCTAACGCCACGATGCAAAAAGTGGATGCAATAGGATGGGAAACGCTGGAACATCCACACTATACTCCAAACTTGTCACCATGTGACTTCCACCTTTTTGGACCTCTCAAAGAAATGCTTGGAAGCCAGCGTTTCGACGACAACGAAGCGGTGGAAGCGCTTGTGCTCCAATGGCTACACGAACGTCCGAAGAGTTTTTACGATGACGGAATAAAAAAGCTCCTAATCCGATGGGAAAAATGTATTTCTAGGGCGGGAGGGTATGTAGAAAAATAATATATATTTGTAAGCTTAGTTAAATAAAGTTACAATTTTTTAAAAAACGAGTCCCGTTTATATTTGATACACCCTCGTATATAAACAGTTGTATACATAATTACGTTAGTATCCGAAGATAAGCTGCGTAATTGTCCATCCCAGAAGGTGCACAAAATTGTAGGCAAAATGTTGACATCCAAGCTGAATTCGACATTATGAAATGTCGGTGAAACAGACGAGAATACATTTGTCCATGAAATATAGCATTAAATGTGAATTCTTCGTAGTAACTTGCACTTTTCAATCTGGTATAAAGAAAGTTGAATTAGACTGAATTTATGGCAAGTCTCTAAGCATTTAGTACCACTTTGAACAATGTTGGTAAAACAAAATATCTACTGGGGTGTCCATAGATGGGGTTACAAAGAGCAAAAACTTTTTTAATATGCGTTTTACTGAAACAAGTTATTCTTTATAAAAAGATCTACCATCCTCAAAATGTCCAAAAGCATATTTAGATTTGACTACAGACATACACTTACTTATAAATTCAATTATAGCAGCTGACTTTTATGTTTCGATTAAGCAACTACCACTATTTGAGATAAACAAGTAAATAAGTATTAATTTTTAACCCAAAATAGATCTAACAACCACTATTCAATATGGCTGGCTCCAAATTGTACACATTGTTCAACCCTTTTAATAAATCCACTGTAAACTTTGTTTATCGTAGCAGGCACATTAATCTTATCCACCGCATTATTTATTGCCTGTTTTAATTGATCTGAATTATGTTCTACACAACGAGCATACACTTTTTCTTTTAACGATCCCCACAAAAAGAAATCCATTGGTGTAATATCAGCTGACTCAGCAGGCCATTCAACTGAGCCATTTCTGCCAATCCATTTCCCAGGAGACGATTTAAAATTCTTTTTATCAATACAGTTAAATGACCCGGACATCTATCTTGTTAACAATAAATGTTTCTTCGTATGTCAGGGTAGATGTTATGCAACTCAGGTAATGCAAAAATTTCCGTCCAGTCCAAATAAACGTGTTAAATTTTTTTGTAGCGTTGACTTCTTGATCGAATTTTAAATTGTGAATTGAGAAGAAATGCGACTATTGGTTGGAAATGTTGCTTCGTCAGTAAAGAAAGGTTCTATCTCCAACGAACTTCTCTCCAATCCATAAACAAAGGACTAAACCTTTTGCGTCATCTCCATTTCCAAGTGTATGGGTTATTGTGGGTTTATAAGGCAAGAATTTATTATCTTTATAATTTTTTTGTAACAAACCTTTAGCGGGCATTTCCTCGAAGACAACCTCGGGTTTTCCTCCACCGAATTCATTGCTAATAATGTCGCAGCGTTATTTTTGTCATTCTTCCTATGTTCCATTTTTGAATCCATTGCTGATCCAGTTTCGTCGCTTATTGAAAGATTCACATATGTAAAGCTACGTGTAATACAAATGTATTAGGAAACTTTTGGTTAAATAAATTAATGGAATATGTGTGTGATACTTGTCCAGTACCATAGCATTTAACCAGGTAGATACGTTCTTCTTTAGTGAGCATTTTGGAAGTTAAATTTTAAGTATTTTACACAACTTAAAACTAACTTAATGACAGCACAAAGCGAAGTCTGGAGCAAAGTCTACTACATACTTTATTTTAATAAGATACATTGTTAGTATCTCTAGACATTTAGACCGAGTACGCACTTGTATACCTGATGGCGTTCTGATGTTTAAAACTTATGAACCAAGTGTGATTATAAATGTAAACGTAAAATAGCCAGTAGTACCTATTTACTTGTTTATTTCAAAGGGTGATTATTGTTTTATTGAAAAATATATGTATCCGCTGCAATAATATTGAATTTATAAGTAAATGTATGTCTATAGTCAAATCTAAATTATGTTTTTGGATGTTTTGAGGAAAGCAGAGTTTTCTATAAGGTATAACTTTGATCAGTAAAACCCATATTAAAAAACTTTTTCCTCTTTGTAACTCCATCCATGGACATCCTGTATGTACATCAATCCATCCATCATTATCTTATTGCACTAGGTATCTCTAAGGAATATTTCATATTCCTGCAATAAACGACTCTATATGATGAAAAAATTTTCCAAAAAATTTCATAAATATATGCAAATTCCCTCTAATACATCCATATATTTAGGAACCAGCGAAAGGCGGAAGAGGGAACTGACCGCTTCTATATACACTCAAATATATGTATATGTTCCAAGTTCCAGAGCCAGGAATTTAAAGATATATGCGCATGGACACGTACACATAGATAGAAAAAGTACTATTGCAATGCGGAGTCGGACTGTCCTTTTATTAAATCTAGTGGCCGTTGTCCGGGGAAATTCCAGACTGAACAGTTGAATATATTGAAATACCACATTGACAGAATGAAGATTTGTGAGAGTTTCAAATGTTTTCGGAGCGGTGGCGAATGCTGGCCCACTCGATGAGATGGGAATGCTGGTATGGAACTTTATTGGAGGGCTTCACTGTTTTTTTTTTTTTGCTTTAGGAGATCTTTAAAATCAAAGTTCAACGGTATTATATTATTGGGGCACATAGGTAAACTACAGTTTTACGCAGAGTGTAGGGTAATTTAAAGAAGTGACAGCAATCGACATTTTAAATTTGTATAGGTATACAGGTTTCCGACAATCGTCTTTCGTATTTCCGTTGCTATTTTGCTTCCGGCTGTCCCGGGTTGTTATTGAAATTTAGACAAATTAAAAGATAATCAACAGCAAAACTACAAATACACAATAGAATCAATGTATGGCAGTACAGAAGATAATCCCCCTACTCCAAGAGGGTCTAAAAACACTGACAAATTTCAGTAACGCTTGAATTCGTTAATAATACTTGCTTTGTGGATAGTTACTGTCAAGCCGGATTATATAAGTTGAAATCAAAGAATAGACCAGACATTAATAAGTTTTCCTACGGAATATATTTGAGTGTTGTGCTGGGGAACTAACGCCGAAGAACGTACTATCTCTTGTAGCCTACAGTCCGCTTTTGGTTGATTTTGATCTTTATTTATCGGTTTCGAAATCGACAAAAATTGTCCAGGCAACAATAGCTAGCCTGAAGTTGAAAGGAATAGTAATTTTGAAATGGAGGAAGTTGAAACAGCAGTGAGGAACCTGAAAATGGAAAAGCGCCAGAGGTAGACAATATAAAAGTTGAACTCTTTAAGTACATAGGAAGAGAGGGCCACTTCCTATAATCTAGCATTTTAATGAGGCATAAAAAATCAAGAATGTCCCTAAAGATTGGAAAGCCTCAGTGATAGCACCGATCCACAAAAAAGGCGACAGGAAAAACTGTACAAATTACCGAGGAGTATCATTGATTTACGCTGCCAAATACCTTATACACTATTCCTCATACATTTATTCATTGTGGTTACCTCTTGTAATCTTCCGTTGTCGTTGGTGAGAAAAGCAGCTTTTAAAACGTTTTGGCGACAATACGTTCCAAAGTGCCCATTACCCTCACAAACACAATTACAGAATCATTTGCCGCGAATGAAAGAGATGCTAGAAAATGTGTGTAAACGTGATTTGTGTTCCAAAAAAATATGGATTACCGTGGATGAGACGACCGTCATAAAGAAAAACAGTATTGTGAATGTAATAGCTCGCGTTTTATCCAGCGAAAACACAGCATCTCGATATTTGTTAGCTTGCAAACGTGTTCAACAATGTACTGCGGAAAATATTCAAAAAGTGATAATAAACGCTTTGGAAAATTTTAAATTACCCAAGATCAAGTTGTGATGATTGTGACAGATAATGCAGCAACGATGTTAAGTGTTGGGCGATCCTTAAAACATATATTTCCTAACTTAATACATATAACCTGCGTGCTGCATGCTTTGCATTTAGTTGGCGAAGTTGTTCGACAACATTACGGAAACGTTGATCGGATAATTGGAAGTACTAAAGCAGTGTTTCGTAAATCTCCTACACGTTTAAAAGAATTTCGTAAATTTTGTCCAGGTATTCCAGAACCTCCTGAACCAATTTTAACGCGATGGGGTACACGTGTCTTCGAAACGGCCTTTCGTTAATTAATCATTTGTGTGGTGCGGAGTGTGCCGAGAATATTTGTCTGTCTTATCAAATCACTTATGGTGCAACATTTTAATTATACGATTTTCGACTAAATCTTATACATGCCATAGATTGTTTCATTATGAGTTTCATGCATTATGATATGAATTTCTTTACTAGCTTCCCCTCTTTGTTACGAAGAACTTATTTAAATGTTGAATTCTTCTAATGTAGTGGTGTACATTTACATCGTTGAGCGCAGCTGACATTCGTGCACGTACAGTGTATCCAGTATGGCTAATCGGTCAATATGGAATTCCCTCTGGTGGATATTAGTTCTTTTTGGAAAGCCTCCTATCCTTCCCGAGCCTACGATTTACGTAGTGGGGATTAAATAATTTAACTAAGTCCAACCAACGACGATTTTGGTGAATCGGAAAAGAAACTTCTCTTCTGTACAATTTCTCCACTTCGAAAATCTTGAAAATTAATGGAATCTCTTCCTACAACAGATAATATAGATTCAGAAGTATTTTGAGCATAATCTCGACAATTAAATATCCATCATAATGTTTCTGTCTAGAAAGTCAGTGAGTTTTGGTATTGTTTAGTTTATAGGAAAAGAGGTTCTATGGGCAAAACCCGCAACAAAGTAGCCGTACACACGTCGCCGCGCGGCAGACATAGCCAACCTGCGCGACATCCAAGCCTAGGAAGGAGAACAAGGAGAAGCGAAATTAACGCGGGGAGGTAAATAACAAGAAAAGAGGTTCACCTATATGCATTAGATGCACGAATGTCATTCTCTGATCAAGCGGAGCACATTGAGCTGTTTCGCGGAACTCGAGCGTTTCGATAACGCTCTAAACGTGACAGATCGACTCCATGTGACACGCAGACACGTTTTCTGCGCGCACACGCACGTAGCTGTCGCCTATATGCATTAGATGTACGAATGTGATTCTCTGCTCAAGCGGAGCACATTGAGCTGTTTCGCTGAACTCGAGCGTTTCGATAACGCTCTAAACGTGACAGATCGACTCCATGTGACACGCAGACACGTTTTCTGCGCACACATGCACGTAGCTGTCGCCTATATGCATTAGATGCACGAATGTGATTCTCTGCTCAAGCGGAGCACATCGAGCTGTTTCGCTGGACTCGAGCGTTTCGATAACGCTCTAAATGTGACAGATCGACTCCATGTGACACGCAGACACATCTTCTGCGCGCACACGCACCTAGCTGTCGCCTATATGCATTACATGTACGAATGTGATTCTCTGCTCAAGCGGAGCACATTGAGCTGTTTCGCTGAACTCGAGCGTTTCGATAACGCTCTAAACATGACAGATCGACTCCATGTGACACGCAGACACGTTTTCTGCGCGCACACGCACGTAGCTGTCGCCTATATGCATTAGATGCACGAATGTGATTCTCTGCTCAAGCGGAGCACATTGAGCTGTTTCGCTGAACTCGAGCGTTTCGATAACGCTCTAAACGTTACAGATTGACTCCATGTGACACGCAGACACGTTTTCTGCGCGCACACGCACGTAGCTGTCGCCTATATGTATTAGATGCACGAATGTGATTCTCTGCTCAAGCGGAGCACATTGAGCTGTTTCGCTGAACTCGAGCGTTTCGACAACGCTCTAAACGTGACAGATCGACCCCATGTGACACGCAGACACGTTTTCTGCGCGCACACGCACGTAGCTGTCGCCTATGTGTATTAAATGCAAGAATGTGATTCTCTGCTCAAGCGGAGCACATTGAGCTGTTTCGCTGAACTCGAGCATTTCGATAACGCTCTAAACGTGACAGATCGACTCCATGTGTTTGGGACTTATTAGTAAGTCGAAACACGTGTATATGTTATATTTGGAAAGTATTATCAAAATTTGCTGTGGACAAAACAATCGCTATCGCGATTAAAATAATGGATTCGAGGGACGCCAATTAATTTGATTACATTTGGTCAAGCTTTCATGGCAACTCGTATTTCGAGTGTGTTTCAAGTTTCAAAGTGTGTAATATTCAAATCATGGTAAAAATTCAAGGTAGAAGTGAAGGTTGGAGTTTGAGAATTGGCAGTCTCCCATGTATCCCATATAAACATAAAGTTTGTATGACATCGTTTGAGAAACCCAGGTTAATTTGCATTTTTCCATATATAAGAATTCCACTGATATAAAAGTTCGTTTAAAATTGCCGAAAGAGTGTGTAAGAACACTCCCGAACCCCGAGTTAATTTAATAATTCAAGTAATTTACAAAAATTCCATTTTTATGAATAATTCACCTGCTTTAAAAACATTACAGTAATGCATCTTTAATTTCTTAATGAAAGCTTGCATACATTCGAATTAGCACATTTGATTTATATTACTGTGTTTGCCTATATTCTTCTCTTTCCCTATCACTTATAACTCTGACCGACGTTCGGGGTTACGCTAATCTTTGCAGATTTGTACTTTCACCATCGATTACAGATTTTAGGGCCGCTATTTACGGTTCCCTAATAAAGCAATACGACTACGAATAATACGCATGTCGTTTATCGTCATGCACAGCGATTAAGCGGCGATTTTTTTTTTTTTTCGTAAACCACCCGCCCCGCATGACGAGGACTATGGGTATGGGACATCATCGCGTCGCCGGTGACGAAAATTACGACCTCAATAAAAGATATCTTTACATTATACGACGACCATTAACCACCGGAGAGAAGGCGCATACGGATTTTAATTAACAATCTTCGCTAATTATAGCCGGGGTAACTCCGCTCGTCAGCAGTCAGTAGTCGGGCTCGCGGTATCTGTTCGAAGCGATCGGATATCTATCTATGAGAACGCGCCCGGAGCGCAGCTCGCGTATATCGAAAGATCAAGAACAAGAAAGAAGACACCGAGTACTGCACACAGTTGCGGAGCGCGGCTCCTCTCTCCCGGCGTGCTTATCGGGGTCGTTTCATCTTTATTTCGGTGCCGTATTGCGCGCTGTTACGCTATTTGCGAACGATTCGTCTTCGGTAGCTGTTTCATCAGCTACCCCGTTTCGAACCTAATAGGCTTCTACGCGTATCTACAGCTATGGATAAATCTAACTCACATCAGAAGATTCATTCAAAACGTCCTTCTTTCCAATGAACACACATAAATCGAGTTTCTTGAACCGTATAAATCTTAAATTACTTAATCTGACGTCCTCATTAAGAACGTCATATGCTAACCCTTATACTAATTGATGTGGAATTTAATTTTCTATAAAATGGAAATATTATATACAGGATGTTCCATTTTAAATTATTGAGAAAAATAGCCGTGAAGTTGTCCATATTGAAAAAATTATTTTGAACACCCTGTATAATATTGCAGCACGAAACTTACAAGAATGAATTGCCGAAGCCTTAACAGAAGCAGAGAGTTTTTTTTTTTGTATTGTAACTCGGCAACCTATGATTGGATGTCGCTAATATTTTCAACCTGAATAGGGACCATGGATACGCTTAAAAAACTGCAAAAATATACAGGTGTTCCATTAAAAAAATGAGTTGACCATCAATACTCTTTTTTGGAACACCTTGTGTAATTAAAAATAATTTGAAAATGTGCATATTGTCCTCGTAAATATTTGCTGAAAATTTTAACCCCATACCTTCAATAGCAACTGAGAAACAGAAGACTGACGCATTATTGCAGGACCCTGTACTTCTTAAGCGTATTTTTTTTTTATGACGGCAATGATATGCGATTTCGAATAGTTTATAATAACTGTTGTACTGCCACGTTCAGCAGAAATTATCTAAAAGAAAATCCTAAGCTTAAAACTGAAAGTAAATACGCTTAGCAAAATAAAACCATAAAGAGTTCCAGTATTTTTAGAGACGGGTTTCGCAATTATACTACACAGCCGTTCACTCTTGAATACTTAGTTGTTATTTTATCTGCAAATATATCGTAATATTTCGACTGACAACTTTTAATTTTACGTTCCTCACATAGGTCCCCGCGGTATAGTGGGTAGCACGCCCATTCGGCAAACGGGAGATGTGAAGTTCAATTCGTTGCCGTGGACATTTTTCCAGTGATTAATTACGTCCGAAATTCCAAGGAAAATTATAGATTTTCATAATTCACCGACGAAAGCTAAAATGTATTAATTAAATTAGTGTACTTGGCATGTAAAATTAAAAATTGTCTGTCGAAATATTGCCATATATTTGCAGATAAAATAACAACTAGGTATTTTTTTCAGTAATTAATTACGCCAAAATATATTAATAGACAGGTATTTTTTGTTACGTAGAATAGAATGTTAAAGTTCATAGTTTACTTAAGGAAAAGGTTAGTTGAATTGAGCATAATTTCGTACTATGTACTATACCTTCATTGAATATATTTATTATTTCGATTTCTTTTTACATTTTTAGAAAGTTATCTGTACTAGTACCCATCTACTACAGCAAGGGCATTGGTGGCTATTGCGCTGGAAAATCAGCAGTGTCGCATACAGAACATCTTAGTAAGCTAGTAAATTCACAAATTGAAACGAAAGCTAATATTTTATACTTTTATACGGAGCAAAATCATGCCGACTTTTGGATCGTCAAGTTAATCACATCCAAAACAGACCATAGTAAGGTAAATTAGAATTCACAGGAAAAGTGACCCTCAAATACCGGTACTATTGTTATACATGCGAAAGTCAAAATACTGCTGATGTCTTCAAAACAAGATATTGTAGATCTTAAAAGTATCAGTAGTGTTTTCAATTGAAAATCGATATTTCAAGCAATAAGTCGTTGAAGAACTAAAATAGGACAAGAAAATGATACACTGACTAGCGACAAACGAAATATTTATTTTAAGATATAAAAAATAATGTTTGTAAAATGAATTATTTCATTATTGTAATGAAGTACTTGTAATAATTCCAAGTAATAAGTCGTTTTTAACTCCATTACAAAGAAATGGATGCCAGTTGTAACTCTCGACAAAAAGTAAAGCTTACTGAACTATTCGATTAACTTATTCAACAAAACTTTCCGAGCTGGGCGATTTTATCCATGGATGTATAGTCAAATAGATCTAACGAAGATGAAAGCGAAAACGTCTACTGGCGAAGAAAAATGGAAGCCCTAGCAATAAACTATTCGTTTGGACATCAAAAGATGGATCTCTTCGTTTCGTTCGCTTTTAATTGAATCGAATGTTGATGGGGATGTTTGAAGGAGATTATTATTAGGAGATTCGTTAGAGATTTCTCTAGTGTATTGCAAGGGAATCATCTTCTATTTCACTTCTCTGGACCCTTGCTGCGAAAATGTAACGTAATTATTTCATTTTGGAAGACACGTTAAAGGAATTACAGCGAAAACCGTTCATGATCCAAATTCAAATAGGCATATACATGGTTATGATAAAGTAACGCATAAAATTTGAAATATGGATTTGTAACCATAATAAGGAAAAACGTAGAAATATGTGAGATAGTAAATTGAAAAAGCTTTATTTTAAAATAATTTATAATAAAACATTATTATTTATAATAGTTATAGACAGAATATTGAAAAATGTATAGGGAAAACACAAAAGTCTGAAGACTATTGCAGGCTATAAGAATCTGCACCCACTATAAATAGATTTTTATGTCCTGATGAGATAGTACTCATTGGTGGTAGTAGAAGGAAAATGCAAACATTAATGAAAACATAGGATGGTGAAATAGACAACCTACGCATGAAAGTAAATATAAACAAAAGTAAGATAATGATCTTCAACAAACCTTGAACTGATGAAGAATATACCTTGAACTACAATGGAAAAAGCTTGGGGGAAGTAACAATGAAAGAATATTTAGGAACTACTTTCTCAAATGATAGCAAAATAGAATAAATAACACCATTTTCGAAAACAAGAAATTAAGTCGGAAAAATATATACTAATACATAAGACCATAGTAGACCCAATAATGCTGTGAAACGTGAAACGTTCTACTCATGTGAAACGTGGACCTTGCGACGTAACCACAAATTCAAATTAACAGCCACTCAGATGAAGGTGCTAAGAAAAATTGCGAATAAGACAAAATATGACCACATAAAGAATGAAAACATCCGACCTATGCTACATCAACAATCAACATGCAACAAAATCGAAAGGAAACAATTAGAATAGTTTAGCCACCTCAACAGAATGCCAACAAAGAGACCACCTAGAAGAATCATGGATACAAAACAAACGAAAAAAAGGAAAAGAGGTAGACCGAAATTGACTCGGACAGATCATATTGCCAAAATACAACAAACAAGAGGAAAGACGGTAAAAGAAATTAAGAATCGTGCCAGGAACCAGAAGAAGTGGAAAGTGTGAATTGAGAAATCAATAGAGAACAACCCGACACCCGACTAGAGGTTTCAGCGCAATTGATGAAGAAGAAGAAGCAAGCCCATTTTTAGAGTATTGGATATATTACAGCTGCTTTTGAGGTAACAATGCACGTATTTTTAACTAAGAATTTATTTCCAGTCTACGAAATTGGAAGAAAGAACCAGCTTTGTATGCCAACACACGTCCAAGCGATAATTAACGCTGGGATACTATTAAAGTCTTTAACAATTTGAGTGTTACTGTCAACTCAGTAATGAATATCAGGTCATCTAGAAAGAACTTTACTTCCTTCAGCACGTATGCAAAATCATTTTCTATTTGATTTACTTTTTATATTGATGTTAGGTTTAGTGGAATGCTCTTGTTAAGTTAATAACCTTTTTTATTTTTAAATTGCATTGAATTTTGTGTCTTGTTTTACTTGACGACTTTTATACACTTTATTGTGTCTAGTAGAAATAAAGAAATACCATATTCTGTTCGAAATCTGATGCATCTCTAAAATTTTCAAAAGTAACCTATTGTTTGCAACTACTCTGTTTGCTATTTCTATATGTAGGTACTATATTACCGTTGTTGCAGCAGCTGAAGAGACGTGCTGTTAATATTGACAGCAGCAGACTCGTTTAAAGCCCAGAATAGTCAGTGGACTGTGCTGGGGAACCTATAGGTCTTAAAGTAGTTTCATAAATCCACATCATGAGGAAGCCTTTGTGGTTCCATCTGGAGACTAAGGCAAGACATCCTTGGAATTCTACAGGAATTCTGTCAGAATTTTGATGAGAAAACCTTATAGACCATGTCCAACCAAGGAAACACTTGCCCACAATGGAACTAATCAAAAAAGGAGAGTGTTAGCTGTGTTTGAAAGAGGAAAAGACAATTGGTCATGTACTCTATGACTACCTTGTTCTAGGCACAATCAAATTCTCTGAGATTGGAAATATTTCTGGGATGCAACAGTATTTGAGAAAGGATATATTGAGTCCGCTACGATTCTCGCTGTATTTCCCTTAAGGAGACGGAGGACCAATTGTTTTTGTTTAGATGCATAAAATGAGTATCTATAATGTCGTTTGTAACATCACACACGGTCATCAATAGCCCAATCATTAAAATATGGAAATCCTCGAATGGGTATTTCTGTGGAAGCGGGTAAACAAACAAACACATTAAATTTTGCTGTTAGAAGACAGTCTTTCGTAGTATTCTAAAATTAATTTTAAAAACAAAGCATTTCGATTATTAAATAACAATAAAACTTAGAAACCATTTCTAAATAAAGAAAAGGAAAGTTTGAACCGAAGAAAATTCAAAGAGTTGAAGAGGATCTACAGATCTAAAGATTGGTCGAAAAGGAAATACAATATTCACAGAGGGAAGGAAGAGGATCTAAACAAGAATTTTATATACGCACATACACTACAATTAGGGGACTTACAGCCGTAAGTAAATTTTACTGTTTTTATAAATAGATTGTTGAAAGTGCGATTTTCTTGCGACTTGCAATTTTCTTAATTGCATATTTTTATTTAAACCTGTAACAACTCAATATAAATCGCAACGTTTGTATGTGTGTACCAAATTCGCATCGTATATCTGTATGTACAATTGGAAACGTACCCAGTACGAGTGCGTGGCATTTTAACTACCTCAAATACACGTCTTCAGTATCGCAACGTTTATACGGTTGTATAAGATTCGCAGACGCTTTCGTTATTTCTTGTACTTTTGTATACCACCTCTAGTATCTATTGCTCCGTGTTACTGTCTCCTGTAGAAGCTACAAAGACGAGAATCACATCTCGTGCGGTGTAGAAAGGTTGCACTACGCAAATCCGAAGTAGCGAGGGATGATAATCGTTGTATTTTATGAGCTCCTACAAGCGCAATACTTTACTTACATTCTCGACGCTTATTATTAGTGTTGGGCGATTATGAATGATATAATAGAGATATATCGATTATACCCGAATAATCGATCATTCAATTATGGTTCAGAAATCACTCAATATTCGTTTCGACTGCGCAGGAACACAAACGGATTACGATTCGAGATCTGTATTCGAAACTTCGAGGTTTCCAGTTTCGAAATAATTCGATTATTTTAAACAATTATTTCGATTCATTCGATTATTGAAATATATCAATTATGCCCAACACTACTTATTATTGTAAAATGCATATCTGTATTAAACTTTCTTTCTCTGCGGTGATCCCCTGTCTAGCATACGTCCACGTCTACATCTTAGGAATTTTCAATACAAGTGCTTGCACCTTCGTATAGACATTTGATTAACTATTACGTGGTCTTTTAATTTGTGTGTTGACGATTCTGAAATATGTGCATGTATTACAAGTAACTAAATCAATTTTTATATTAAGCACACACGCGTTAAAGTTTCAATTAATATAAATATGGAATTAATTTATAAGAAATAAAGCAAATGAGATAGTGATTTTAAAAAGAAGACAAATAAAATGTTGAATTTACAAAATAACATAAATGAAACGGAATAAATAAAGACAGGCAAAACATATACTAAGGGACTAGAAATTTCTAGATGTCGTAGAACTCCCGCTCCAAAAGTACAGTCTTAACTTTATTTTTAAAATTGGCTATAGGTAAGGTTTTGAATATCTCTGGCAATTTATTGTACAACCTTGTTCCCCAGTGGTCAATTGCTTTCTGGAAACTGGCCAATCTGTGATACGGCACCCTTAGTTCATTTCTTAATCTGGTGGGATAGCTATGGAAATTTCCAACATGGAGAAATGTTCTTTTGTTCGGGTGAACGTGACTGACAACTGCCAAAATGAATGCCGATGGAAGGGTAAGCATTTTTTCTCTTTTAAAGTAAGTTTAACGGCTGTCTCTACGTCTTCTGCAGTACAAAAATCCTCTGTGCCTCCGAGAACGTCCCCCATAAGAGTAAACCGTAGCACATTATGGAGTAGAATGTTGAATGAAGGTTTCGAAATATGTCGCCTTAGCTGCTTTATGTGTGGCTATGTGCTTTAACCTCCTGATTGCAAATAGCGCAGATCATAGCTTCTTCGCCAGGTGCTCGATATGTGGGTACCATGTAAGACTACTATCGACGATAATACATAGGAAATTTACTGCCGAAAGCTGGCCAATATATGTGGTAGCATGTTTTCGCATCCCCAATAGCAGCTTCGGATTTCTGGCGGAGGATTTTCTGGTCGATATCCTGGAGTAATAGAGAAGTATCATCAGCGTACATGCATACCGCAGCTCCACTAATGCTAGCCAGAATATCGTTGATGTAAATGCGAAGAGTAGAGGACCAATAATAGAACCTTGGGGAACACCACATGTTATGCTCATCGGCTTGAACTGGAAGTTGTTCCATTCCGTTAATTGCAATCTACTTGTCCGGTAAGATCTCAGTAAATCAAAAGATACGCCTCTTATTCCATAATATTCCAATTTATTTATTAGAATATTGTGATTCGCCGAATTAAAGGCCTTTGTTGAGTCTAACATGTTCAGTTCAACATATTCTCCTGCATCAAGATGCCAGTGGTCGTAGAATATCCCTTTCTATACCCATGTTAACTTGGACTCAGGTATTATACTGCTTTTTGAAGTACTTGGCTTTTCCATGCAATCACTTGCTCGAAAATCTTCGACATCGCTGGTAGAATGCCAATAGAACGATAATTCTCGCAGTTATTCTCGTTTCCCTTTTTGAGCACCGGAGCAACTCTGCCTACTTAAGCAACCTTGAAAACACCCCTTGTTCTATGCACCTATTAAAAATGATCGCTAGAGGTACGTATATCTCCTCACGTAGCTCTTTCAGTAGCGATACAGAAATATTGTATACATCGCTGATTTATTTCTTTTAATATATGTTCTATTTCTGCGGGTGTGACTGGATTTAAATAAAATGGGGATGTGTTTTCCAAGTGCTTGCTCTGTTGCAGAGTTGTTGTAATAGTAGAGAAACCCAAATATAAAAAAAAACGCTTTACTCAATTGTCAAATGTTTTCTTTCATTACTAATTAATTCACAAATAGTCACCGTTTTACCATCTTAATTCCTTTCTTCATTCTTGCTCAATACTAAAGGGTTCTATACACTTGTCGAACAAAGCAACTGCATTAGAGCGACATCAATAATTACCATTACACACAATCGAACCGTATATTATTAAACATATCTGTACGTCAGTTTTAGTTAATATATGGATACGCATGGGGTCAGTTTGTACATGTGTTATGCTCTCTCTCAATATGCACAGCGATTGTAGTATGTTAGCAGCCTCCCATACACATACACAACATTCATACATCTATATATGTACACCTAATAAATCAATCGCGTCGGGCAATTGCAATTGGTAATTGAGCAATAACACGTGACGTACGACTGGCCGTTCGTCAAATTCTAACCTCTAATCCCGAATATTGATATTGCTATTGACAGACGCGTCGTCTGTATCTCGTGTAATGAATATCTATAACGCATATACGTGTAATACATACGTATACGTACATGGAACGTATTGGAGGTAGGATCTCTCTGCAAGGCATATATCAGGGAAGATATTGTACTTAGCTATCGCTTCCGGCGGTAGCGGCGGCTGCCTACACATACGCATAATACCCGTGGTGTAAACGGGAGCCCGTACGGACATATGCGAATCGATATGTCATCTGTTTGTCAGTTATGATCGAGTTAATCACGCGTAAATGACAGATTTACTGGTGATTGTGAATTGTATTTAGGGAGACTAACAGATTCGATACAGGAATATCTAGGTAATTGTCCTATATACGTACATGCGGAAATTCTAGACCGAGATCGATAACGGAGCGGGAATTATTGGGACGCTTTGGGAAGGAAAATCATTAGGGTAATAAAAAAAATCTATTATTATTGTTTAGTTGTTATTTACGAGGCACCATTGCTGTTTATACAATGTACTGTTTTATATAATAATCCCCCTTCGTCTTAATAATACCAAAATTTTGACAGGAATAAATGAAAACGAAGGTGATACAATGTTATTTTTAAGATTTGGAACTACTTCACGCGTTTAAGCAATTGTGTAGCTTGCAATAACTGTTTTATTTTGTGATGAACTGTTGACCATTCACTAACAGAATAATTTTAATGTCAATTTTTGAAATTATTTTTCTTAACATTTACTTTTCAACTTACTTTTCGACACTGTTGTATGTTACTCTTGAGCAATAGTGTGTATAACTTACTAATCAATTGTTCTAGAGCTTGTTTAACGTTTTATTTTGAAATTGTTTTGCTTCCATACGTCATGTATCGAAAACGATACGTCACACGAATTTTGAGTATATAAAGCAAGTGCAAAAACTTAACGACGGCTCGATATTCGATTTTTTCAATTTTTATGGAAACATTAACATCGATTGATACAAACAACTGTCAAACAACAACTGGCTGAAATTTTTCAAAATATGTATCAATTACTTTCAATTATATTACAAAAATATTTTTAACGAGTGACGCAATCTTCATGTTGAAGCTTGAAACATTTCAGACTACTCTCGTAAGTGAAGATGATAAAGAACAAGTAAGTCTTACCAATCTTTGTTGTAGCTTACCAAATTGTCTCGTTTTCTTTTGGTGAATTAGTTGAAGTCTTCAAGAGTCGAACAATTTAAATCGCTACCCCTCACATCACACGTGGAAATTCCGACTGATTAAACCTTCTAGCAACCGCCGCCCTTCATTGATCCATAACATTTTCGTTCCGATGACCCAAAACGAGCCCTACATAAGCGCCTCCGGAATGAATAGTCTCCAGTCAGTGTACGATAGCAGCAGCAACAGAAGCCCTAACATTTCCTACAGGAGTGTGGACCAAGCTACGACAACGATGCGGTTCCAGCCCGGAAACCAAGAAAATACTGATATTTATCACTTACTGAACCTATTAAAAATTTGCCGAATTCAGAGACGTTCCGATCTTCACTTCTATGTCAAAAAAGCGATGTATAAGCATTAGGATTTCAACCTATGCAACTACTTAGGAACTAAATGATATAAGAAACTGATCAGCCATCTTATTCAATACTTGCTTTCCTCAACAACCCACACCCGCTCCACAGACTACTTGCGTCGATTTGCGAAAAAGAGGAAGCGGTTTCGTCTTCGATTCAGATCGAGCACTTGACATTTTTATCCGGCATATTTCTTCAGAAACGTTACCCAAATACGTCGTAAAGATACATCTACGTAGAGCCGGCAATAGGATGCGCGATTTTTGTGTGTGTGTGTATGTATAAATTTCGCCGGGAAATGATCTATTGACTACACTAACAAGATGTATGGGATACGACAGATCTTTTGTACGGTTGTGGAATTGAGAATCCACTCGACTACCGCCTACCGCCGCCGTTCTACTTGAAAATTTTAACCGGCGTTCCGTAGTCGAGGAATCTGAGCATTCAGTTCGATCCTCTTCGGTGGATTTTCGAGTGGCGTTGGGTTGAATGATTGTTATTCGTGTATGGGTGACTGTATCAGTGTGTTAGTGTATATGTATGCGAGTCTGGTATTTTACGTACGCCTTTCGTTCAAAACACGTACGATTTTAAAAGGTTTGTTTCTGAGCTTTTCCGAATAAAAGGAGAAAAGTATGCGCATTTTCAGATATGTATCCACTTTGATTAAGAGATTCGTGTTTTTTTCTGCAATACATTTTAAAATAGAAAAATATGTTTGCGTATAGATGTAAACATCTACATACACATTTAACATTAAATTCAATAGAAGAGAAACGAAGCAAGTCCATAAAAACTCATTTAAAACTCCAGTTACTTGACGAGTATGGTCTTACTATTAACATCCATAAGATTTTTAAGTCAGTAATTACGGACAGAAAAACTGTTTTGCTGGGAGAACTACCCCAGCTTGATTCCATTTCTGTGTGCATCCTTTCCGAAGTAGAGATTTCACAGTAGCAACTTCCGCTGATAATGATGATGATCTTGCAGAATATACCTTATGTACTTTTCTGCAGTTAACGGGTCACGACTGATTATCACCAAGTCTGTACGTGCCCTTAAAGATATACTGCTTCGTGCCATAATTCAGTCTTCACCGAAAGAGACAGCAGGAGTGAAATTAAATTGCTAAATTTGTTCTCCTGGATGTCCATATAATCTTTTCCTACCATCAATTTAATTTACACAGATAGGGCTCTCATCTGTGAACAAAATTGACTCCATTGAGCATCATTCTAATTTTAGTGTTTCTGAACAAAAGCTATTCGTGCTACTCGATGATGTTTCTTGTCCTGTATGACCGCAAACCAATTTCTTTGAATCTTCTTCTCACTTATTGTGGTTCCACGCAGTCCTTCTAGTTCGCTTCTTGTTAGAATTGCTAACTGGCAGTGTTTACAGTGCTATAAATCGATCATGTACAGCCGTTGTCGAGTGTTTTCTTTGACCTTGTTTTATGATATACTGTCCAGTTTGCCTCCAATGCGTAGCATTACGATGGGTTGTCGATTTGAATTTACCAAACATGTTGGCAACATCATTGTAAAATCATTTTCAGTCATTACGACAGCCCTAGCGAGGCCAGTTGGTTCTAAATCACCCATTATGGACCGTTGTGTACTACAATCAAGATGAAAGGTAATCTTAGTAAACAAAAACAAATAAAACGTCCAGAGAAATCTAGAGAAAATACACTGCTGAAACTAGCTGATATTGAAATTAATTTTGACACTGCCTAACTCTGTAAAAATATAATGAACAAAAAATTATAGTTTGATATTCATGGCTATCTAGACATAGACACGCAAACAAAAACTTTGTATTTCACAATATTTTGCCGCGTTTCGCATATGCTGTGTATGATTTTTAATTTTCAAAGGAAATAAATGTGGTATATAGTTAAATTTTAATGTAGATTTTTGTACATAGTAGAACTGTGTTTATAAAAGGTAGGTAAGAAGTAATCTATAAGTTTAGTTACCTGTATGTATATCAGGTACTCACTAATATTAACAATTTTAAGTGTAATACATGGACAAAATAAAATACTCCAACTTTATCGATAAAAATGATATTCAGAATCTTTTATTTGTTAAACCTGATATTTTGTTAGATAGAAGGAAAAAATATCGGTGAGAGGCTGCGAAATATAAACCAACTGCTACTGACAGTATGCGAGAATGTTGATAGTAACAAGGAAATAGACTTAGGAAACGTTACCTATAATCCACACTCATTACTTCTAGAGCCGACGTGTAGTGAAGAAATCTGTGCTACTATATGCGAGTTGAAGGATACTCATACTGTTGGGGATGACGAGATTCCGGTGAAGCTCGTAAAATACTGTGCTCCTGAGCTGACCGTTTTGCTGGAACCGATAATTAATGATTGTCTTCAAATGGGTGTCTTCCCTGGACTATTCAAAAAATCGATCATAAAACTGTTGTACAAAAAAGGAGATAAAAGTGATTTAGTAAATTACAGGCCGCTAGCAATATTGGCACACCTCTCAAATTTTTGAAAAGATAGTTTTCACACGTATCTACAAATTTCTACATAAGTATGATCTCCTTGACAATTGCCAGAATGGTTATGTAAAGGGAAGAAGTACAACTAGAGCAATATATCAAGCTTTAGCGGAAATAGTAGATGGTTTAAATGAAGAACAAGTGACTGTAGCACTATTTATGTATCTGAAAAGAGCATTCGATTGTGTTGACTATAACATCTTATATAAGAAACTTGAGATAATGGGCATTAGAGCACTTGCATTGCAATTAGTCAAATTGTATTTCACTGAGAGAAAGCAGACTGTTGTGGATGCATATAATGAAAACAGGTGTGGCTGGAAAACTGTAAAGAGAGGAGTCCCACAAGGATCTTTACTGGGTCCTCTTTTGTTCCTAATTTATATGAACGATTTACCAAAGTTAATACAGCATAAAACAGTTTTATTTGCTGATGATACGTCAGTAATCGTAAAAACTTATAAAAAAATGATTGACATTGATCTAACAGAGGCGTTGACAAATTTAAGCGCATGGTATGATCAAAATAATCTAAAACTTAATATTGAAAAAGCTCATCTGTTGCATTTTGGCTACTTCAAAACGGATCCAATCAGTATCTCCTACGATAGTTGTAACTTAGTCACTGAAAGCAAAGTAAATGGTCAACTGAACTGGAAGCACCATGTAGAGTACCTGGCGGCTAAAACATCTTCGTTTAACTATGCGTTGCGCGTAATATCAAAAACAATAAACGAACAAGCAAGCCTATCAACGTACTATGCATATGTTGAATCTCGAATGCGTTATGGTGTTATCTTCTGGGGTGCCCCTCCAGACGTGCCCAGGATCTTCTTGCTGCAAAAGTCTTGTGTGCGAAGCATTTTCGGTCTGAAAAGAACAGACTCATGTAGGGAAGTGTTCAAAAATAAATGTTTACTTACGCTTACATCCATATATATAATAGAATGTGTGATATTTTTGTTGAACCACGTACTTTTTGAAGAGAGACAACTCCGACACTGCTATGAAACCCGAGGAATTAAAAACGTTTATCTTGTCCCAATTCAAACTACAAAAAGCATTGTGAATAAAAAGCATTGTGAATAAAAGTGTAATCACACAAATACTAAAAATTTTCACTTACCGTTGCATATAAAAGATCTACCGGTAAAGAAACTAAAATCACGATTAAAAGAACTGCTTACCACTAATATCTTTTATAACGTAAACGAGTATTTCGATCAGTTTTAACTGTTTTCATTAATTGAGACGAGCAAATTTTGTACCATACTTTTTACGTTTTATTTTAATTAATTTTATTCTATTCTGACTACAGCTACGGTACCTACATACGGTACCTAGCTTTGTACTTTTGTTATTTTATATTAATGTTTATTTGTTTTGCAATGTTTCTTTTTATTTGTTATGTTTGTTTATTTATGTACACACACACTGTACACGAGAATGACATATTCAAGACATGTTTATGTATAATATTGAATAATAAGGTATTATTGTTGTTATTATTATTATTATTATTATTATTATTATTATTATTATTATTATTATTACACCTTTCGTTTTAATAACAACCTTCAGCCCTATTGATATAGATACTGTCACAGAATAATAACATTTTTTGGCGTCTTAGCTCTTAATGACTTAAATAAATATTCGGTGGCGAACAAATCCAAGTTTCTTTGCCACCACTCTAACTAAAAGTCACGTCGATGTCCAGGGAGTGAATGTTATTATTGCAATATGTCAACCTTCTCCCTTAATAATACACATTTCATGGAGGTAACAATTTATTGCAAGGAATAATTCAATTTTATTATATTTTCTCTAATTCCCTCAATTGCATCTTAAAAAGGAACATATTTCATTTCCAAACAAACTTCACAAAAATAAATCGAGACTCTTCGAGCTTAAGCCCACGAACGGAAGGACTTAACAGAAAAAAAATGTCTTATCGATATTCCGGCGTTTCAAAATTGCTCACACTTAGACCTTGACAGCGGTAATATATTTCACACATAATCGCGCCGTATCAAGTTCAATTCCATCTTAGTCGTATAAAAACACCATAAATTCGGGGATTATTTATTGACATCGGGGGTCTCGTCTCACCGCAACGCTCCTCACAAAAGACGAAGAACGGAGACGATCGCCCATTTCCACGTGATCCCGTAAAATAACCAGTTGACAACTGCGCTGAATCCCAATAGATCATTCCACATTCTATAATACATCGAAATTCCATTCTGGAGCGGTATTTTATTTTCGTCTTTCTTTCTTTCCTTCCCGGTTTATTTCTTTTCTTTTCTTCAAAGGTATTAAGATGAATGTTGGTACGAGGGTCACATCGAAAATATTTGCCTTTTGACGCATCAGGTAAAGCTCACATGTGCCCGTTATATTGCGCTTGTTTATAGTGTAATGTACTACAATATTACTAAACGTCGTTGTAAAATATGTACATAAACAAGACGTTGTTGACAAATTAGTAGAAACACTTCAGCAAGAAATTAGCTTTCAGCCGAAGCTAATGTTTAAAATATAAAAGCATTCATCTATAAATGAAAACGTTTTGTTAGCTGTAGTTTCAAATACACAAATAATGAAGTAAAGGAGTCTGGCCATGGCAAGCGCTACCGCCGTAAATTGACTAATCAATAAGCAATCAATCAATCAAGTAAAGGAGTCTGGGAATCTATTGTTACTTTTCTAGCAATAAATTGTAAATGAAATCTGCGAAAGAAAAGAAATCCGAACGATACCATCTGTGAAATTATTTTCTTGACTATCTTTATGTATGGCAACATGATACAGTTTTTTGCAAAGAAAGAAAAACATTCACGTTGCTTCAGTTGAAGTAATGTGCAATTCGTTAAAGAAATCCTTAGTTCTTGTCCATTAAAGCATATAATAAACTGCCAGACAATGTTAAAAGTATAACAAGTCGAACCAAATTCAGATCTACAAAAATGTTATTATTCATTAACTGAGTTCTTAGCTGAATTGTTGGAAATATTGCTTTATACCTAAAACTAACGAATATGTATGTACCTAGACTATGCACCTTATCACGTTGTTGATTTTTCCTACTTTGCTAAGACTGTGTTTTTACTGTTTTTCCCCATTATTTATTGTAAATATATTGTATTAATACGTGATCTTATATTGACTTATCCTATACTACTATCGTAGTCGTAAGAATTAATAAAGTAAAGTAATCTAATCATTTGCCTCATTAAGTATCTCATTTAGTTGCTGGAAAGAAAAAATGAATTCCTAGGTAGGTGTGATAAAAACCAAATACAGGACTCGTGCAAAAAGAATATTGTTTCCAGCCCCGTAAGCCTGAACATACATGGTAGTGGGGAAATGAAATTTACATAAACGTTGAACTTTCAGGAATATTTGTAATAATTATCTTGTGCTAGTGATAGTCCTTTGGTCTTTAAATAAAATAATAGCGCCAACACCAGCCTTTCATTATTTTTAACAGTTAGCGTAGACTGTTTCTTTCTATGTTCACCATAACAGAATATCCAAATTTTACCCTCGCATCAGAATATTGAAAGTCGTTGTGATCGTTGTTCTTTTGAATTATAATAGGTGTTTTTTTAAGCTCGATAGAACTTAAAATTATAAAAAAATAATACAAAAAATTAAATTCTAATTAAATTTTTGGTATGATTCGAAAGATTTGTTCATGGCATTAATATTTGAAAATGATTTCGGGCATATGGCCACCATTGCTGTTCTTGGCGAAGCATATTCTGGACGTCCAGTTTTGGGTAACTCTTTCGAGCACGATTAAATACGAACAATGTTGACTTCCAAAGCGTCAATTGTTGCTGGTTTATTGATGTAAGCCAGTGACTTTACGTAACCCCACAGGAAATAATCGGGAGGTGTCAAGTCGCAAGGCCTTGGAAGCCAATTGACAACTCCATTCCTCGAAATTAACTTATCGTCATGCTTTAATGTCAATAAGTTGACGGATACCGTCACTGTAAGGCATGTAGCGCCATCCTGTTGAAATCATATTTCGTCCGGATTAATGTCCATATTTTCAAATAAAAGATCATTAATCAGGGTGCGGTAACGATCATCATTGACGGTAACTCAAGCTCGGGTCTCATTTTTCAAGAGAAAAGTGCCAATAATGCCACCGGCGTGTAAACCGCGCCAAACAATGCATTTTTCTGGATGTAATGGAGTTTGTAGGGTCTCTTGTGGATTGCTCCCACTCCATGTGCGGCAATTTTGTTTACTCACTAATCCCTTAAGTTAAACATGAACCTCATCGCATGACACAATTTTGCCATAAAACAATGGGTCAGTTTCCAGTTGCTCTTGGGCCGAATCGGCGAAAGAATGACATAGAGGACGGTTCCGTGGCTTTAATTTCTGTACCAGCTCGATCTTGTACGGATATTTGCGCAAAATTTTCCACAAAGTAACGGACAGAGCCCCAATAACTGTGATCGATGACGAATGGATAAATTGGGATCTTCTTCCACACTTTCGTTTGCAGCAACGACATTCCCTTAAGTACGTACATTTCTTCCACATGTTGGTATTATTGCATCATATAGAGAGTATGTGGTACGAAATCTACCCACAGTTCTACAGATGGCTTGCTCAGAATGACGATTACACATGACGTCTGTAAGTTAGACGAATAGATTTTCAAATTAAATTTAAATAGTTTGGTAGCGTTCTTCAAGCGTGAGTCTGTTCACGATGACTTGCCAGAGTATACTGATCATAAATGTCAAGAAGTGAACGCATTATGACGGCTTGTTTGACAGTTTACTTTTTCGTAAGTTCTGTCTAAGCAAAAAAAAAACACCCGTTATAAATAAAATCATATATTGACATTCCACCACAATTTTTACTCTTTGTGGTTAATATTTTGTCCATCGTTATGCAACCTTCTGCTCAGGTATTCATGCTTATTGTCGTCCACATGTTGCTCTTTTTCTTTAATTCTTGCCAAATTTTTTTCAGCTATTTTTTATTTATTTAGAATGGAGTTAAATGATTATAGCAAAAAGATATTTCTTTCAACCTGTTTATTTTGTCATTTGCCAACTGTGTAATAATAGATTGCCAGAAATTTCTTGGATTTATACATCATTAGCCGATTGTTAAAACTAGCCCTAATTGCAATTCGGAACACGTACTACTTACAATCATAGCACATTCCAATATAAAGCATGATAATGTATTAAAATTAGCTTCATATGTAGTATATGAAATGAAGTGCAAGAATTTCCAGATGTAGGTTTATGATTCGTACTTGCACATGTGAGAATTTAAATGATAAAGGCAATGATGAATTTTTTCATAGTTACGCAAAATTAATAGATAGAAACGGCAATTTTTAAAAATAATCTGATCAAGCAATGCTTTTTCCATATCCGGAGAGTCAAAGGTTACAAATTGTATTCTTTGTTCGTTCTCAATCTTGCTACCGTGGTCTAAAATAGATCTGCTCTACCATACACTAGTTCTTAAAGGCCAAGCTGTGCTAATCTGGGAAATGCTATAGTATCTAGCCTCAAACCATTTTATATAAGTACGAAAATTTACAAAAAAGTTATAGCCAGAAAAAAACGAAAAATAAATTTGGAAATAGTAAATCAGCAAAACGTAGCTTCTCATTCCGTTTATATGGTTTTGGACAGGTATAAGATTGAAATTAACAACAAAATTGATGGTAATAGGGATATTAAAAAAGTAAAGAATGAAAAAGATGATTAGAAATGTACAACAGCTGCCTATCCCTCTTTCTAACTTCAGTTTCCAACAGAATAGCAAAAATTATAATGATATGTGTCAGATGCTGATTTCTTGAAACAAATAGTTTGCGTTGGTCACTATGCAGTAGATGGGCCTACTGTGTTGAATAGTTGTATTTTTAACTAATCTTATTGTTTCAGATCAATTTATAGAGCAGCTAAAAAAATTTGGATTTTTGGAAACTAAAACATAAAGCAGAAAAATGCTATAGGATGAAGGGGGCTGAAAGTCCCTTAACCTTTCACGGAAGATTTATCATTAAAGAAATATGCAATTTAATACTTTTGGTTTCCTGCCGTCCCAATTAGAGGCTATTCATCATGTTTTGCTTAAGCGACTTCGTTAATGATTAGGATTTAATTTGAGAATATGCATAGAGAACACCAGGATGTCCCCAATAACCTTTTTAACTATTGATTGTATGTTTCTCCCATTTCGAATGCCCTAAATTCATTAACCCAACATTATTTGACATAATTTGAGCTAATGTTATAAATTGAATTATCATCATAGAATTACGGTTTTTAAGCATATTTTTACCAATAAAAACTAAATAATCTGAATTCCAAGAACAGTAGAGACACGAAAACGATATTTTGAATGTGTAAAACATCACAGGACTAAGTGTAAAGAGCTACAAGGAGATTGTGTCGAGAAATAAATTTACTAAATGCAAAAACAGGTGTTTATCGCACCAACCTCGTGGATTATTTGGGTGTAGGTTTTCACGGCTGCTTTCCACTGAAATAGTGCATTACAAATTTTACCGACAAAAAGTTATTTATTCACCTCTAGCAAAATAATTTTCAGTACGACCCTCGTAAAACCCTAAACTTCGCTCGAACGTTGTCTACGTATGGTGATCTCGAGATTTAAACGGACGAAATAATCCACGCGATAATTTATCAGTATTTTGACTGAGTTTCTCCTTTAAAACTGGATATAAGGTCGTCCCCGAATAATGCGTTTTGATTTATTGAAAGGACTGTCGCTGTTGGCGTATGGACGACCGGTAGCTAGGTTTCTTGTATATCGTATAAGCGAATAAATATATCTTTCCTTCGACTTATTCCTTTGTCTGCGTGATCGCATTATACGTGGCTATATACGTACTCGGATCTTCTCTCATACTTCGAACGCTCGAGAGCTATGGTGGTGTTATTTAAATTTCCTTAAGGACATAATGGTCGTAAATACTATAATTTAAGGATTTGTCGAAGGGTACTCAGTTGGATTCCTATACGTGTGAGATTTGTTTCTCGTATTGTGAACTTAGAAGGTATCGGAATTCCGTCCGCAAGTATCGTAAACACATAAAGTAAGATTTAGATGTCACAAAGAGCCTATTTAAAATATCTTTCAATTGTGTGTGATTTTCGCCGAAAAAAATTTCGTATGCCTCAATTTATTTATTGATACAATATTCCCTTACTAAATTATTAATCACATTTTATTCATATATTTACGAAAATACTGGCGTTTATGAAAGGGGTTTAGATCAAAAGGTGCCGCGATGTTATAAAATTATGTAGGTATATATTTCACAATAACTTGATTAATTTTATTAAAAGTTCTTTAGAAAATAATTTTTAAACTGAACCAAATTAACATGATGCTTTCTTGTTATGTCCAGTCCTGCTCGATAATATTTGGCACTAATATGTTTTTTAGAGTAACTGCGCCTCACTTCAAATTTGTCAGAAATCGTACAATAAACATGGGTAATATGTATGTTGAAAGTTAAGACAGACTTGGTACACAAGAAAGTACACAAGAAACTAATAGAATACAATAGTTAAATCAATACAAAGGTAAAATACAAGGTTGTCATAAAGTAAAGGATATATTTCAATTTGTATAACTTTAGTTTGCTCATTACAAGCCAATCATAAACAAATGTTATTGAACATTCAATGATTTTCCGATCTGCGAGTTGCAAATTATTTACAATAAATTTTCTTGTTCTAGCTTTTGATACAGTTTCAGTTCACTAAGTGGTTACTAACGAATGGGCTAGCGCATGTCTTAATGGTTGAATAGGGAGCATGAGACAATAAGTAAATAAAATCCTGAAAACTGTACGTTTATAATAAAAAAAACAATTTATTGTTAGAGATAAAGAAAAGAGGTTAACAAGCATAGATGACACAAGCAAGTTCGAAATTACTAAACATTAAATATATGGCAAGAGAAATAAATCCAAAGTGTGGTGCTCAAAATATTACTCCATAACTGTACGATAGATAAGAAACGTAAGCCAAGGATGTAATAAAACAATGTAACTGTAACTGTATTAGACTGTTGCTGAATGATGACTAACGCTGGCCACGAGCGGTACCGCGCATCGGCGTAGAATCAGTTCGGACCGAGAGGAACGGTAGAATTACTTCGTCTGCGGAGCAGTACGGACATTTTCGCTGCCGGCCATTTGCGCAATTGTTTATCTGTCCTAGAAAAATTTTGATTTCGTCAGCAAAACGACCGCGGTCGGACAAACTTCGAAAATTTATTGCAGAAATTCCAGACTTAATATATGAAGGTGCTAAAATTAAATGTGTAATCTATAAAATCCCGTTAATATGTTGGTCCAGACAACATTGTCTACGACACATAAATAGTGAAAAGCATGTCTCAAAAAGAAATTGCGCACGAGACAATGAAAAATTTATATTTAATTTATGCGTTACGTTTATCGCATGTAATATACCGTTTAATTTACTAGACAAGGAACCATTTATCTGCTTTTGGAATAACTATTCGGAGTGCAAATTACCAAGTCGAACATCGTTACGAAGAATTGTGCCATCTGCGCGCGAACATATTGAACAAAAAATAAAATCGGAGTTGAAAGATCAAAAATTGTGGTTATGTGTCGACGAAACAACAGATCGGAAGAAACATTCTGTTCTTAATGTAATGGCACGCAAATTGGAACCTCATCAATCGGCACCTTCAATTCTATTAGTCTCCAAACGAATACAACAGTGTACTGCCGAAGTAATTTCAAAGTTAGTTTTAAATACATTCGACAAGTTTGAACTTTCAACAAACCAACTCTTGATGGTAGTGACTGATGGTGCTGCAAACATGCTTTCTATAGGCCGGTCTCTTAAAAAACATTCTGCTAATTTGTTACACATTACGTGTAAAATTCATGCTCTCAATCTTGTGGCGGATAGTATCAGAAAATGTTATCCTGAGGTAGACGCTTTAATAGCGCATACCAAAGCAGCATGTGTCAAATCACCGAAACGTATTCGCGAATTTCACAGACTGTGCCCCCGTATACCAGAGCCACCAGAACCTATTCTAACTCGTTGGGGAACATGGTTGCAGGCCGCGTTTTATTATCATAAATATTTTGACAATATTAAGAACGTGGTTTTACAATTCGATACAAAGGAAGCTGCCGCTATCCAGAAAAGCCAGTCGAAATTTCAAGATAGTCAGGTTAAAATGGATTTAAAAATCATTCACGACAATTACTTCGGGCTAGCAGGTGCAATAGAAAAATTACAAAATCCTGCGGTGCCGTTAGAAGAATCTCTACAAATAGTGCAACATGTTCACGCACAGCTATGCGCGATTGAAGACGCAAAAAATGTTTCTGTTCTAGAAAAATTTGAAAGTGTTTTTGAGAAAAATTCTGATTTTGGCACATTGAGACACATTTGTGAAGGTGCGTCAACAGAATCGTTAAGTTATTTGAAAGATTATTTTACTTACGCAAATATTACGTCACTAGATGTAGAACGTTCGTTCTCTGCATATAAACGCATTTTTTCCTCATGCCGTACTAGTTTTGCCGAAACAACAGTTGAAACATATCTAATGTTGCAGATATTTAACAGACATTATTCACTTTGTGATTTCACGGAGGACTCTTAAAATGGTAAGTGTTTGAGCACGTGTTATTTAGTTTTTATTTAAAAGATGAGCGAAATTATTTGCGGCAGCAAACATCTCTATTAGCAGAATAACTCTAATGGAACGCGAGGCCTGGTCGACTCTACGCTACTGCGCGGTACCGCTCCTAGCCAGCTTTAATGATGACTAACGCTGGCCACGAGCGGTACAGCGCATCGGCGTTGAATCAGTTCGGACCGAGAGGAACGGTAGTATTACTTCGTCTGCGGAGCAGTACGGACATTTTCGCTGCCGGTCATTTGCGCAATTGTTTATCTGTCCTAGAAAAATTATGATTTCGTCAGCAAAACGACCGCGGTCGGACAAACTTCGAAAATTTATTGCAGAAATTCCAGACTTAATATATGAAGGTGCTAAAATTAAATGTGTAATCTATAAAATCCCGTTAATATGTTGGTCCAGACAACATTGTCTACGACACATAAATAGTGAAAAGCATGTCTCAAAAAGAAATTGCGCACGAGACAATGAAAAATTTATATTTAATTTATGCGTTACGTTTATCACATGTAATATACCGTTTAATTTACTAGACAAGGAACCATTTATCTGCTTTTGGAATATCTATTCGGAGTGCAAATTACCAAGTCGAACATCGTTACGAAGACTTGTGCCTTCTGCGCGCGAACATATTGAACAAAAAATAAAATCGTAGTTGAAAGATCAAAAATTGTGGTTATGTGTCGACGAAACAACAGATCGGAAGAAACATTCTGTTCTTAATGTAATGGCACGCAAATTGGAACCTCATCAATCGGCACCTTCAATTCTATTAGTCTCCAAACGAATACAACAATGTACTGCCGAAGTAATTTCAAAGTTAGTGTTAAATACATTGGACAAGTTTGAACTTTCAACAAACCAACTCTTGATGTTAGTGAGTGATGGTGCTGCAAACATTCTTTCTGTAGGCCGGTCTCTTAAAAAGCATTCTGCTAATTTGTTACACATTACGTGTAAAATTCATGCTCTCAATCTTGTGGCGGATAGTATCAGAAAATGTTATCCTGAGGTAGACGCTTTAATAGCGCATACCAAAGCAGTATTTGTCAAATCACCGAAACGTATTCGCAAATTTCACAGACTGTGCCCCCGTATACCAGAGCCACCAGAACCTATTCTAACTCGTTGGGGAACATGGTTGCAGGCCGCGTTTTATTATCGTAAATATTTTGACAATATTAAGAACGTGGTTTTACAATTCGATATAAAGGAAGCTGCCGCTATCCAGAAAAGCCAGTCGAAATTTCAAGATAGTCAGGTTAAAATGGATTTAAAAGTCATTCACGACAATTACTTCGGGCTAGCAGATGCAATAGAAAAATTACAAAATCCTGCGGTGCCGTTAGAAGAATCTCTACAAATAGTGCAACATGTTCACGCACAGCTATGCGCGATTGAAGACGCAAAAAATGTTTCTGTTCTAGAAAAATTTGAAAGTGTTTTTGAGAAAAATTCTGATTTTGGCACATTAAGACACATTTGTGAAGGTGCGTCAACAGAATCGTTAAGTTATTTGAAAGATTATTTTACTTACGCAAATATTACGTCACTAGATGTAGAACGTTCGTTCTCTGCATATAAACGCATTTTTGCCTCATGCCGTACTAGTTTTGCCGAAACAACAGTTGAAACATATCTAATGTTGCAGATATTTAACAGACATTATTCACTTTGTGATTTCACGGAGGACTCTTAAAATGGTAAGTGTTTGAGCACGTGTTATTTAATTTTTATTTAAAAGATGAGCGAAATTATTTGCGGCAGCAAACATCTCTATTAGCAGAATAACTCTAGTGGAACGCGAGGCCTGGTCGACTCTACGCTACTGCGCGGTACCGCTCGTAGCCAGCTTTAATGATGACGACGACCTGATATGCGAACTCCTGGGTAAATAATTCAATGTTCAATAGGACGCCACTGAATGTGTTTAGTTCGTCGTCTCGCTCGATGTTGAACTGCTCGGAGAAAACCATTCAGAGTTTTTAGGGAGAGGTAAGAAAGGAATCGTACGAATATGCAAAATAATTCAGCAAAAGCAGATTAAAAATATTCAGCAAATTTAATATTGGCCATGTAAAATATGAATATAAATTTAGACAAATGTGACACAGAAATATCTCAAATATCTTTAGTTACTAGCAAATTATAATGAGTAAATGCGCCAAGTTATTCAAGTAGAATATAAATATCACATAAGAATGAATAAGTAACATTACCAAGAAATCTCCAAATTATTTAACAGAAGCGCAATTCAAATTCTCTTAACTTAAATACAAAAAAACTAATTCCTCGATCGAAAATACTTAGAGGTTACGAACTATAAGTAAATATACACGCTAAATGACCACAACTCAACAAAACGACTCAAACTGACAGCAAAAGATATTAGTTATAGTTCGTGATGTTACACAAAATAAAAAGCTTAAGATCAACTCACATGGAGGTACAGGCTGTGACACGCGGTGAATATTTTGGAGGATCAGATGCGTTCCGATGAGCAAAGGTTTTCTTGACAGCTGTAAGCTCGTGTTAGTGTAGAGGCTTGGCAGGGATCCGTAGGGTAGAAAAAGGAAAAACCAATTCAAATCCGCACCTCAGTGCATCCCAGGCGATCATCTCAACGTGAACTATTCGCAAACCTAATGATCGCCAGGAAATAGGCCTTGCGTACTAGATAACACCCAGAAGTTTTATGTCAGACGACAAGTGTGTCGTACGCCAAGGTAACAGGGGTTTCTCAGCTACTTAGCCACTTACGATTACTCTTAACCGGCCAACAGTCCGACTGCTATCGGATGAATTCGCAATAATGATAACGTTGCCTCTTTTATGTGTTTTACGAATCGCGTAGGCTCCTACCATCGCGATATTCCGTACACCAATAATAATGCAGAAATAGATGCATTAGGTTATGACGTAAGCGAGATGTTCTTATAGAAACGAATTAATTGCTAATTAGCTACGGATAAAATTCAATAATATGACCATATTGTAGAGCAAGAGGAGTACTATCATTAGATTAAGTATTGTTTGAAAATGAGAAGGAAACAGCCTCTCATATTATTTTCGAATGCGCAGCGCTATATCAACGCAGATTCGCTATGCAAAGCGCAATTTATCTACCATTGGAGAAAGCTTTATTGCATAGGCTCTTAAACCTATTCGAGGGAACTAACCTGTTTTGGCAAAATGAAACCGAAGCAGAAATAATCCTGCTTATGGCAACAATCAATCAATCAATATGGAGGGTTCCCACCTTTCAATTCTTATAATTATCTCACGAATGAATTCTATTTCCACAGTTCAAAATGTTTTTAACCATTTTCTTTAAAATAATTCATAAAGACAAAATAATAGACCACATGCGACTTAAATATATCTTCCATCCCTCGAACGTACCCCAGACACACATCCGGAGCCGTCAAATTGGAAGCGATTTTTCATCTTTACCATCGGAAAAAGTGACAAAATCTACGTCTCGAGGACCATACAGCAGAAGACGAAAATCTCCGGTCGCCTGTAAACCGTGCGAAAAGCGTTCCACCGCCCTCGTAAATCGTCGAAACGGCCGACGTAGAAGATGGCGTCAAAGCCCTATACGTCGTCGTCTACCGGGCCGAAGGGTGAGGTCGTCCTCAGCTCTACGTCTCGGGGAATCGAAAAAAATGTGAAAAATATTGATATGAAAGCGCGATATTTCTCCATTTCGACGCGTAGGAAGCGAGTTCGGGGAATCGAAAACGCATTTGCCTTGAAATATGATAGAAGACCGTCTAATAAAAGCCATAATTCAGAGGTTATATCGCGCGAGTCGGTTGTAAGTGTATTTGCGACAGTTAGACTTCTACACGTAGCAGTGAAGTATCGTATTAGAATTTTTAGGCACAGGATACTTCGAAAGCTGCGGTCCAAACTTTAATGTTTACAAATCATTTTTTCAAAAATTGCCATTAGCTAGAAGTATTTCTTGCAGACTTTCCCGAAATTTGTCCTTGCTCACTAAATTGGCTTTCGAGCGTTTATTAAGGTGTGCATCTCACACACCTGACGGAATTCTTTATATACATCTGCTGATTCTGTTTTGGACAAGTGGTTGATATAATTGTCGTTTTTTTCGATCTGACAGCCACTTATCTTTTTGTTTACATTTTTTCTGTTACAATTTTAATAATATGTATTTATTTCCAACAGGTACATATTTATGATGTATGTGGCATAGATGGGAAACCACACCAATGCTACATACTCTAACTGAGATCGTCAAGAAGTGCGTAAAATAAAGAAGATAGTGCATGCAAATTACGGAAGTCCCTGCAGTTACGATAAATGAATCCATAGATCCATAGCACTGCGATACTAACTGGATTATATGATTGGAAAACGATGGAGAAGAGTCAAAGACTACCCCTAGATCTTTAACTGTAGTTGAAGCCTATAGCAGTGTACCCCTAATATTGTAATGGCATTCAACAGCCCGCTGTCGTCTAGAGAATGTCATTGTTGTACACTTAGATATATTTAAAAATAATCTATTAACTTCACACCAATCAGATACACAGTCAATATCCCTTTAAAGTAGTTCGCAGTCCTCAGTGGTATCAATATTAGAGAATAGTTTAATATCGTCTGCGTACATTAGCATTTCACACTCAACGGTATTAGTGATGTCGTTTATGAAAAGAAGAAATATTAGGGGTCCGAGATTAGACCCTTCTGCTATACCAGAGGTGGTGATGTACCTGGAAGACAAGTAATTTCTGTGACATTATTAAATTATTATCTAATTTAATCGACAGTATACGCAGAAAGCTATCCTAAGCTTTATCCACTTTTTCAGCTTCAAATATTGTAGACCAGTCTGTAGTCATTAGTTCCACCTTTACCGAGTGCAAACTGTCAGGCAAAATAAATATTCTCTCTTTTCTTTGCTTCTTAGAAGCGATTTCCTAAAATGGATATGACATCTTCTGAGTAAAATAGTTTAAATAATGCTATAATTTCCGCCTCAGTGCAACATTTACAAAAACATTGTTAATTATAATCTTTGACGTATTAAGGCGCACCCTATCGGCTTTGTAGACGTCCCCACTAAAACTTGTCACACGTCTATATTTGTAGGGCTCTCCGAGCGACCTTACCGATCGGCAGAATGTTGGTTCATCTATAGATTTATATAAATTGTAAATTTTAGAAGGATTCACTTCCGCATTAAACGGAAAATACACCAACTAGTATCTCTAACAGACGATCGTCGTGATGCATCCTGTACATGACGTTCTTATGTAGTTGTAGGCCAATATTAACACGTTCTACACATTTGATGTATAGGACTAGTGTACAGGGTGAGTCGGGAGGAATGGACCAAACTCCAGGAATGTTCTGTACACGTGAAAATAATGTAAAAAACTCATACATTCTTATCCGATTTTCATTTGTTTTCAAATTATAACGTAATTAAGAAATTTTAACTAACGTTCTTGCAAGTGGTATAAATTTTCGCATGTTCTCGAGGTAATACGTCTTAAATAAAGTGAAGAGCACTACTTAAATTTGCTACAAAATAAATTGCAAAGACTACTAGACGACATTCCTCTAAACATCAGGATGAAAATGCATTATCAGCATGATGGAGCGCCTTTACATTTCGCTCGTCAGGTCAAGCAACATTTGAACGATAGGTTTCCAGAGTTTTATATTGGTCGCGGGGGTCCTATTAGTTAGCCTCCAAAATCTCCAGACCTCACACCACTAGACTATTGTTTGTTGGACTGGTTCAAAAATGAAGTCTGCAAGTTAAAAGTCAACACTCGGAATGCACTAATTCGACATTTTAGAAATATTGCAGCCGATATTAAAGTAAGACATGAAGCAACCAGGAGAGCGCCCTTCGTAGACGAAGCATAAAATGTTTAGAGGTCAATGGCGGTATTTTTGAACATTTATTAAAAGAACGCTGTGATTAAAAAAATGTTAATGCATGAAATTTTATTTATTTGTAATTACGCTATAACTTGAAAACAAGTAAAAATCGGATGAGAACGTATGAGTTCTTTTACACTATTTTCACGTGTACAATACACTCCTGGAATTTGGTCCGTTCCTCCCGACTCACCCTGTATATATTATTATTATTATTATCTTTCATAACGGGTACATAATAAAAGAATGGATTTAAAGCCACCAACTTAACCAACTATCGCCAAAGAGGAAAATATGGTCCCGTTGATTAGCGACATTATTACTACACCTTTTAAAATACCCTGATCTGTTACATGCACCCTTGGTAGATTATTGAGACAGTTGAATATTTAAACTTTATCAAATCAACTATCAAAATCGTGGACCTTAACAATAAGTATAATTTAACAAAAAGTCCTACTTTTTCTTCTTTATTAGATAAAGTAATTAAACGACTCCCATCCAGTTCTACATCCAAACTGTTAATAATTTTTGATTCAAGATTTTATTTGAATTGAAAGTAACATATGTAACGCTTCAGCAATTGTACTCGTTTATCGTTTTATGCAGATGTCTAACAAAGTTCGTTTTACCTGCTGATTCCGAGGCAGTACATAACTCGTTCCAGTTCACCGATAGTCCAGAAGTTCTAATGAATGTAGCGGTCAGCGTAAGTCGACCCTGCGGAACTCAAACTTTGGCAGACAATGTAATAAAGACGATACCGAGCATGCGAATCGGCCAATCGTGAAGTTAAATGTACGTGCAAGATTCTGACAACTGGACACCGATGAATGTACAGGGATTCGAAGTAAAAATATTGCCTTTTGGTGGAAGAAAGCAATCAGGTCACTAGAAATACTGCGGAATGTTTGAAAGTGAAACAATTTAAAACAAACTTAATGCAATTACTGTTATGCTGATTATCCTTCCCTTCTCTGTTTATTATAGCAGCTATATATTAGATATACATTAGATACATTTTATAACAGTACCGTAGCAGCAACAGCTCTAAAACAGTTTTGTATATAGAGAAATCAAGTGCTTTGACTTCTTCTAATTATAAGAAAGAAACAAGTGGGCCGAATTCCTTCATGATCTTAAAAAGTTGAATAAACCTTCAGCAACCTTTACAAACCTTTTCTAACACTTTTCCCAACCTTGGGAGTTACGTGTGATAGAAAACTGCCATGGAACTCGCACATCACTCACTTAGGGAAAAAAGCCATATATACAACAATTATTATATCCATGATCACCTATGTTTCTGCCTTATAGAAAACTGTGTAACAACAGCTTCAACAAATTCAGAAGCTTACATGTCTCAACATTACGGGAGGGATGCGTACCTGTCCCACAGCTACGCTAGAAATCCTACTGGGAATTACGCCACTTCACACATTCAAAAGCAGATCATATCAAATACCCTAACTGTTAGCAGACTGGAGGGATTACAGCCTGAAGATCTTAGAGGGCATCTTAAAATCTATATAGATCCCAACATAAACTACCTGATTTACATTGTAAAGGATATGAAGCCCTACAGGATAGTAATTGAGAGCTGTACTAAGTGGACATCTGGTGAACATCAATGCAAAAAAGGAACCTTGGCATGATACAAAGACGACTCGAGAATAGAAGGGGTTGGGACAGACATAAGCATCAGTGATCCTAACTACCACCTAAAAATGCCTACGGGACTCCACACTAACATATTTCAAACAGAGGTATCTACTTTAAACTTATGCGCCATGAAGAACATCGAGAAAACGGTAGGAGGCGCAACCATAAATATACTTACTGATAGTCAGGTAGTACTGAAGACTATTAGAGCCCATATATACGAATATAATCTGATATACGAGTGTTCACATAATCTAACGCAACTGGGACATAATAACCACGTTACTGTTCGGTTCCTAAGCCATCAAGGGATTCAAGGAAGCGAAGAGGGAGATAAGCTAGCCAAAGGAGCAGCAAACATGCCTCTCATTAGTCCTAATCCCTATTATGGTTTGCAAGAGAGCCACATAAAAGAAGGAAGAAGCGAGAGGACAATCAGAAGGTTTCTCACTGGCAAAGCATGCATGGACAAAATCAGGCGAAGGCACTTATATCAGGCTCGCCAAAGACAGCAAAGTGCTATCGTTTAGCAAAGAGAATCTTAACTTACTGGCAGGATTTTTAACAGATCATGTAGCCTTAAGATTAAGGGGAAAGCTTGGAAAGCTGCGAATTTGTGTGCATCATAGCGAAAAAAGTGATGAAAGAGCGAAAGGATTTTTCAAAGCTTCCTACTTTTAAGTTAATATGATCGTGCCTGTTTACAAAACCCTCTTCTACATTTAAAATCCCAGCAGCAATTTTAATTGCTTAGATGGAATTGGGGGAAATTTCATGTAGCTATAAACTCTTCTTGCATAAATACTTCCTGAGTACCCTGACTTAACCTCTATATATTTTAAATACCAGAGGAGTTTTTTTTTTAGGTTATCTACCTAGCTATGAAAACAACGACTTAGGGAACAAATAAAAATTTTATTTTTCAACGTAAGAACCATTAACACAAACACACTTATTCCAACGTTTTTCTAATAACGCTAACCGTTCGAAAAAAAGATCTTTTAGTAATTCTGCAAAATATGACCTCAGTGTTTTCCAAGTCATCATTTGATAAAAAGTGACCCCTGTTTAGATGTTTTGTGAATTTTGGAAATCACAGGAGGCGGGGTTGGGATCGTAAAGTGGATGTTGCGATTCCTCAAAGCCGCGTTCGTTGACTACCGCTTGAATGATTTGTGCCTTCTGCAGCCTACAGTTGTCGAGCGAAAGCAGACTTCTCTGAACATAATTGTGGGGCCTTTTTTTGCATATAGCCGCTATTCCCCGTTATTGTAGTTCCTTTTGGCACATACTCAATTAAGAGGATTCCCTCCGCGTACTATAAAACTGCTGCCATTACTTTCCCCGCAGAAAATTGCGTGTCCGCCTTCTTTGGTGGTGGAGAGCGCTTATGTGGACCCTTGTTTCGTGGGAAAGTCCCAGTAATGTACCCAGGTCTCATCCTCGGTTATAATTCTATAGAAGAAGTCTTCACCTTGAATCTAACGCAGCCAAATTCTCCTCGCAAATTTGTCGTCTACACAGTTTTTGTTCGGGTCTGAGTCCATCGTGCCGACACTTTGCTCATTCCCAAAACTTCGTGTAAAATTTCAACACTCGTTTCTGAAATTCCTATTTCTTTAGCAACAACTGAAAGTTTTACTCGGCGGCCAATCAATACCAAATCTTCAACATTGTTGATGATTTCTTCAGTTCGTGCTTCCAGAAGTCTTCTACACTTTGGGTCATCATGAATGGATTCCCTGCTCAATTTTACCAGTATATTTGACTTAGAAATAGGATGGACTATTTTCTCCCTACACTGCCACCATTCTCTCATGGATACTCATCCAGCTAATACATTCTTTCGATAGAAATTTCATGACCCTTCTGTGCTGTAACGTGTCAAATTCTATTTTATCAACATAATTGTATTTCTTACTGTCAAGGTTTGTTTTATGTTTACAATAGATGTCGCTACGTTACCTTTTCTAATATGCTTCAAAATTTATAATTTCTATTAATGACATATTTAATGTTTCGTTAATTAGGGGGTAGGTTATGGAACAATATTCATCGCCTTCTTCTTTCTCTTCATTTGGTTCTTTTTTTGTACCTAAATTCACCTAAGTTCATTGCAGCAGTATGGGCGATGTTCGTTGATTCGTAGCTAACCCCGCTCTTTTTTCTGGTGGCGGCCGTCAACCTAGAAGGAGCGTTTCATCGAGAATCTTCTTGTAGCTATTTGCCTGTACTCAACGTAGGATTTAAAGATTTTCGGGGTTATTGTAGTACTGAGTACTGTGAATTGTTATTGTATTCAGTCTTTTTTGTAATTATTACCGACACCGTCGGATATATTAGTTTGCACGACGGCGCGACATCCTTTTATTTATCCATCCGTTTGAGAGTTTTTTTTGTTGGGTTTAGGTTAAAACATAGCCGTGTACCACTAAGCGTAGAGTCTTGCCGCGTGTGTCCGCAGATAACCTCCCATCATCTAGGGACAGGGCCGGCGCCGATCAAATGCCGCTCGACCACAAATAGGTGGGCAACCCCTTAATTTTGCTAACAATATTTTTTCCTTTTTCTAAATCCTTATCTTTGCATTTGAATTTATTGTAGTCATTATCGAGATACTTTAGAAGTTTTTTTTTTCTTTATTAGAAACCTATTACTCCTTTTTTTCCTTTCTTTAGTAAAATGAGTACTATGTTATTTGTTTTTAATATTATTTGCACATACTTTTGAAATTAGTCTAACAAATGTTATTTTCTTTTTTTCTTAATTTACGGAACAGTTTTATATGTAAGTAATTTGAATGAATTACATTTCTATGTATTATTGACGTGAAGTCGTGCGTAGTGGCCACCAACGTCGATCCATTTACCCAAATTTTATTCGTAATAATTTCGTACCAAATACTTTCGTCTTATGCATTAACCAACACATGATACATGACTTATAATATTCTCTTTTTATTAATATTAAAGAAGTTGTAGGAATACTTTTTCCTTTCCTTACCCCCTCCACTTCGCATTACCAGTTTTCGCGGCTAGTTTTCCTTTAAATCAAACCTGGTGGCACATGTTTCTTATTAGTATTGAAATCACCCCTGTTCATTGGCTAGCGGGCATTTACCAGGAAAACAGCCAGTTCAGACAAGTCTACAATTTCTTCGATTGTTGTTTTTTGGCGCGCTGCTCAAGCGTCGCCACTACTTCTTTTTCCCCTTCTATTTCTGTTGCGCTACAGTGTTCAAGATTCAGATATATAAATATATAAATGACAAATGTTAAGCGATTGGAACCAAACACTATAAAATGTCACAGAAACTTGGCGCGATAGCATATTATTTTCGTAGCTAGGTAGATAAGATAAAAAAACTCCCCTTGAACCATTTCAACACTTTGTTCTTACCATTTTTCTTTGAAAGCACTCCTCTAAGGCCATTTGAACGGCGCTTTGATATTTTGTCGTTGAAGTAAATTCGTCGTTAGCGAGCAACCGTTTTATCTATCACAACTATCCATAATTAGAACGCCTAGCCTATTACCATATCGCTCGTTTCGCAGAAGGCCAATACGATGCAGTCACTATTTAGTATCGCGCACAATAATTCCAGAAACGGGAGGCACGATGTAGTAGTACATTGCGCGCACACCATTCGACCATATTTCTGGTACGAGGCGACGCGTCTGACGCGATAAATCAAAGATTTTTGCCGAACAATCCTTCCTATCTGGCCGTTTCTATCATCGTTATCAAATGTTCGCGTGCCATCTCGCAATAATATAACATCAAACCGTGACTCTAACGGTTCTGTTTATCGCTTGCACACAGTTAATAATAATAATATCTGCGTTCCGGAGAAGTGGCGGGGGCGTTCGGGGGCGGAAAAGGGTACCACCGTTGTTGTTGTTATTGTTGCCGCCGCTTCGTCCGGTGGTGTCGTTCGTTATTACGGGGGACGCGCGAAAACGTATTAGTTGCGTTCCGAGGCGGACAGATGGCGCCGCACGTCGGCTTCGACCATCAGTTTTCACTTATCTCGACTGACGGTTAGATCCTTCGCTAACTGAAATCATGCTAGACGCACATGGTTGTTGTATGGTTATTAATTTTGATAACAACGTACTAGGCTGCAATTGCTCTTTCGTCTGTAAAAAGTAAATCACGCGATGGGGATTAAATGCATGTTAAAAGTGTTGATACGGAAATGCTCTGATATTTTTTTGGTTAATGAGCTTAATTAGCTTTGAAAATTAAGTAACCAACATTACTACGATATTTCAAGCATGACTAAATAATTTGTAAGCAAATTCGTGAATGAAACCCGGCTCCTCCACCAAAATGTTTTCTTAAATATCTAAAATTAGTATAGTTCTAAATATTTGCTTGAGATCTAACTTACTTATAGGCAATCAATTCAAGGATGTTAATATTATAGAAATAGCCAATCGTTGTTAGTAGATTAGTAATGACGCGGATATGAATAAGTCATAACAGTGTGTTTGTTCATTATACAACTACGGCATTTGATTTCCTTTTTCTCCTCCAATATTTCCCAGGGTCCCTCCTCGTTGTTACTACTTTCTATTACACTATAATGGATCTACATTTTTCAAAAATTAAAAGACGAGCACGTGTGTCTATAGGCGTAGTTCACAATAATAACATCGGGCGAGAAATAGCATCCAATTCGAAGAGGGTGAAAGTTCCATCAATTTCTACTGGAGTAATTACCATACATGAAAAATAGCAGATAACAAGTTTTTAACTGGTTGGTAAATGTGCACCGGTGCTCTATCCTGCATAAAAATTATGTTATCAATTGCGTCCTCGTTTTGAAGCTCTGGTATCTTTTAACATTTGCAGGTATCGTTTACCAGTAACAATTACAGCTACGACCACGTCATTCTGTATTTCCTCGAAAAAATGCGGACCAATGATGAAATTAGATATGAAACCGCACCAAACAGTGATCTTCTTATCATGAAGACTTTGCTGAATGCTTGCTTGTGGATTCTCTGTTAACCATATTCGAATAAAATGGGCCTCACCTGTCTGTAAAATACGGGTAGCCATTCGGGTTCAATTTCAATCTCAGCCATTATTCGCAAAGAAAGATCATACCTGATTGCCAAATCTGCTTCCTGCAAATCAAATAGTCGTTGCAGTTTGCAATGATACATTTTTAGGATTCCGGGTGGTATATTGCATTTGCAGCCGTTGTGATTTTGGCTGAACACAACTGATTTTTAGTGAATTACTATTGGCTGTGTTCTGGTTTTCCTGAAGAACTTCTACAACCTGGAGGTCACTAATCCTTGGTCTTCCTAATCTTGGTAGGTCAGTTGCAGAAACTGTCTTTTCAAATTTGCTATTCAAATTACGGCACGCTTTCATTTTTTAGGGGCCTGCTCTCAAACCCACTCTCGTGTAAACCAACGGTGTAATTTCTATCACATTCAGAATAACATTGTACTAAACTCTACTTGCTTGGATTTACGTTAAGATTAGTTTTATTTGAAGAATAAATCGCTAAATTTCAACGTTTTGTTTTAACATTTGTGGCAACAGTTGTCATGACGAAACATTTCTTTAACATATAAGAAAAAAGTGTTATAAAAAATCAAACAATTGTCGAACAATTTACTACAATTTGTAAATATGCGACTGGCTACAACTTGCGTAAATCCCTATTATTCGATTATAGTTAACGGATTGTATTTCCATTAAATACATTATTGCTGTAAACATTTTGTCAATGATCTGTTATAAAGGTTGCTACAGTAATGTTTCACGAAAAATCGTCTTATCAAGAAGTAAAATTAAATATGAATTTTCTCACCACTTACTATACTTCTGTGTGAAAAAAAGCAACAATATTGTTTTGTAGATTGTTACATTTGTACATGGAATATCAGAAATTGTGTTTATAATTGTCACAGTCTTTTATGATAAAATCCGAAATTATTGTTTAACAACATACTGCAATTTTATAGTAAAAGGTTCTAGAAGTTGTATCAAAAATAAAATATATATCTTCTAGTACAGTTTAAACACATCTTTTTAATAAGTAACCTAAATCGCATGTTTACCTATAGAGTTAATAAAGTACCTGAATAACTGAGAGGTATTCTTTGGATTTAGCTCAAATATTTTTCTAACAACCAGTACTGGGATAAGTTCCTTGATCTCATCTAAACTTAAATTATTGAAGGATTTTTCATTAACTTCGTTATCTACAACAAAAATCAATTCAGGGTAGATAACACGAATAGGTTCTCTATAGCACATAATAGGTATATAGCACTAATTCCAGTTATAGCTAAAATCATAGAAAAAGCAGTTTTAGTTAGGCTCACAAATTTTGTAGAGTCATCCCATATCTTGACAAAGTCACAAAATGGTTACATACAAGACCGTTCAACACTAGGAGCTATTTACATGGCATTAAGTAAAATAGTGGAGAGGTTATCATATAAGGAAAAGGTGGCTGGAGTATTTTTGGATTCGTCTAAAGCTTTCGACAATGCAGATTACAACGTCCTGCTAGCTAAACTCCGGATTATGGGCTTTAGAGGTGTTGTATATAAATTATTGAGTTCTTGTTTAACAAATCGTTTTTAACAAAATTCTATATAAAGGCAATTCAGTTGGCAAAAAATAAGAAAAGGAGTACTTCAAGGTTCCATTCTGAGTCCTTTCTTATTTTTGCTGAATAGGAACTTAGGAATTTTATTAACATGTTTGTAGGTGATACGTCGGTTATTATTGGAGAAGCAAGTAACGAGAAACTAGAAGTGGAAATCTCAAATACCCTAAATGTACAAATGGCTTCATGAAAATAACCTAAAATAGATGAAAATAAAATAAATTTAGTTCAAATCACCTCAGGAAAAATGAAATATTGCAATAAAATTTGTGGTTAAAGAATTGTTATCGACTACCCATACAAGATTTTTGGGACTAGAAATAGATAGTGCCCTAAACTGGAAAGAACATGTTAAACTGGAAAGAACATGCTAATATACTTATACCAAAAAATTTGCAGGAATGGTTTTTGCCTCGAGAACAATTTCATCTGAAGTCCGTATTGAAGTAGCTTTAGCTGCTTATCATGCCTACATTGGTTAGAAGTTATCGTATGGCATTGTCTCTTGGGGCAACTTTGTCGATGTTAAAAAACTATTCATTTTGCAGAAATCGTGCTTAAGGAGTATATTTAAGCTGAAAAAAATGGAAATGAAATCCTCTAAACAAAACGGAATACTTACCTTGCCTAGCCTTTATATACGGCGCGTCCCGCTAAGAGTGGGGACCGGCAATATCGTGGAAACTACAAAAGCTATGATGTGATGGGAAAAAATGTTTCATAACTAAAGTGGCAAAGGAAAATTTACTGTAAATATTTTTAAATTCCAAACATGACCGCCAAGGGGCACAATTGCTAAGGTCAATAATAAATGTTAAATTGGCAGGTAAAAGTTCCAGGATTAACTATGATTTTAAACGCTTTATTAAAAAACTTAGTTAATTACGGAACACTGGTTAAAGACGTTCTGTCATATTGTGAATAATAAGTGCGGTAGGCGTTGCCTAATCATGTAAAATTAATCCGAATTAATGTGGACTTGTTTGAAAGAGCATTCTGCGTTGTTTTTGACGCCGTAATTTATGCCACCTGTTAATGCTCAAGAAATGTAGCAGATAGTGTTATTCACAACTGTACGAGTTTTTCTCAATTGTCTCTAAAAATTCAAATGCAACAATATGCTTTTCTTATGTTATGTTTGAAGAGTTTTGACAGACTAAGGTAGTGGCGAAAACCGCATATCTTTTTCCTTTTTCCAGATAATAACGAAAACAGCCCATTATCAGTAATAATTTCGCTATTAGTTACAAATACCTACTTAATAATATCCATGAAACAAAGGAGTGATAACAATAACAAAATGTAGCAGTAACAAAATAAAAAAATAAATCACAACAGTTGAAAACGAAGATAGTACCAATAGTACATAATGCAGTATTATTTGAAATGAAAATAAACAATAATTTAAATTTATTTTAAATGTTCAAACTGTTTGCCGTCATTATTTATACACAGATTTAGTCTACGACGAGTGTTAATAACGGCTTCTTCGATTTCTACTCTTGGTATGCTAGCGATAGTATTGTGAATCGGTTGAATCATATCAGCTCTCGTTGTAGAACGTGTTTGGTAAACCAGATCTTTTATTCTTCCCCATAAATAAAACTCAAACACTCCACTGATACACTGATATGGAAACGTATTATGAAGATTGTCGCGAACAATTCATAAATAATAAGATGGACAGCCGTCATGCTGAAACCGCCGTGTTTTTCAAGTTTCCAACGAAACATCTTCTAAGAATATTGGTAATTCGTTACGTAAAATGTTTAAGTATGTTTCACTGTTTAAGTTACCTTCAAAAATAAACGGTCCAATAACTTTATCACCTAAAATGCCACACCAAACATTTATACTTCTGCCCATCATTAGCAAAAGTATGTTCATCAGTTCACAACACGCAGTGTAGGAAGGCATCATCTTCATGGTAAATATCTTTTGACCAATTGCAATTATTGAATGTATGGTCAAATTTTGTATGAGTGTGACGTATTGTCTATTAGGGTGCGATGAATTGATGACTTACTTATACCTACAACGGAAGACATTTCTCTAGTGCTTGTGTAAGGATGAACTTCAACATATGTAAGGACATTTACCGCATTAGCTTCAGCTCTAGCTACATGTGCTCTGGTAGGATTTCCACGAGGTTAAATATATCCTGTTTCATCTAATCGTGTCGCCAAACGTCAGAATATTTCTCGGCTGAAACGTTTTTTTTTCTGGATACTTAACGGCATATTTACGTTCAACAATACACGCGTTTTCAAACTATTGAAAATACACTGCAAGCCTATCATATGTCTCTGCAATAGAGAACGACATTTTTTATAATTCAAAGACTAAGCAGCAATCTTTAAGGGCCAGTGCGCTGTAAAATTGTATGTACTTGACGCAATTGTCAAATAAATAATTGTTTCCATAGCATGCTAAATTCTGCTGTTGTATTCAAATCATACTAGATTTTGTTGCTTTTATTTGAAAAGTGATCAAAAAGAGTAAAAGTTATCATTCCTTTGTTTCATGGCCAACTAAGATAGGTTTCAATAAATAATATCGAAACTTATCTAGTAGTATAAGTAGGTACTTGTAACTGATAGATAAGTTATTACCGACAATGGGCTGTTTTCGTTATTGCCTGGAAAAGGGAAAAAAATATCACTGGTTTTCGCCACTACTTTGGTCTGTCAAAACTCTTCAAACAAAACATAAGAAAAGCATATTGTTACATTTGAATTTTTAGATATAATTGAGAAATACTCGTACAGTTGGGAATAACACCATCTGGTAGATTTCTTGAACATTAACGGGTGGCACAAATTGCGATGTCTAAAACAGCGTTGAATGCCCTTTCAAATAAGTCCGCATTTCTTTAATTCGGGTAAAAACTGCAGAAGTTATTGCAGGTCCAGTTTTATATGATTCGGCAACGCCTGCTACACCTATTATTCACAATATCATAAAACGTTTTTAACCAAAGTGGCACGTAATTAATCATAGTTACTCCTGGAACTTTTACCACTTTTACCAACTAATTTCAAATTTACTGTTGACCCTAACAACTGCGCCCCCTAGCGCTCCTGTTTGGAATTTAAAAATATTTTAATTACATTTCTCTTTACCACTTTAGTTATGAAAATTTTCTCCCATTACCATAGCTATTCTAGTTTCCAAGATATCGCCGGTCCCCACTTTTAGTGGGACACGCTGTATATATATTGAAATATCTTTCTCAGGGGTTTTACTCTAATTTTGTTAAATTTTCTAATTTAACTCTAATAAACGATTTTTGTAGGTTCGGGGGTGTCCCTAGATACCCTTGCGGCAATTTTCAATGAATTTGCAACTTAATAAAATCAATTTAACGAATTTTAAGATTTTAAAAATTAACTAACCTTTAAACTTTCGAACGACGCCAATGTATATAAACACTCTGTTTATATTCACACCACAGGAACTGCCTGCTCTGGATATTTAACCCTATTTACTTCTCTTCTAATAATGACTTTGAATACACAACGAACACTTATCTTTGGATTGGATTCAAGACAAACTTTGATTCAACCAAGGCCGAATAAAGATTGATGAAAATTTAGGGCGTCGTTCCTCTTTCATTTATTTTAAATCGCGAAAGACCGGCGATTGTTTTCTTTCACAGCCAATTTTGATAATTTACCCAAATAGAAACTAACTTTTCGATGACTTTCAATAAAAATGATATTAGTATACGAGAACGAATGCAGTGACTTAACCAGGAGGTTGTTTGTTGATGATTCTGTGGTACGAACTGTCACAAACAAGCTTTAAAATAGAAAATCCACTGCTAATTTATAGAAACCTTTCAGATAAAGATTTAATTGATGACATATTATCTGTTGTGCTTTGCAATTTACGCTGTTGCTTATTCCAGACGATTTTTACATTAATTTGGAAGAAATAATTGAATAGAAAACTTAATAAACGAGTAGATTTGTCCATGATACCCCACACTCGTCATTATCTGGACTTATAATTAAATTCTACCGTCCTCGCCTCAAGGACGGTTGGCTGAGGAGGGATGGTACCGAAGAAATTTCCCATTATCCCCGCAAGAGGGATATTTGGTTGCCAACGAGTGGCCAGCCTGACATTTGGCCAGTACCGAAGTGGCAACCGAGAGAAGTTGTTGTCGTCGTAAATACAACGTTGAACATAACATAACAATATATATAACATACTTGCTTACTATCGTAACTATGTATTCTTCTTTTTGTGATGTTTTTTATACTTTTGTAACATGAAATAAATATTATATTATTATTATTGTTATTATTATCAGCAAGCAAACGGAGAAATAGTTACTATCAGCTATATATGCAGCGACATACATGGAGGCATGTATGTTAACCTGTAAATAAATACAAATAAATCTATACCCTACGTATGTACATATTCTTGATTTGAGCGGGACAATATCTGTGTTGGTTGCAGTCACATGTATTGTTCATATGCTATACTGTGATATAATATTAAAAGAATATTAAACTTTCACTACTTATCTAAATTTTAAGGACAAGCAGCCGTTTCTTCAGTTTCAACTCTTTCAGTTTATTTATAACAAACTTGTCTATGATCCATTCCTAAACAACCCCAAATTATGTTTAATGGATGCACAAATATATGAAACTAAACCGCGTGTCTGTTAAATTTGTAAACGTGTTATACCGCAATAACGTCCAGTGAAGACTGGTGAGAATGAATGCAGCCACAGTAATCTGCAAATACCTACGTATCATTAAAAAATTAGACAGTTTTCTGTCAAAAATTGCCACAAGCTTGTCCTGCACGTCTCGGCACAAACATTGTTGGAAAAAATTATACATTTATGTGAAACAATAGAATAGAAACGACCACAACTTTGAAGTATTATCTGTGGGAATCACATGCAATAATTAACAAATATCTGTGGATGAGTTACATAACTGTGTTACTGATATTTTTTCCACAATATTGTCGTACATTTTTTCAAGTTTTTTTTTCCGTGTAGATACGCTAAAATCTCATTATTGTAGCAGCTAAGATCCAATTCCTACTTGCAATTATTTCAATTTCCTAAAGCTGTATAAAAACGTAATGTGTATCCCTTACCTTGTTACAACCGCATACATTGTAACCAATAGGTATTACTTTTGTTTTTTTTTATTTCTGCAAGTTTACTTACCAATACCAATAAACTTTATTGTTATTATTATTAAAATCGTAAAATGAACATTACTCAATATACATCAAGGACGATGTACACCGGGTACAAGCGCCTCATAAAATTCGATTCTGAACGATGCCTTAACGCGTTGCGCACGGCTAAACCGCAGCGCTCATAAAAAGTGGGGCGACCAGCGAAGAACGCAGGATCTTTATGAATTAATAAATTCATTAATATATTACCCATCGGCATTTGTACGAGACGCTTCGCCTATAAGCAAGAAAAACTCCTTTTAAAAATGCATTTATATCCGAAACCATAAAATCTTACTTCTCCTGTGCGCCTCCAATCTATATCTTTATATGGCCGCCATATAAACTTTAATGCTTCAAGGGGGAAGGAGATTGCTGTCCTAGTTAGTCACGTATACTTCGATCAATTTGTACGTTAATTATTTATACGAACAATAGCGCCATCTATGGATTGATATCGTCATCAATTTTAGATCGGTCGTAATAAATGCCGGGATGTGGGGGTTATAAAAATTCCTTTTTTGTCCTTATTGCAGGATTGCTATATCTCCATCCGTTGAGCTGTTTGAACATACGAAAAACCGCGAAGAATTTCTTCATTGTCAGCTGGTAAGAGAGAGGCCTCGAGGTTGGTGTAGATGATCGGGGGACCACCCGATTAAGGTTCACATCAAATTATTACCATTATTAATATTTACGGCTGTCGTAAAATGGTGTCGAAACTCGGATCGTAAATTATTATATACTTGCTAACGGCCGTGCTTAATTGGCCTATTAAAAAATGACGATGATGCCTCCTCCCGATAGTTGTACGGGGTTGAACGGAGGAGACGGGTACTTGTCTTCGTTTATGCGCGTCTTACACCATATAACTTGTACTACATTGTAACGGTTATCGGATCGATTAATCGATTTTATATGTCCTAACGCATATTATATACTAGTGGCTGGGAATGCTAATTATAGGGTAATTATGGAATATAATGTGTAAGCAATTTTATTGTTTTACTACCTTCTTCAGTTGTAAATAATACTTTTAAGTTTTAAATGCGAATTAGACTCTTATTGTACGGTGACGACACTACAATCTTCGTGAGCGAGAATTAAATTAATTACCATAGTGAAAGATCTGGAACTAAGATTGGGTGTTGCTGCGGAGAAACTTTTTTCCTGGTGCAATAGCAATAGATTAATTATCAATGTCCGTAAAACATAATTGATTCCATTGTACAACAAGAGAAAAGTCATTTAATTGAATGTGCGCTTAGGTAACGAATTGCTGTAGCAGTCCGATTCCAGTAGGTTGCTTGGGAGGCTCCTAAACGCCAACATGATTTGGAAAGACCATGTAAACCATACTTACGCCAAGATGAGTTCCGGCTTTTAGGCAATATTGCCATTAGAACCAATTCGATTGGGCGTAGCCCAAGGTTCTCCTAATTTCCCCTCTCGTCTATGCCGAGAAATTTAGAGACGCCGAAACACATTTTATGTAAATGTGTTGCCATCAGTTATACTCGACGCCAATACTTCAGTAGGCGATTCCTCACACCTACTGAAAAAGTAGTATCAAGGTTTATTAAAGGCCTCCAACTATTCTAACACGCAAAAGGGCATCGTTAGAATAGATCTATTTAGGTCACAGTGACTAAAGGCATCAGTGCCGTGGCCCGTCTTTAACAATATTAATAATAATAAATTCCATTCAATTGGGAGAGTCTTAATCTTATTATTATTATTGAGACGGAACATGGCACTAATGAGTTTGGTCACCATGACCTAAATAGATGTATTGCAACAGTGCCCTTCTGTGTGTTAGAATAATACTACTCTAGGATCTTCTTCCTTCAAATTCAGTAGCTGTTAGGAATCCACTACAGAAATGTTGTTTGTGACAACACATTTGAAGATAATGTGTCATGCCATCTCCAGATCTTCTTGGCATATACGACAAAATTGATCTTCAGCTTCTCCTAGTTTGTGTAAATAATATTTTAGGAATTCGTGACCTGTCAATAAGCCAGACCAATGCTATCACCTAATATTGTTCTGGTGGTACAAAGCCACAGTAGCGGTTTAAACTAATGAAAAACATATTCGCTGCTTCTTTGGCCAGCTTATCCGTCTTTTCTTTTCCCTCAATCTCTTGGTGGCATAATTAAATCTGGAAACTTACAACTCAGAAACATATATGGCTAATTTTTCTTAGTGTATGTTGGAGAAAGCACTTAAACCTTTGTTTGTTCATGTTTCCTTCCTCTTTGAAATACGTATGTAAGTATATCCGACAGGGATATAAGCGCACCACGGACAGCGATAGAGGCAAAGTGTACCGGCATCATTGTTGGTCACTTGCTCCTCCGTCCTCCCGCCAGCGCGCCGTCATTACAGGCCGCTTTCCCGATAAGACGCGTCGGCATTACCGTTGATCGTCTTTCCTTCGAATGTGCCATCATTGCTGTTGCCTATTCTTTTCGATGTCATGACAGTTGAAGCATGTTTCGCGACTTTAGCTCGATTGATATGCCGTCACTACAGTTGGCTATCAATCTGTGACATTTGTTTTGCTCCGCTAATTAATTGAGGGGTCAATTACCCGCAGTGGTATTGTTGGCGCTGCTGTTGATGTGCCATTTTCCGTTCGTTGATCCATCAATTAAATTCGCAATGCGCTTCGCCATTGTCATCCCCGTGATATGCTGTTGTTACAGTTTGCTATCAACCCATAACGTTACCCTGCTAATTAATTGACAGACAAATTACCCGTTTTGGCACAACTACAATCAAAGAAATTGCAGGCCTACCTGAACGTAGTTCTCGTGCTTCGCCCGCTAGCATGAACATGGGTGAGTTCACGACTAACTAACAAAATATGCGACACCCGTTCGAAATCAGAAAGAACTACGCGCGAAAAACGGGAACGCGAGGTGGAGAAAGGATACGAAAAGAATAGTTATTACTACAACTTCCTTAGTGTAAATAAAGGAGACCAATACTCAATAAAAAACGAAATATTTGCACGAGAACAAAATTTAACTAAGCCCTCGACGTTGGTGGCCACTACGTTTAACATTTAACATTGATCATACATATGCAGAAATGCAATTCGTTAAAATTATTCACATAAATACACAAATAAAAAAAAGAGGAAATAATATCCGTTAGAATATCTCGTGGTAAAAGGTTCGTTAATCAAAAAAAAATATATTAAAATACGAATTAATAAATACTCGAAAATCGTAAATTACTAAAATCTATAATGATAGCAAGGACTGTGGGGTAGTACCAAGTACCGAATCGGTAATTGGCTTGATGATGATGACCCACCTGTCTTCGAAAAGGCCTTCCCTAGTTAATTAATAATTTGTGTGGTGCGGAGTGTGCAGTGAATATTGTGTTTACCAAAATCTAGTAATAAAAGATTTCTAGAATATATCCAGATGTTAATGAAAATTACTTAAATAAAATAAGTTAAAGGAAAAGAGAAAAACAAGTTAGAATTTAGTCAACATTTTAAAAGGAAACAAATAGTTGCGAACCGAAACAAAAAAAAAAGTAAAACGGTAAGTCCATTTATCTGAGCGCTGTCGTGGTCAAACGGCAGTCGGTCGACGCTAGTTTTCTCCTCGGGTTGAATAGGACACACCCACGCAGCAAAAGCTCTACCCTTCAGTGGATTTCGGCAAATGGGCTTAACGATAACCCAACAAAAAAACCCTAAATGTGGAAAATAACGATCTATAAGCATAAGCCTAATGAAATAATTAATTACCTCGGTTGGATGCGGGGTTTGCTAGCCAATGATCGAAGATCACTACTGGCGTGCCATCGTAAAAAAATAATTAAATATATCCGACAATGTCGGTGATGGTTATTAAAATAAACGAATTAGAACCGATCACAGTACTTAATTATATGGTAACTGTGAAAATCTTTTAAATCCTACTAGCGTAGAAGCTAACCATCACAGCAGATTTTCGCAAACATACTTCTTAGTTCACGGTCGACACCAGAAAGAGAGTGGTGTTAATTACTAATCAACGAACATCATGCATTCTATGGCAATGACCTTAGGTAAATTTAATTACAAAAGAAAGAACGAAAACAAAACAATAAGGTCAAGAAAAAATGTGATGAAAATTGTATAATAACCAACCCCTATATTTGATATTACCAAAAGTAGATAAACCAAACATTAAACATGTTATTAATGACAATTATAAGTTCGAAGTATATAAAAAAAAATAACGTAGTAACATCTATTGTAAACATAAAACAACCCTTGACAATAAGAAATACAATTATGTTGGTAAAATAGAATTTGACACGTTGCAATATACCATTAATAGAAATTATAAATTTTGAAGCTTAGAAAAATAACCTAGCGACGAATACTTAACTAGGAATTGAATTTTAAAGCAATATTAGACGAATATTAAATAAACATAATATTTAGAAACTGTTAAAAGTATCCAAAAAGCACATCGAAGAAAATAAACAAGAAAAATAAACTTAAGAAGCTAAGAAAAATGATTGGAACGGATTTACTACAAAAGGTTGTGGAGCATTAACTTGAAGGGAAAAAGCAGGATTTAAAAGAAGAATTTCAAAGGAAACACTAACACACCACACTTTACTGTAAGTAAGTCAAAATTGTTTTGTAAGTGGGGCATTGGAAATAATAATCAGGGCTTGTGATTATCATTTACTTTGATATTTTATTAAGAAGAAACATATCAATATGTGTATACGTTACTTCGTGAGTTCAGGAAATCCTCGTGCATACATATAACATAACCTACAAACTGTGATTAAATACAACAAACACATTGCTTATATTCAATATATGCTCATGAAATACAGAACATGATCTATCGATTCTAAAAGTTCCCTATAGAAAACCACCCTTTACCAAACTCGACCACGAAACAATTGAAAAATAACACCACAACGAACTCAACGTTCATTCCCGACAATTAAAACAGTCGCCAGTCGAAACAAATCAACAATCGCAATCGCACTAGCAATCGCTAATTCAATTGTTACGAAACAACGGACGACCGTACCGTAACACTTCCAGGGCCCACTCTTCGACTAAACAATCACTTGACCATCGACTCGTAAGGGTCACTAATGTTCTCGCCCCCATTAACCCTCGACGGTGGCGGTCGGCAATTGAAGTCTTCGAGTTTCCGTCGCCGCCGCCCCTCTCCCGCTCCTCCTTCCCGACCCCGAGATCCCTCGGGCGCTACCCCGCTTGCTTTTCAAGCGTCCGACCCGCCACACTACACAAATTTTCAATGCCGTTATTCGAATTGCGTTCGGTTCATTATCAGAGGTGGCCGAAGGCTGTAAAACTGTATTGTTCGTGTTTTAGTAGCGCGGTACGTAGTAGGCCGTGTCCGGTAGTGAATTCGGTGGGGTCAATCTTACTGATGACTCTACGCGCTCTCATCGTAGTAGTCTATGGTCGAGGCGCTCGCTCTTGATTGCCGTGTCGTTAATGAAAACTTTCGAGGATTTCGACGATGTGGACTGCGGGTTGCGAGCGTTTGTTATTTGGCTTTCGGGGAAGACGCTTTATGATTCAATTAGGTTCTTGTCGATGTATCGAATAATGAAGCAATTTCGGAGAAAGTGGTTATATGGCATTAAAACGCGAACATAAAGAATTTAACATCAAATATTATCGTAAGTTATTCCGCCTTAGGGTAAATTTCATGTCAAAATCTAAAATATGCAACGCTCTTAAGCGCTGCGTTCTCAAGTCGTTGTTTTATTTCGGCAAATAAACGACGAAGAAAGATCATCCTTTCCTCAGATAAAGCTTCTATCTCTATTTCCAGAATCAATAGGCTCATCAGAGTACTAGTTCAAAGGAAACTCTCTTCCAAACATGACAAAATAAGGACTATAGCCAGTAGTCTCATGTATCTGAGTTCTTAAAGCACATACCAATTTAGACAAATGTTTATCCCAATTCCTAAGGCTACCTGTTCTTCTTATGATTCCTTCTCCTGTCGGAGGTTGGTTCTCATCATAGCTATTTGTATCTTACTGCCACCGCTCTGAAACGGTCTATTGAGCTGCAATTATATCACCCTCTAAGGTTTTCCAGCTAAGAAATCCTACTCCTTCGTATGCTTCTTTTACCTTTGATCTTTCCTTGTATGATGAGTATAAGTTTTTAACACGTTGAATCCTCTGAATCTTTAAAATCCGTCTGTAACACCCCACTCCGAATGCTTCCAGCTTATTTATATGCTCCGCTTTCAGTGTCCAGCTTTCCATCCCATACATTGAGGTAGAGAACACATAACACCTCAAGGCTCTTAATCTCAACTGAATGAGTGAACATCTTTTTCATTTTTACAAATGATTGTCTCGCTGTTTCAATTCGTACTCTTATTCCCTTACTTTGGTCGTTGCTCTCATCTATCCAGGATCCTAGATATTTATAGTTGTTAACCCTGTCCAATTGCGTTCCTGCTATCGTTAAGTTTCCTCTTATATGTTGTTTCTTTGTGATAATCATAAACTTCACATTTTCTTCACATTCATTTTTAGACCCCGCCTAACGCTATACTCATTTGTTCTGTTTTTAGATGTTGTAGTGGTTCAATGCTGTCTACAAAAATAACAGCGTCATCAGCGAATCGTAAGTTATTAAAAATTTTTCCGTTTATTGATATACCGTGTTCTTTCTCTGATAAAGCTTCCTGATATATAGTTTCACTGTATAAGTTAAATAATAATGGGGACAGAACGCATCCCTGTCTAGCTTTTCTTTTTACATACTAAAGTACGTAAGGATTCATTTATAGGCGCGAGTCCCATACATATAGCGAATAATGTGGTCGCTTGTGCTAGGAGGGTCCTTGATTCGCTTCGCGCGCTCCCGACCTTATACTTTCATAGCGGGCAAACGTTGTAACATTGTCCATATATTTTAGCGGTTCACTTTACTAAGGAACTTACTAACGCGGTATATATTTTCTGTATCAATGTCCTCCATTCTTACAGTTGTCCTTTGATTCCAGTATAGGTTAGTTATAATTGCGGCCGACCGGGAAAATTCATCTGAGTTGTCAAAAAAAAAGTAAACTCACCTTTTTCGTTTGCTTAACTGCAGCTGGTATTCCTATGAGTATAGCCCTAGAAAATTTGCTGGGGTGGGTAAACTGCAGCTGGTATCCCTATGAGAATAGACCTAGAAAATTTACTGCGGTAGGTAAACTGCAGGTGGTATCCCTAGGAGCATAGACCTAGAAGATTTGCAAGGGTGGGTAACTACACCTGGTATCCCTATGAGTAAAGACAATTTATTGGGGTGGGTAAACTGCAGCTACTATCCCTATGAGTATACACCTACAAAATTTACTGTAGTGGGTAAACTGCAGCTGGTGTCCCTATGAATATAGACCTAGAAAATTTACTGCAGTTGGTACACTATAGCTGGTATCCCTGTGAGTATAGACCTAGAAAATTTGCTGGGGTGGGTAAACTGCAGCTGGTATCCCTATAAGTATAGACCTAGAAAATTTACTGAGGTGGGTAAACTGTAGCCAATATCCATATGAGAATAGACCAAGAAGATTTGCTAGGGTGGGTAAACTGCAGCTGATATCCCTATGAGTATAGATCTAGAAAATTTAGTGGAGTGGGTAACTGCAGCTGGTATCCCTACGAGTATAAACCTAGAAAATTTGCTGGGATGGGTAAACTGTACCTGGTATCCCTATGTGTGTACTCGATAACTGTTCTTCACCCAAACCCTTGAAGTTTGGGTTTTTCAGTTAGTTACATATGTATATATTTTCTATATCAGTGTCCTCCGTCCTTACAGTTGTTCTTTGATTCCAGTGTAGGTTAATTATAATTCCTATATCTCAGCTATCAATATTCTTTTCTCTTAGTAGTTCTACCAATTTCTCGTATCGCACTATGTCGAATGCCTTCTCGAAATCAATGAAACGTACAAATCCTAGTTCATATCTAAACATCTTAGGTCGAGCACATTGAAAGCGAATAGTGCTTCTCTCGTTCCAAGACCTCTTCCGAAACCGAACTGGGTATCGTATATATGTTCCTCTAGTTTCCTATATAGTCTTTTGTGTATTATTTTCAAGAATATCTTGAACGTGTGGTTTATTGATGATATTGTTCTGTACTGGAAATATTCTCTCGCATGTAATTTTTTGGTAGTGTGATAAAGGTGGACGACAACCACTTTTGGGAATTACTCCTGTTGTGTAGATCGTGTTGAAAAGATTTAAGAATATATTTCCGTTCTTTGCATTTCTGATTGCCTGTTCTTCATTATTATTTCTGGCCCTATTTCCTCTTGTATTTCTTTTTGTGTTCCTCAATTATCGTCGAAGAGTTCTGTTATATTCTTTCCATCGTCTGACTTTATCTTTGGTGTCTGTAATGAGTACCATCAGCGTCTTTGATTATTCCATAATGTGTTCGTTTTTTAATATCTGTTAATTCCTTGATTTTCTTGTACACGTTAAAGGTGTCGTATTTTCCATCATATTCTTCTATTTCTCTGCATTGAACTGTTAACCACTTTTATTTCGCTTCTTTTATCTTTACCTTTATGTTTCTGTGCAATTTTTTATATTTCGTGTAATTTTCCCCCTTATTTTTTTCTTCTCCCGTTCATCATTTTTAAGATTTCCGAAGTCATCCGCTGTACGCTATTGAGTTATCTTTTACGTAGCAGGTCATCATTGTTTCTAACGTTCTATTGATTCACTCAGTAGGATTAGCTTGTTCTTGGTAATTAGCTGTAAAGATGTGTTTCACACTGTAAAACTCCAATAGTTCTTTAAATTCGTTACTTCTAAACTGAGTACTACCATCGCTAAGAACTCTAGGTTAGGCAAACATTAGAAATAAATGTTCCTCAACAGTGGAACACACAAGGAAGTAACCCCCCACAACGGAATAAGAAATTACCAAAGAAATCAACCATGATCAAAATGTATTTGCAGCTCCGAGCGGCGCATCATCTATGTGACGATATGCCATTAATCCAGCAGGTTTCAATTGCATTGGATTATTCTCACAGTAAACCTTACAGTTTGTAATATATGTCCTTTTGTCATATTTCATTTTAGGCCAAGAGTAATGTTGAGCAATTCGACGATAATTTTTGAAAATTTGTGAATGCCCAGCTAGCGGATCATCATGGCAATCAACCAATAAACGTCGACGATCAGGTTTTGGTACAACTATTTTCCACTCGTTACTACCGTCAAAATCAGGCACACTCTGAAATACAACATGCTTAAGTAATTTAGAATTTTCTATACGTCAAGTAGGATACAATAGAGGATTATCCTCAACCTTTCGCATTATATTGTCATGCCATTTATCTTTAAGTCCGAATCAGTAGTGTTTACAATTGGTACAGACCGAAATAGCGCATCAGGCACTACGTTATCTTTACCCTTACAGTGAACAAGATCAAAAGAATACTGTTGCAATCGCAGACTCCATCCAGGATGTTTAGCTAAACATCCTGTAGGATTTTTTAAATTGTTTAACCAGCACAAAGACCAGTGGTCAGTGATTTCAGTAAAGCGTGTACCCTTAATATATGGACGCAACTTTTCTATTCTACAAAGAACAGCTAAATATTCTCGTTCCGTGGTGAAGAACTTACGCTTTTGTTTCGTTAACAACCTTGATAAATAGCAAATTACATTGTCTCCTCTAGTATGATTTTGGGTTAGAACTGCGCTTATACCATGTCTATTAGCAACAGTCTGAATAGTGAATGGGAGATTAAAATCAGGACAACATAGCATGGGTGCCGAAATAAGTTGCTCTTAGTTTATCCTAAAGGACTCTTCTTGTTTGTCAGTATATTGAAGTTTAGTATTCTTACGCAATAGTTTAGTAGTACTGAGTTACTGCTGAAATATTAAGTATAAACCACCCATACCACGACACTATACCAATCATACTTCGTACTTCAGAAACTTTTTTGTTCGAACAATCTAGACGATTGTATACGTACAACTAAATTCAAACAAGCAATTTATAATGTTTTTATTAAGAGCTATTTGTTAAATGAAATTGTTGTTTATACCGTTGTATTCCTAACTTCTAGCACTTCAATCACAAAGCCAAAAAGATGAGAGATGCAATTTAAAAAAATTGGTTTGGGGGAAGTTTCTTAGAGGGTGGTTTACTAGGGTTAGATTCAAAAAGCATATCTTTCAGGATTCTGCAAACTATTTTCAACGGCACCTTGCCCGATCTTATATCTCAACAATTAAAGAAGATATCGTTTGTAACATTGAATCTGGGACACCCGGTATAAGTGTCCACTACATGCTTCTCTTCTTACACACTCTACACCCCTACAGTTCTTTGAAACACTTTCAGTCCTTTAAGTACAGCAAAATTAGTTCGAAAAATAAACCCTTTTACTTCAATAAACCCCTTCAACCGCTCTAAAAATCACAGAAAATTCGAACGTTCACTTCCTGGCCGTGCAATAATTACAATTTCTCGCGCTTCTCCTCAGCTCCTCGCCTCCAAAAGGTTTTAAAAGTAAGACTCGTCAAATACATTAAGTCGTCTCGGTTACTTCCGTATCGAAATATCTTAATTAATATCGGGAGAAACGATCCGCAAACCCTGAAGAGACGCCATCATCGTCGTCATCATCATCGTTGGAGAGTAAAAGAAGAATCGAGCACCCCTTATTTGTCTCAATCGGCTTTTTCGCTTTGAATTTTTCAATTAATTACCAAAGAGAAAGGAGATATTCGCGATGAAACGGAAGACGGGAGAATGGTGTAGGGCCCCCCTTTTTATAAGGGCGTTCAACCGGAACCCCCTCTCGGCCAGCCGTAAAAGAATTGGAGATCAATGAGGCGTCAGTACGATCTCTATATTAATTTACATTTTAGTTTCTTGCAAATTGCTGTGGCAATATATGGAGGTTATATTTTTTCTTTTTGTAACAGTGCGCAATTTTGTCAGATCTGTAAGATTTTATGGCGTTAGTTTCACTAGAAATTGTGCTTTTGCTAATAGTCTAAATAAAAGGAATATGTTCCTTTTTGTGACCTCTTCCCTCCAAATTTCCCCAGATCGGTTTTCCCTCTTTGTCTTACACATGTAGACAAGAAGTATTTTTGTTAAAAAAAGAGTCCAGTAAACAACTTTTAGTGCAAGAAACTAAATTCACTAACGGAAAGTTATATTTCTTCATTTCAAAATTATGCTATTGCATTGTATATCGACAAGTACTGTGCTATTCACATGCAATCATTAAATTAGAGTCCTTTTCATGGTAAGTTATTTTTAGACGTAGCATGAGAGAATGAATGTAGTAACGCTACTAGTTGACTCAAACTAGACGACTCTATTCTAAAAAAACCACCACAACAACCCTTAAATACGAAATTTTACTGCCTTAAATGAAGATACCTTAACGAAACATATTTAATATACGAAATAATGTTAAAAATACCTTTGAATTTACCCTGTTATTTGCTGTAGGAGGATTCTACATTAATTTTGAAGATTTATGAAATGAGGAGAATGAAAAGAAGAGTAGTTTCGTCTTCGATCCACCAAGATCGTCGTTATCTGGATTTATATACATTTTATAGTATCCCCACTCCAATGCCAGTCGGCCTGGGGGGAAATTGTGGCTTCCGAGAAATAGCTTTTATCCACCAGGGGGAATTTCATATCTAGCGGGTAGATATACTGAATGCTCTATACGTTTTAGACCAACAGCTGATATTTTCGATGTAAATATTTAACTGAACAACACATTATTGGCAAACAAGAGATACAAGTCCACGTGAAACATTTAATACGAATTTACAAATACGTTTCGCGAACAATGTATGGTGCGGAATTATAAATAGTACCATTTTCGATCTATACTTTTATGAATACATCTTAACACATCAAAAATATTTACATTTCTTGCAAAATGAGTTTCAAGATTATCTAGGTGATATGCCATTAGCAGCACCAGACGCGGAATGGTATTTCAGCACTATGGTGCACCTCCGCACCATTCCATAAATGTAACTGAATATTAAAATTAACAATTTCCAAGTTCTTGGATTGGTAACAGAGGTCTTACAATGTGCCCTGTAAGATCTCGCGATCTATCGCCATTAGATTTTTTTCTGCGGGACACTACATAAAATCATGTTGCTATTCTTGACGAATTAAGAAACAGAATAAAGCAAGCTGTTGTCGAGTTATATGGAAATAATGTATATCAGAATTTGTTAAAAAAGCTTTATTTATGCGTATGAGAGAACGATGACAATTTTGAACAATTGTTATAGATTAATGTGTTACTATCGTTATTAGGATAATAAAATAATTCGTTTTTATTTTGTACATTGTTTTCAATACGAATGTTCTCAAGGCACACCTTATTTTGAAAAGGAACATTTTTCTTTTTACTTTAATATCTCAAAAACTATCAACTTTAGAAGGGAGCAACCTTTTTTAAAGTAAAAAATATTTTCTATTAACTGGTGTAAAAATATACATGCATCATTTTAAAAAGTGCATAAAAGTAGTAATATCTACGAAAGTTTAATTCTTTTTTTACCAGATTTGTATAGATTTAGTTTATTAGAAGTACTAAAAACTTTATCTGAACAATTTTTTGTATCTGTAATAACTTCCGAGAAAAACGCTGTTTCCAATTTTTATTTCCACTCTGAAAATGTACATATGCGGGGTCATTGTCATTAGTAACGCTGGCCACGAGCGGTACCGCGCATCGGCGTAGAATCAGTTCGGACCGAGAGGAACGGTAGTATTACTTCGTCTGCGGAGCAGTACGGACATTTTCGCTGCCGGTCATTTGCGCAATTGTTTATCTGTCCTAGAAAAATTATGATTTCGTCAGCAAAACGACCGCGGTCGGACAAACTTCGAAAATTTATTGCAGAAATTCCAAACTTAATATATGAAGGTGCTAAAATTAAATGTGTAATCTGTAAAATCCCGTTAATGTGTTGGTCCAGACAACATTGTCTACGACAAGTAAATAGTGAAAAGCATGTCTCAAAAAGAAACTGCGCACGAGACAATGAAAAATTTATATTTAATTTATGCGTTACGTTTATCGCATGTAATATACCGTTTAATTTACTAGACAAGGAACCATTTATCTGCTTTTGGAATAACTATTCGGAGTGCAAATTACCAAGTCGAACATCGTTACGAAGAATTGTGCCATCTGCGCGCGAACATATTGAACAAAAAATAAAATCGGAGTTGAAAGATCAAAAATTGTGGTTATGTGTCGACGAAACAACAGATCGGAAGAAACATTCTGTTCTTAATGTAATGGCACGCAAATTGGAACCTCATCAATCGGCACCTTCAATTCTATTAGTCTCCAAACGAATACAACAGTGTACTGCCGAAGTAATTTCAAAGTTAGTGTTAAATACATTCGACAAGTTTGAACTTTCAACAAACCAACTCTTGATGGTAGTGAGTGGTGGTGCTGCAAACATGCTTTCTGTAGGCCGGTCTCTTAAAAAGCATTCTGCTAATTTGTAACACATTACGTGTAAAATTCATGCTCTCAATCTTGTGGCGGATAGTATCAGAAAATGTTATCCTGAGGTAGACGCTTTAATAGCGCATAACAAAGCAGTATTTGTCAAATCACCGAAACGTATTCGCGAATTTCACAGGCTGTGCCCCCGTATACCAGAGCCACCAGAACCTATTCTAACTCGTTGGGGAATATGGTTGCAGGCCGCGTTTTATTATCATAAATATTTTGACAATATTAAGAACGTGGTTTTACAATTCGATACAAAGGAAGCTGCCGCTATCCAGAAAAGCCAGTCGAAATTTCAAGATAGTCAGGTTAAAATGGATTTAAAAATCACTCACGACAATTACTTCGGGCTAGCAGATGCAATAGAAAAATTACAAAATCCTGCGGTGCCGTTAGAAGAATCTCTACAAATAGTGCAACATGTTCACGCACAGCTATGCACGATTGAAGACGCAAAAAATGTTTCTGTTCTAGAAAAATTTGAAAGTGTTTTTGAGAAAAATTCTGATTTTAGCACATTAAGACACATTTGTGAAGGTGCGTCAACAGAATCGTTAAGTTATTTGAAAGATTATTTTACTTACGCAAATATTACGTCAATAGATGTAGAACGTTCGTTCTCTGCATGTAAACGCATTTTTTCCTCATGCCGTACTAGTTTTGCCGAAACAACAGTTGTAACATATCTAATGTTGCAGATATTTAACAGACATTATTCACTTTGTGATTTCACGGAGGACTCTTAAAATGGTAAGTGTTTGAACACGTGTTATTTAATTTTTATTTAAAAGATGAGCGAAATTATTTGCGGCAGCAAACATCTCTATTAGCAGAATAGCTCTAGTGGAACGCGAGGCCTGGTCGATTCTACGCTACTGCGCGGTACCGCTCGTGGCCAGCTTTAGTCATTAGTCTTAGTAGATCAAACATTTATTTTTTGTGAATATTAAAAAAACCTCTGTTATTTCTCAAACAATAATTGCCAACAAACTTCAAGTTTGTATGCCAACCGGTATCCTAATTAAATGCAATCTCATCGTAAAGCATTTTTAAATGTGCACGTCGCACCAATAAGGTATGGACATTTTGAAAGACTAGTAAGACTAACGTAAGACACGAATGGAGATATACTTGTCACACAAGAAAATTACGAAATAAACGTTTTGACATATTTTTAGCAAATTCATGTCTATAGACGCGATGCACTATAATATCCGTTATTGTTATTACGTTATTCTCTGCCTAAGGAAAAGGAAGCGATATAGTTTAAATATACACTAAAATATAAGGTAGTCAATAAACAACTGCAACCTTCATTCACTCTCACTTCAATTTGCAAATTACAGCATTTTATGCTGTCTGGTTAGACATTCTAATTTATAGGAACATAACACTGTGCAATAGAAAAATTAATCAGCTTGTATAGTTCTCAAAGAAATATTTGTTAACTTATGTCCTATTCTTGTTCTTAATTTTTCTTGTGCAAGAGCTACCCAATCACTGTAAGGTACTCAAGTTGAAAAGTTCCAGCATTTCACCACATATTTCCTGACAGTTCTGTCTTTATAGTGTCTAATTGCCGAATGAAATTTAAACAATGGATTATAAGGGAAATAAATTAAACTAACAATTCTTTTAATTATTTTTATTGGCGAAAAGTATATACGGAGTTTCTTACAAAGTGTAAGCGAATGATAAGGGATCAATGCAGTTACAAAATTGATTTTTTATGAAAGCTGTTTTAAGATGGCATTTTTTTATTTTACGTAGCCCTTCTACAAAAAATAAAGAGTAAACTTATAAGAGCTTCGAGGAAGGATAATATGTCGTAATTTCAGGAGGTGGTTTTCCTCAAAACTGAAAAAGGTACCTCAGAATACCTTTATGAAAATGTAGTGAACGAAAACTTCTAGTTCTAGGAAACCTCTACTTACGTTTTTAGCTAACAAACATTTTTTTGTAACTTTTATAGCACTTGAGAGACAATTTCACGTTCATTTATATACTTACCCTTCATCCAAAGACTTCGTTCACATTTTCACTTCATTATTGTTTTATTCTTCCTTTTCTCCAACATTTCTAACAAGCTCCTACTCGCAAAATATTTCAGATTTATCCACGTATTATATGCACTAGAAAATAACTTCTAACTTTAACTACGTCCGTTTCTATAAGCACATTTTTTTTATTTAGTAGGGATGTAAATTCAAGCGAAGGATTCTGCACGAGAAAGCACGGAAGGAAGTATATCTGATTGCCAGTAATCCACTGCCACTTCAGTGGCCGAAGCTTGGAAATTATGAGATTAAAAGACGGATATTCCTGTGACGGTTACGAAAAGACCCTTTGACTTGGGCTCTGGAGCCGGGCCTAGGATTAGCCGACGTTATTTATGAGGTCATTTCTGATACATCGCCCTCTATAGGCAATCAGCGATCATTGAAGGATGCTAATTGCAAATTATCCTTACTTCAGGACGTAGCGACGACGTGCCATCAGAAGAAGCGTCGTTAGCGTCGGGCGGTGGGACGGGTAAAAGGTGGAGGTACTGATATGGGGAGAGATATAGGGTGTACAAGAGCTGTTTAGATGATTTTTCTTCTTTTTTTAAATATCTTCGTTAAGCTTCCTGATGTTTCAATTTTAAATAAATTCCCACAGCTTTAAACTTCTTCTGAATAAAAAAATATAATTCAAATATTTGCTTTACCTATTAACTAACAATTGGAAGGTCAATTCCTACGAAGTGACTAAGCTTTTCGTATTTCTGAGAATCGCATTTTTCGGATGTAATGCAAAAGTTGGTATAGTTAACCATGAAAGCTAGTTGACGATTTGTTTAAAATTTTCTAGTGCCTTAAATTACTTGATAGCATAATATTTTTGTTTTATTCGTCATTCGTCCGACAGATGGACAAGTGCATTCGAACTTTTCAATTTGTACAGCAATTTTTGTCTAAAACACGAAAAAACGTTTAACACATCGTCTGTATTGGAATCATCAAATTTACAACGTCATCTGTATCAAGACATATACAATCATCAAAAAGTCCAACATTTAAATATGGATGTCCTTGGTTGTTCCTTGATTGATATCTTAACAATGTTTTGAAGAAAACAATCTTAGAAATAGAAGCAAATTTAAAGAGCACTTAAGTTATGTCAAAATAATTCGAAAACATTTGGAAATTAAGAAAGACACTAAATTGAAGAACTTGTAGACCTGTATAATTTCTCAGCAATCCAATTTCTTACGTGCAATTCAGAAGATTTTGTTCAATAAATATCCAGGTCAATCGGAGAAAATAGTATTACCTTGCACTACACTGTTGGCTATACATATTTCTTTAATAAACCCGAAACCTTTTCCTTTGGTTCTCTTTTTTCTCTTCGGAAGAAATACGAGACGAACAATAACATTAAATAATCATGAATCGGAACTTCTCCCATACTTTTCGAGTCTTCCCACCCCCTCCTCTTTTCGCCCGCCAACTTCCGTTGTCCCATCCTATCTGGATACAGTTTTCTCGGAAGGTACGAACGGAGTTTTTGACAAAGTACGTTCTTCCGGTAAACGACTGATTTGGGAACTGAACGATATTTCACGATCCTTCTTAATATAATAATATATTCGCGCGATAGTCCCGGATATTTTCAAAGTATACTTTAGTATCCGATAATTTGTCCCCCATGTCCCCTAAAGGGACCGGCCGTATCGGCAGAAAAGACTCGCAAAACTTTAAAGTTTTATAACGATGCTTTACGACCTGCCAGCGAAACTCACTGGGTAGGCACAGAGGAATAAGCTATGACCCGCGTGCATATACATATATATGTATAGCAACATATCTTCCTCAGTTCTCGCCGCGAGAAAAAAGAGCTTGTGCATTTTTAAGTAGACGTATAGTGCTTAAAACGAGGTCAGAATTTATTTAAATCCTATATAGTTGCGTATACAAACAAAATAAATTGCTGAAGTGTAACTGCAGCACCAAGTCCCAAGTTTTTGGGACTTTCCACGCCTTTAAAGCTGATATCTCCATTCATATGCTCACTCTATGTAAAACGTCACTACTAATAATAAGTTCTTAATACAGTTCTTAATACTATGCTAGATTTTATAACAAATCTAAGAATTCAAACTGGAAGAATTTTTGAAAATCGTTCCTACCTAAATTGTAATTTCAAGCTTCAAGATGTCTTCAATTGGAATTCATAGGGCATCTTTATTTTAAGTGAGAGAATGTTAATCATTTTACTTTCTATAGTGGAGTATTTCACTTATTCGCGGTAGCATTTCCAAGTCAATTCGATGGAGTACGTTGAACTGACAAGGAACTGACTGAAACTTGGATAAAAGTTAGTAACTCCTAATCTATTCTTATGTTTCCTAATCTACATCTTCAGAGAATCCGCTAAAGTTAGCAATTTTAATGATTTCTGTTAGTCCAATTTAGTACCTACCTTTAGTGAAAGGAAAATTGACGATAGTTAATAGCCGAAAGTTTGTGTTCCCATGTCATTGCAGTTTAAATCGGGCAGAACAAGTGTCACCGATCGCATGTGACCTTATTCTCGATGACAGGCGTATAAAAATCGTGACAATAGCTGATTTGTGTAATGTTAGTGTTAGAACAGTGCGTTCAATCATTCATGACAGGCTGAATTATCGCAAAACGTGTTCGAGATGGGTTCCAAGACAGTTGACTCTAGTCCATAAAGACACCCGTGTTCGCGATGATCGAAAATTTGGGTTGGAAAGTGTTCCTTACAGTTCCGACCTCGCACCATCCGATTTTCATCTGTTCAGCTCGCTCAAATAGTTTTTACGCGGCACCAAGTTCGAAGACATCGAAGGTGTCAAACAAGCTGTATACAAGTGACTAGGATACCAAGGTCAAAAATTCTTCAGCACGGGAATTAGAAAGCTCACAAAGCGATGGGAGAAGTGCCTAAATGTTAGTGGAGACTACGTTGAAAAGTAGTGCAAATTTCATTGTTATTGAATAAATTGTTTTTTTTTCCACAGCCATTTGTCTCGTTAATTACTGAACGTCCCTAGTATATCAAGGAATGCAATCCTGTTGTCTTTTCCTTTTTCATGGGTAAATTTAATACAAGAAAATTTTGAGATAAGTTGTTCTAGTAAAACAATTATTTAACATTCGCTAGTGTCAAAAATGCAAAAGATTTCATCGACGTATCTGATCCAAGACCGACGAAAATAGGCTAAAGGTCGGTTTCAAATTTATCCATGAGATTAGCCATAAACAAGGATAAGCTGTTATCCATTAGCGTTCCCTCCGTTTATTGGTAAAAGGTGTTATTAGTTTGGAAAAAAAATGTTTCGTACAAAGTCTTGCCAGAGAAATTAAACCAACAACTTCTTCTCTAGCAAGCGAGACTAAAATTTACTATACTCTTGGTTTCCGGGTTGGAACCGCGTCGTTGTCGTAACTTTAGCCGACGTTTCGTCCACACTCTAATGTGACATCTTCTTCACATCTTCAGGAAAAAATGTCACATGAGAGTGTGGACGAAACGTCGGCCAAAGCTACGACAACGACGCAGTTCCAACCCGGAAACCAAGAGTACAGTATTTTTGACGACCGCGGAAGCCTACGAACCAGAGACTTAAATTTCTTTGTCCTTAATTTTTTCAATGAACACATAAGAATTTTGAATATCCAAATCGGGAGTCTGCAGGTAACTAACTCAATTTGTCAGATGACCACCTGGAAAGTAAGACTGTTGATGTTCGAAACAATGGGTCTCATTCTCTTTCCGGGCTTGTGCATCTTAGGTAAGCAATACATTCTAGGTTGTACTGGGTTTGATACCGTTAGTCTAAATCTCAAACTATCGCTAATTGCAGCCTTACATTCTAACGGTAATAAGAAATATGTTAAATTACCCTTTGATCCAAGTTACACGAAAGGTCATCAAAAAATCTTTTCTAGTTAAACGCAAATTGTTTTTGCTTCAAACAATAACCTGAAAAACCTCTTAGGAAATTCTAAATACCCAGCAGATAACATAGATAAATCAAGAATTTACAAAATTTCATGTAAAGATTGTGATCAAATGTATATTGAGCAGACAAAGGGATCTAACACAGTTAGATATAAGAAACATGTGGCTCATCTCAAATTCGGAAGGTTTTATAAATCTAGTGTTGCCGAACATATGCTGGAAAATAATTACAATGTCGTAATATAAAGTTAGTTAAGAACGTAAATAGCATTGTTGAATTAAATTGTTATGAAGGCATGGACATTTACGAATACAAACATAACTTAATGAATTCAGATTTAGAACCCCTACATTCCAGCCTTTATCATTTGTGAGATCATGTATAGTCGAAGTTATTCGCAACTTTAAATTCTGCATAATTTAGGAATTGTATATTTTAAGTTGGTGTCTTAAGATTGGTAATGGCTCTTGGAGGTGATGTGAGTGGCCGATGCTTATATTACATTAAAGCTCTAAGAAATTCTCAATGGTTCCTAATGGAAGAGTTATGGATTCTAGAAATAGAATTCAACTCTACCTACTAATCCTACTTTCACGTCCTCGAACACGATGTCGCGTAGCCACTGGGTATATGGCGTACAATGGGTGTGCGTGATGAAAGACGAATCTCCGGCCTCTTAAAACTGGAACAGATCGGCTAGGGGAAAAAGCTCCAACAGAAAATTCTGGTCCTCCACGTTGAGGTTTGGAGCATCAAGCCAGTTCCCTATCATCCGGAAACAAAACCATCAACAGTAAAAAGCCAAACCGAAACTTCGGAACCCAGGACGGATCTAAAGGAAAACGGAAAAAACAGCGAAAACGGATTATGAGAATTGGTACATGGAACACACAAGGAAGAAACGTGATATGGTATGGACACCTTCAGAGGATGGATGATACAAAACTCCCAAAAAAAGCTATGGAGTGGGTGCCGTAATATCGCAGGAAGAGGAGAAGACCAAAGAAAACATGCAAGGAGGGAATAAATAAAACAATGAGTGCAAGGGATCGTAGAGAAGGATAATGGGACGATTGGAAGGAATAGGGAATGACTATCGGACAACGTCGAAAGACGTTTAAAAACTGATTTTATACATATACATATATATTTTTTAAAGTTGCATATTTTAAAATTATTTGTTTTAAAATTGCATATTTTTGGATTTGCATAATTTAAAATTACTTTATTTGGTTATTTTTTCACTTAATCTGTTAGCTCAGTTTTACTGCTGATTATGATAGCTTGGCTATTGAAGCGTGCTCCCATTGCGAGTGAAGTATTATGGTAAGGGTTCTAGTGAAGCATTTCAGTGCTCCAGTGCCACAGACTTCGAGTACATTAACAATTACTGTAATTGTTGGTTCATTGTTTTGTTCGCTATTATTATTACTGTTATTGTGATTTTCATTCATTATTTCAAATAAGGGGCGAAATTTACATAAATTTTGCTAAGATGCACCTTGAATTTACCATTTATAAAATATCCCGTTAGTTTTCACTCAAATTTCTATTAACATAAACACTACGCTGCTCGGTAAACGATCCATTCTCGACCAAGATTCTATAAAGATCTAGAAAAATCAAACGTGTGGCTGCTGTCGTTCTGTATGCAATTGTTGCATTTCGGTTCGATGAAAAAAGAATACTCAACATATCTTGTTCCTCTTCGTTGGTATACAACATTTTTCTATAACTAATGAACAATAATTGAACAATTTTTCGTCAATTAAAGCATAATATGGAAATTTCTGTCAACTTGTTATATATGGTTAAAATCAGAAGAAGACCTTTTTCTGGTGATGTCAAAATCCAATATGGTGCCGATAAGAAATAAGACTATTAATGTTAGCCAGGAAGAACAGAGACGTCATATGAAAATTTCGAGTACATCATTAGATAGAAGATCGAAAGTAGCCTTTAAGTTGGGTTTACACGCTCAGATAATTTGCGAAAATTGGTTTGATAAGTTTGTTTGTGCAGTTAATTCGGCACGTTTAAACGAAAATCTGTGGTTGGCACAGATGAAAAAATTGGCTTGTACAAAATCTGAATCGACTTGAAATTTTAACTAATATTGGCACTGTTATCTGAGCGTGTAAACACAGTTCAGATGGTTTTGTCACGTTTGTTTACCAGACTAACCTAAAAAGATATGTTAGTTGTATTTTTTTGTCAATTTATAATAAAAATGTCTTCTACGAAAGATAAAGAATTTTTATCCGAATTCATAGAGCTATACCTTTCATTTCCATATCTCTGGAAAGTTAAATTTAACTAATATAGTGACAGATATGTAAAATCGTAAGCATATGAAATTTTAGTAGAGGAACTTAAAGAAATTGAACCGAATGCAACCAGAGAAGCCGTGGTAAAGAAAATTAATAATTTACGTACAGCCTATAGGAAGGAACTCAACACCCCACATCTTTGGTATTTTGAAATTTTGAGTTTTTTAAAAGATCAAGAAACTCCATGAGGAACTAAACATTGATATGTTGTGTTACAGCCTAATTTACAAACTTCTTGAATTCATATTTAAAATATTTAAAACATTTCATTGTTCCATTTCGCGCCAATTCCTCTATTTCGATATATAACGAAACTGAACACCTGCAATGGATGACTTCATCGCGTCTATAAAGCGTAATATTCGTGTATGTTTTAGCTAAACCCATTCCCTTAATTTGTCCTACGTTTTGATGTTTTTTATTAAATAAAACCATTAATATTAATCATTTCAAAATTGTACACCGCTAATAATCTTTATTTTATACCCTTCTTGCATATGATAACTATAAATTTGAGTTATATTCTTAAGCTAATGAGATATTTAGTGATTAACTATTTAGGAACCAATCATTCCCATTTATTTCGATTCTTTAAGCTCCGTAGCTTCTGTGTTTATCAAAGAACATAAATGAAACATTGTCAACAGATAATATTAATTCCGCTTTACATTTTGGTATTAGTTAAATTAGATTTCATCCTTAGCTAATTGTTTTAATTAGCAATTACTTACTACAATACACACACGAATACGTCGCTAAACACCGATCTCGCATACGTCATCATATCTGCTTCCGCAATGGTCCAATCACATCTCGCGATCCCATTGGATTCTCGTAAAATATACAAATAGAGGCATTTTCCTATCAAAGGAATGAGTCGTTTGGCAGAAGTATCAACTAGTAAGTCCGTAAGTGGCCCAGTGAGTGAAACAATGTTATTCTGGAGTACCAAGACTTTTGTCGTCGGACATAATCCTGCTGGGTGATCTTCCTTGGTATCCATGGTCTACGTTCCCGGCGATTATATGGTTTTGCGATTTAGTCGCCTTCGAGCAAAACGTCTGGAATGACGCTCTATGCGGATCTGGACATTGATTTCCTCCATGGAGTTCCGATTTTGGAAATTGGCTTCTTCCGTAGAGTTGCAGGATGTGGAAATCGATTTCTTCTGTCGAGCTGCGTTCATCCGTTGTCTGCATTTTGCTATTTTAGTTGAGCTGTTTCGCGCATTTAATGTTCATTCCTTTTGGTTATAATTCGTATTTTAAGATTTAAGAACTGCGCTTCACGCAAATGTTGCTGCATATTTTTGAAATGTAGTAAATCACTTTATTAGTTTTGTTGTTTAAATTAGTATTAATCTTTGAATATTTCTTTGGCGCTTTTATTCATTTCTTTGTAAACTTTGTCAATATTTATAGTTATTATTTTGGCCCTGAGATATTAAGTCATTTTGTAACCTTTTGTCAATGATATTTTGAATAGTGCTCTTTCATCCAATATACGGTTTGATCACATATTTGCTAATTTATTTTGCTACATGTTTGGATTTCTTTTGTACACTCCTTTCTTCCTTTCCCTCGAAAACTCTGAATGGTTTCCAACGGAATTATCGATCACCAGCGAGGCGACTAAATTACACAAAACATTCAGTGGCGTCCTATGAACATCGGAATTCTTACACAAGAATTCAAATACCGGGTCGTCGTCTCGTCGAAGAAACACAAAGAACGTTCACGACTTCAGCAGCAAAAATAAATTTTAAACGCCGTTGTATTACTACACTCTTTGAATCGTCTCCTAACATTTACGTTTAAATTCTCTCCTTTTTTTTGCCGTAACAGTTGATTCGTCCATGCGTAGATAGCATCGAAAATCATTAGATTCGTTATGAAGCCCTTTTGATAAATTTACATGAGACCACAGCTCTCGAATATTCTCTAAAAATAGTTGGCATTGTAAGATGTCTCGAAAGTGTGTAAACAATCCAGATCACTTCTGTTATGTTTGTGGTGAGGTGACTTTTACGTCTCAGAAGCGGTTTATTACTCCACTGATAAAACAGGCATATCGGCTTTATTTCGGTTGCAAAATAAGGGATCAAGACAAATATTGGGCGCCATATATCTGCTGTAATACATGCGCTTTAAGTCTGAGAAACTGGTTAAGTCATAAAAAACGACCTATGCGGTTTGCTGTCCCAATGGTCTGGAGAGAGTTTACAAATCATGTTAATGATTGCTATTTCTGCATGATACCTCGTGTTGGGCAAGGCACAGGTATATCCAAGGAGAAAAAATCAGTTATCAACTATCCAAATATAGCATCTGCCATGAAACCTGTGCCCCATAGTGACGAACTTCCTATTCCAGAACCCCCAGGAGCACTCACTTACGAATCAGATAATAGCAATAGAGCGATTTGTCATGAAGAAAATATGCCATCAACATCAAGAGATCCTGATTTCACACCAAACACGTCAAACCGCCAACCGCACAAAATAACCCAGTCAGAATTAAACGATCTCGTGAGAGACCTAAAACTTCCAAAAAGTAAGGCAGAGTTACTAGGATCAAGACTGCGGCAGTGGAACCTATTAGAAGACGATGTTTCGGTGTTTTTCGTAATCGCCATAAAGGCCTAGTACCATTTTTTGACATGGAAAATAACTTGGTTTCCTGCAATAACATTAGCGGCTTATTGGCGGTTTTAAATAAAAACTACAATGGAGATTGTTTATAAACAGTTCAAGATTCAGTTTAAAGGCAGTACTATAGCATATTGGAAATATTCTACCGTCTATTGCTGTTGGATATGCCGTTCGCATGAGAGAATCATACGACAATATGATGTACCTATCGACAAGCATAAAATACGATGAGCACTAATGGCAGATCTGTGGCGACTTAAAGGTTATTGCACTTTTACTTGGGTTGCAGCTAGGCTATGCCAAGTTTTGCTGCTTTTTGTGTGAATGGGACAGTCGGGCAAAGGCACTTCATTACAAAAGACAAGACTGGTCTGTTCGACAATCGTTAGAGCCAGGTCAAAAGAATGTACAACATATGCCATTGGTAGACTCCAAAAAGATTCTGTTGCCACCACTGCACATCCAATTGGGCCTAATGAAAAACTTTGTTAAGGCGCTGAATAGAGATGGGCCAGTTTTTCGGTACCCGCGCCAGAAATTCCCAAGGCTAAGTGGAGCAAAAATTAAAGAAGGTATTTTTGTTGGGCCACAGATTCGAAATATTCTGAAAGACGAAGATTTTGACAGCACTCTAACAGATATTGAAAAAAATGCTTGGAATGACTTTCGCCTCGTGGTCACTTATTTCTTGGGAAATAAAAAAGCTGACAATTTCGTTACTCTTATTGAAAATATGCTGTCATCGTATCAAAAAATGGGTTGCGATATGTCTCTAAAGATCCATTTCCTACACTCACACCTGGACTTTTTTCCTGGAAACTGCGGAGCTGTAAGCGATGAGCACGGCGAACACTTCCATCAGGATATATCAACAATGGAGAAAAGGTACCGGGGAAATTGGAATGCTTCCATGCTTGCCGACTACTGTTAGACTCTTGTTAGAGATGCTCCAGAAACAATTCACAAAAGAATAGCAAAAAGACGGCGCATTTAGTGACTTTAAAAGTGTAAACGTATCTATTTTTTATTATTTTGTTAAAAATAAAATAAAAAAACTTGTTCTTAAAAACTGCAACTAAGTTTATAATTTCATTGTTATTTTTGTATACAGCGCCTTACAAAATAACAAAATACAGCAAATAAACTAAAATTTGTTGAAATATTGAAATAATATTAAAAATATTAAATGTCTGCTATTTCAATGTATTTTAATCTAATTTAACGTTATGCAAAGTAATGAGGGCAATTTTAAACGACAAGTAATATAAAACTTTGAGTTCTACTTTTTGTATTGACGATATAAATCACTAAACAAGTCTAATCTTCCTAGAAATGCTTGGAAACAATAATACTAAAATTCCACACAATGTATTTATAAACATAAGAGTAACTTAACCATAAATATGCTATACTGCCAATATTTTATACATATTCATTACAACTATAAAACATTGATAAGATTTTCAAAATTATTAAAGTATTGTCTTCATATAAGCGTTAAAGGAAACAAAGATTCAACAGCGCTGACATGAGATGAAGCTTAAACGGGAGTACGACGTTTCACCGCTTCGCCGCATGGTGGCGCCAGCTTACGGATATACAGCTGCTAAGGGAATTTTATTATTTCAGGGAATAAATCAATGATCACAATTAAAAAAACATTTTATTGGACGATTTTATGAAAATGTCTATCTCGAAATGTAAGTTTTGTATTTATCTTGTGTAAAATAAAATAATTACTACTTACTTTTTAACCAAATATAGGTATTTAAAAATAGGTGGTATTACATAACACGAGTAATATTTTCACACATTTCAATCTTATTGTTATTTTACAGATAAGTACAGCTACAATAATGATAATACAGATTCAGAGTTCTGCAAAATGTACGTGTTAGGGCATAAGGGAAATAAGAATAAATAAAGTTACTCTATTTTTAAGCAATGTTAAAATTCAAACTTACAAAAATGACTATTTGAGACCAATTAACGTATATGTAAAAATGATAATCTTTAAAGGAAATGTAAATAAATGTAATTTTATCTCAAACCGCAAAGAAAATTTGTCAATATATTCTAGCATATTGTTATATGCTAGAACATATTAAGTACCGTTAATAATCGTATTTCAAAAAATATCTTCACATTTCTTTAAATTCACACAAAACGCGCGTAGGATGTATTCTTTTCATATTTTCCCGAGAACGCAATACTCGTAACCGCAAAAGGGGAGATTTCTACGGTCTTATTCTTGATATTTTATCTTCGAATGTCACTCAGACGCCCATACGAACCCGAACATGGCGAGGAAATCTCCAATAAAGATGGCTATCAGTCCGTAACAAGTTATTTTACACATCTATGGCTACCCTGATGGTTTCAGTCCTCCAGAGTCCTCGGCTGTTGTAAAGACTACTGGTCCTCGGGGAGCCGTTATATCCTATACATACATATATAAAAGCGTGGTATCGAAGCGACTGCTTCTACTACTCTTACGCCCCCGGAAGCGTCTTCGAGACGCTCGTAAGTTCGATTTTATTTTGTTGTCCCTTCTAAGAGGTTTCATGGCTTTTTTATTCGATTTGTTCATTTTAGAACGTTAAGCTGCGCAGTTAAGAATAAAATCTAGAAATTTGGTATCAGATTTCCCCGGAAGTTATAACTTCCTTAAAACTAATGACCTTTTAAAACAAAAATGTAATTCTGTGTTTTATTAGTTTTTAAAAGAATATATCTCACTGACATTATAAAACTACAAAAATACATTAGAAATTGATATTCTATTCATTCAACATCATGAAAGAAGTATGAAAGTTACCTAATTAACCCCTAATTAGGCGTGTAAGAGCGTCACGCCAGGTTAACGGTAGTGGTTGCAGGTTAAAAAAGTCAATTGAACTTATGTAAATGCCTTCCAAAACAAATGCCACTCGCAAGGGAACACCAGCAACCCGCGAATTCAGATTTTAATGGAACTCCACGGTCCAACCCTCCGAAACTATAATAGATATAAAAATCTATTATAATTTCCTTGAAATTTCCGACGTAATTAAATACTTGAAAAAATCTCGTTATAGCAAGGAATCGAACCTGACACCTCCCTAAAAATTGTTTGTAATATTGATATATTTGTAGATAAAATAATAGCAATTAGATATTAAAAAGTGAACATTCCTGCCAACAAGGTCCCCGTGGTGTTTATATTGAAATGTTTTAAAAATAGTAAATTGTCGAAAAATTTAGAATTTTCGGATATTAATTAAATAATGACAAATGAGATTTTAAAGGAAATGAAAACTAAAACTTGAAACTAACCTGAATTTAAGACAATGTCAATATAAACATTATCTTTATATTGCATTTATTGGAAAACTGCCTATCCTTAATCTTCACTTCTATATTGAATTTGTATTACAATTCGAAATATCAACACTTGAAACTGGGGTCGTAGGCAAAATACGAGTTAATTCGATGAAAGCTTGATCAAAAGTGAGAAAATCAAGTGGCGTCCCTCTTCACGTTTATTTTAATCGCGATGGCGATTGTTTTATCCAAGCAAATTTTGATAATTCTTTTCCAAACATAAATTGATGTTCAATCCCGTAATCGATGTGATTGGATGACTGAAGTCATCACCACCGACAACCAAACAATACTAAAACTCACTGACCTTCTTGACAAAAACGTTACGAAAGATATTTAATCTACGAAATTGTGCTCGAAATATCCCTGAATTTACACGTTGTTTATTGTAAGAAGATATTTCATTGATTTTCGAGATTCATGAAATGGAGAAATTGTAAAGAAGAGGAGTTTTTTCTCCGTTCCATCATAATCGTCGTTGGCTGAAGTTAATTAAATTATTTAGTACCCCCACTCCGAAGAACAGAGACTCGGGGTGGAATAGAGGCTTCCGAAAGAGAGCTAATATCCGCCAGAGGGATTTTCACATTATCCGAGTGGCCATACTGAATACACTATATGAATGACAGTTGCATTCGACGGTACTGATCAAATGTCAGTATGGCCATGAATGAAGTTACTGTCTATTTTCCTTTCGGAATTATAGCTTTGCGAATGTTAGCATTATGTTTATGACTGCATACTATTTCATCCATACAACACCTTCTAATGCCTTAAATGTTCAAACTGTCTGGCATTTCCATTAATACAGTCATTTATTACTTTGGCACGTAGAAAGGACAGCTGTTTGTAATTCTGCGTTTGAAATTTAATGGATCACTTCCAATCCTTTCGATCATATCTTATCGAGCAGTTGTCTTTGATTCTATGCCACAAATAAAAATCTATCACAGTGAGATCCAGAGATATTGCGAGCCACGGAAATGAACTATGCACTTCTGTTGATCCATTTACTGGAAAAGTGTTGTTTAAGATGATTGCAAAGCACATGCGAAGAACCGGACAACCACCGTGCTGACCACATATTTAAAAGAGTTTCTGCAGATATACTATTTAAGAATACATTCAAATCGCCTCTGAGAAAATTTAAATATCTGTGACTATTTAAATGTTCCTCGAACACCAATGGTCCAATAATTTTGTTTTCCATAATTCCACACCACACATTCAGTTTCCACTGATTTTTATAGTCAACTTCTTCCATACAGTATGGATTAATCTCCGACCAGGAGTGCAAGTTGTGCAAATTTACACTCCCTGTACTAACAAAAGTGACCTCATCTGACAAAACATTGATCAAAAATTTGGGTTTCTTGTACCATGTTCAATAGCCAGCGACAGTAATCAACTCATATTCAAAATCTCGATTTGGCGAGACCTGATGCAATTCTATGTAATAAGGGTGGAATTTATGGTTCTCTAAACGTTTTGAACACACCAGCGCGATAACCGTAGGTATATCGTGTACTCGAATGGGAATAAGACTCAATTTAGTTAACGACTTCTTGGGGGTAATACTTCAAATAGAAGTCCAATAACAAATGTTCCTTGGAACTGTGCACCGAATACGTCATTTTACGGTATTTTGAATTTAAGCCATGGTTTTATTACTGTTGCAACCGATAAGCCATACTACATTACGTAATACATACAAGAATTTAAAATAACTATGGGTACATACACTTTTATAGTTTTAACTACAACTTAAGTAAATCTCCCGTTATGTAAAATAAAATATCTTTCTATCTATCTACGCAAATTAATATAACTCCTTAGACAAGATCTAATAATTCAGCACTATGGTGTACTAATAAGAATGAGAAGAAAAACGTTTTCAACACAATAAGTGATATAACAGAACAAAATATATTTAATATACATACTTTGATCTGTTAGATTGCTGGAATTTCTCAGTTTATGGAGAATATTTCATCCTTGTGTAAGGCAACCAGCTAATCACAAACGTCTAGAAGATGCAACCCAAGGTATACAGACCTGGTGTGGACCATCGCAGGCAATCTTTAAATGTAAATAGCTACACAATACATATACCTACCATGATACAGCAAAAACAAAAATTTCGGGTGCAGTAAGGGTATTAAGATACAAAAATCTTCACAAATTTTAATTACTTAACTATAGTTTAACAAATAACAAAAGCGGTTATGGTGTGTATTTGTCACCTTTATACTTTAATTTTTACATATGAAAGTATTTGCTTAATAGTAACATAAACGATATACTTTAAGCATAAGTTGATAATAGAAATTTATCATACTGAGAAATTTTCATTTTGGAATTAGTATTAACATATTTAAAACTAAGAAAATTGTAAAATGGAAATATTTCAGATAAACATAGATTTTGTTTTTACTCAATTATGCAACTTTATTATCTTTTTTTTATTGAACCTTATACACCTTAGCTGACGTATAATCTCAAGTATGTCATGGATCTTAGGAATACAGCTGAAGCTAAATTTCACAGAACAGGTGGTACTATTTTGGGTTAGGAGGGTAGTCTGATTTGAGCCTAGTCTTCAGTGTGTATCGGTGTATCCAAATTTCATTTACTGTTATTAATCGACGCCAAAACTTCGAGTTATTTCGCTTACGCTGCTTCAACAGGCTTTTGAAAATATTAATTCGAATGCGTTTTTGGTCCTGGGTGAGCAAGCGCGTCACCCAACGCGCGGTTAGCTTTTTCATGCCCAAATATTCACTCAACATATGAAAAATACGTTCTTTCGAGATGCCCACAGCCCCTGCTATTTCTCTAACCTTAATTCGACTGTCATCTAGCACCATCTGGTACGATTCCGTTTAAATTTAGCTGTCCAAAATTTAACTGTGGCAAATGATGGTGCAGAGTCCCCGTAAACAGCGCCCATCTCGCCTTTAATTGGCGTAGACTTTGAGATGTGACGGCTCGATATTCGATTTTTTCAATTTTTACAGAAACTTTAACATCGATTGACACAACCGACTGTTAAACAACAAATAAACGTCCAACATGACAAGTTTTCAAAGATACCTTTCAAAGCATACATAATTATATCACCAGAATATTTTTGAAATTTTTGCCATCATCATGTTGAGGCTTGAAGCCTTTCAGACTACCCCTATATACGATGACAACCACATGTGATTTAGTACTTTCTAACAAAAAGGAGTATGTTCAGTGTCCCCATAACAATATTCTTTTCTTGATACATAGCTGTTAGATCGGTTTTGTCTGTAATTAGTGGACTATTGGATAAATGAAATCTTCGTATCACTTTAATCTCAAGTTAGGGACCAGGGGATAACATTAACCACAAACACAATCTGGCTCCACTGTATAACATATTTGCAATACACGTACGAATTCTTTTTATTTGCAAATTTCAACATTTCGAAATTACTACTAGTTAATACTATTCTCTTGGTTTCCGGGTTGGAACGCGTCCTTGTCGTAGCTTTAGCCAACGTTTCCTCCACACTCACATGTGACATCTTCAGGGCTGTAACCGCACACTGACTGGAGACTTATTAATTCTGGAGGGATTTATATAGGGCTTGTGTTGGGTCAATGAAGCGGAAATGTTATGCGTCGATGAAGAGGGAAAGTTATATGTTAATTAAGCGGAAATGTTATGCGTGGATGAAGCGAGAATGTTATGCGTTAATGAAGCGGAAATGTTATGCGTCGATGAAGCAGAAATGATGTGCGTCGATGAAGCGGGAATGTTATGCGTTAATGAAGCGGAACTGTTATTCGTCGATGATGTGGAAATGTTATGCCTCGATGAAGCTGAAATTTCATGCATCAAAGAACCGGAATTGTTATGCATCGATGAAGCCTGGCGGTTGTTATGAGGTTTAACCAGCCGGGATTTCCACGTGTAATGTAAGGGGTAGCCATCTTCGCGATTTAAATTGTTGGGATGTTTGAAAATCTCTATTGATTCACGGATTTTTCTACTATAATAGTGAGGATTGCGAGATAAGATGCGGGTAGAGTTAAATTGGATTTGGTGGCCAGTTTTCAGTATTATGCTCAACCTGTGCTGGTATTATGCTCAACCAGCGAGGACCCGGCTACGCGCAACAACCGCGTACAACGCTCGTGCTCAGTAACACGAGTGCTGACTGATCGCTATGTTTCACTGATGTACTCACTACCGCACGAACATGGAATCTGGTAGACACCAGGGGCTTCCAGATGATTGCGGTGTTTGATGGGAAAGTAGTCTGAGAGTTTGAAGTTGGACTTGAAGATGGTTTTTATGTCATTCCTGAAGAGAATCTTACTGATGCGATCGGTGACACCATGAATGTAGCGTAGATATGCTTGCTTACGGAAATTAAGGTTGGATGAGGGGAGTTGCTGTGGAGGAGGGTTGATGTAGCGGTTAATGGTAGTTTGAATATCTTTCCTGGAATAGTTATTGCGGATCAAAGCTTCAGTGATGTGGTTCATTTCTTGAGGAAGCGAATTGGGTTCAGATATGGAAATGGCCCTTTGGATAAGGGAATTGATAACATCGCGTTTTTGGTCTGGATGATGGCGAGAGAGGCCATTAAGATATCTATCCGTGTACGTGGGTTTTCGGTAAACGGAATGTCCCAGTGCACCGTCAGGATGCCGGTGTACTACTAGTTGATTTTGGTGGTAACATACCTTTAATACATATAAATTAGATACTACAATTTTCTTATTGCTCATCTGAGAGCAAAAGTCTACGAAGCTTTTGAATCAGGAATTATATATTTTTCAAGAATTTTGAAAAATATTCAGGATGTTCCATTTAAAATAAATTGTAAATTTTGATTTTTCATAAAAGTTCATTATTCAATCGTTCTTCAATTAATTGCATATTAACCAGAAGCGAAAACACTCCCAGCTTGCAATAGCGCCTGGTTGATTTGGATCACCTTATATGTCCATTAAAACTTTTTTGTTTCTTTTAATGACTGCTGTAAACAAGTAAAATATTCGACCCTTTTTATGAAACATCCCGTACAACGTGTTCATAATTTCATTTTTTTATAAAATCGTATAGTTTTTTAGCTATTTATAACCTTCAAAAAACACTTTTCTAATTATTACTTTAAAATTAAAAAGAAAAAACAAAGGAAAAATAAAACTTTTTATTTGGAGTAAAGACATTTATAAACTTGTATAAAAAAAATCATTCCAAAACTGCACTACAATAACTCAATGGTGGTCATTTTAACTGAAACTGAGGGAATAACAATTCTGATTATCTTTCAACTCATGCGTAATTGCATTACCAGAATGTCTTTGACGAGTAACGCCATCTGCGTGTTGAAGCTTGAAACTTTTCAGACTACCCACGTACTACGAAATATAATATTTCGACTACATCTTAAAAATCACTGCTAGGTGTTTCACAGAGTTATACTTTGAGCCCCTTACTCTTTCCATTTTACACTTGTAAGTTGAGCGTATTCGATTCTAAGAGATTTTTATATATGCTGATGATAGTTGCACCGAGCCTTCGCACCGTGTGAATAAAACCAGGTTGTTCACTGTATTAATTTTGATCTAGAAACATTATCTACCTTTACAGTCCAAAGAAACTTAATGATTAATTCTAATGAATGTTAGGTTATTTTATTTGGCAAAAGTAAGCTGTATAAGGAATTGAAAAATTGAGTAAATGTGATGCTTTACTCCGAGGTGCTACCTACCTACTGAGGGTAAGATTTAAAATGTTCGAATTATCTTATATTACACGCAGAAGTATATGGTCAACACTTATTTACATCTAGTGAAATTAAATCAATCTTCAATACTAAAACCAAATTAAATTATGTGAAGGCTTCGTATTCCCAAAATTTACATATTGTACTGCAGATTGGATCAAGGCACTCAGTAAAGGATTCAAGTAAAACCAATTGCTAATAAAAAGGAGGTCAGCGGTTTAGTTCCAACGCTAACTTAGTGAAAGACATAGAGCAAGGATGGGACTTTAGCCGGTCTTGTTTATCATATTCGTCAATGATTTACCTGCTAATGTTCACAGTGCTGAGTTATGCCAGTGCGCCGATGGCAAGTGCTTACTTGCTCATGCGGAGACCTTCCAGGAACTGAAGGAGAAATAGACCAACGGTAAGCGAAGCGTGCAACTGGTTCAAAGCTAACAAATTAAAAATAAACAAGGAGAAAGCTCAAAATCTTATACTTACCACAAGAAGGCAAGAAAATAACCCTGCAGTCAAGTTCCAGGGGCTAACGCTGTACGAAAAATTAAGTTGGGCAGCCCACGACGATGCCTTGGTTTCGAAGTTATCATTGGCTCTACACGCCCTCAGAAGACTAAAGGAGACAGCCACCCTAAAGGTCGCCAATGCCTCTTATTTCGCAAATTAATAAACCCTATTGAGTTATGAGGTCCTATTCTGGGGATCCACAAAGGGTTTTAAAAGCAAAATAAAGCATATCTTAATTGGGGCGAATACTATACCATTGTGGAGTACATATCCCAGGCAGCAGACATTCCATTTTAATTTATTCATATAATTTATCATTTTAACATGTTTGTTTGTCTTACATGTTACTGTGCTCTCGTATTATATCCACTCGCTTTTATTTTATTTATACTTATATATTATATTATTATTATTAAAGTGAAAAGTTCTACAACAATCTTACTAGGAAGACACCTTATCACGCCTTAATACTAATGTAGGTGCTTTAAATTTATAATGTGCAAATTACTTTATAGTTTCTAAATACATATGTTTCTTTCTATTACAGAATAATCAAATCTACATGTTAGATTCTGTGATGTGCCTCCAAAGAAACAAATAATCCACCCCAATAAGATCTCTCTCGATTCCCCCGATGTAACAACCGAATATGAATCTGAAAATATAAACAAAACATCCCCACATAACACGTATTCATAAAGTCCATCTTATTTTCAGTACCTTCCTCTTTTATCCGTCTTTATCTCGCCTACATTTATTACGGCGGAACCAAGCACAAGACAGAATAGCGCGTTGTCTACGCGAGCGATGCATCAGTTCTGGCCTTCGAGCAAAACGATTTGGGACTGTTTAATATCAGATCGGGTTTCTTCTTTCATATTTGCAGTACGGCGTCGTCGTCGTCGTCGTAGGGTACGGAGTCCCAATATCCCACAAGTATTTAGGGTTTTGACAGCGGATAGCCGCAACGGGGACCTCACCGGCGACGATCTTTCGATTTCCGCACGCGTTGCCTCCCGGTCCCGACACGCAAGACGAGATACGAATGCGGCCATCACGAGGCAGTGGCGGCGGTGGCGCGAAACGTGACCCTCGGAGAAGAAGTAGTTTCTTTTTATAAGTTTTTCCGATGTTGACTCGCGTAGGTGATATTGCGGTTGTGTATTTGTTATTATTTTCTGCAGAAGTATTGGGAATTTTCTTTGTGGCCATGTCCGTTGAGAGAAGGATAAGGAAGTCATTGTAGAGTATGTAGGATAAAGGTTTATATATGGAAAATGGATGAACACCGCGTAATAACATGTATTGCTAATTAAAAAAACGCACGTGTTAATTGATTTCTTTAATATTTTTGTATGAGTTATTACTCTACTTTTTAGAGTAGTGGAGAGTGAGGCACACAAGATCTATTAAGCAATGGACATCATTTTTATTTACACAGAGAAAACGAGCCTGCTATAATAATAATAATAATAATATACGATTTATTCAGTACAAAAGGGAAATAAGTGAAAAGCTAAGAAAGAGCGAAGAAGAACTGGAGATTGAACCGAAGTGGAAACCAACTGATTCCATTAAGAAAATAAGACAAAATATGCTGAGGGACAATATAGAGCGAAATGTGTGGCAATATGGAGAATTGAGAAAAATAATGAAAAGAACATATAGAAGGAAGAAGAGAAAATATAATGAAGATAAGCTAAAAAACATTTAAGAAAGATTTTAAAAGAACGAAATAAGATAAGTCTATCAAGAAACAAAAAGAATGGAAAAAGGTAAGTGCAGATATAGTCCATATATAGAGAATGAAGAGGGAGAACATGGAAGATGAAAGAAGAATAGAAACACCACCAAAAAAACGAGATTATGAACATAATAAAAAAAACAGAAAGATAATAAAAGACCAGGAGAAACGAAGATAATAGTAGAAGTGATTAAGATGGGTGATATATTTGCTCTTGTAATACCAAGAGCAAATATATGAGCTTATTAAAAACATATGGGAAAAGGAGCAGATTCCATAAGATTGCAATAAAGCAATATGTCCAATTCATAAGACAGGGGATAAGATGGAATGTGAAAATTCCAGAGGAATCGCAGTGTTGGAAGTGGCATATAAGATAATGGCGAAGTGTATACGGAAAAGACTAAGCGAGTATACCGAAGGGAAGGTGGGTGAATATCAAGAAAGAACAGGTCAGTAACGGACCAAATCTTTACGCTAAAAGAAATACAAATTACCTGCTATGAACATAAAATCAGCTTATGCGCACTATTTATAGATTTTAAACAGGCATACGACAATAAAAAGACAGCAAATGTATCGAGCAATGAGGGAGCTGGAAATCCCCGGCAAGCTGGTCAGGCTGATAAGAATGGCTTTAGAAATAACGAGGAACGAAGTAGTTTGGAAGGGGCATAAATCAGAGGATGTTGAGGTAAAACGAGGACTTAGACAAGGAGACCCATTGTCGACGGCACTTTTTGACCTGGTATTGGAAATAATAATAAGGAAAAGTCATATTAAAGTCAAAGAAACAATTTTTTGTAATGAACATCAATGTATAGCTTTCGCTGACGATCTCACAGTCATAGCAAAGGGAAAGAGGAAACTACAGAGAGCGATAAAGCGTCTAGCGGAGGAAGCCCGAAAAATTGGATTGGTAATAAACCACGAAAAGATAAAGTATATGGTGATGGGTGGCACTCAGCAGGAGGAAGAAGCATATTTCAAGGTAAAAGCTCAGGGAAATGAGTATAAATTTCAAAGAGTTTGGGTTTTCACGTACCTTGGAGTGAGGATAGAAGAAAGAGGACACGAGGAACAAGAAATAAAGGCAAGAATCACGAAAGGAAATCGTAAAAGCGGAGCACTATGGGCATTGATAAGATCCAAATTCATGTCTCAAAAGACAAAAATAAGAATGTACACAACGGTCATTAGACCCACAGTTACTTACATAGGTGACACGGGGGTGTTGAATAAACTGGAAATGGAGTGTTTGGAATGCTGGGAGGGGAAGACATTGAGACTAATATATGGAGGAAAAAACGGAGGACGGTTGGAGAAGGCGTACAGGGAAATAGAAAGCTTATATAAGGAAAGGAAAATTACAGCATTTATTAAGGGCCAAAGGTTAAGCTGGTTGGGACATGTTGAAAGGATGGAGAATGGAAGAATGGTAAAGATTATCTTATATAGAAAACCAATAAATAAAGGAAGAAATGGAACACCGACAAGGAGGTGGACTTCCGAAGGATGAATATTGAAGACTGGAGGAGCAGAGTAAAGGATATAAGGGGATGGAGATAAGTAGTAAAAGGTCCATGCAAGTGTTGTACTGTTAATGATATTGTGCAATTTTGATTTTGTAAGAGATTGTGTAATTGTTTAGCCCTACGCCTTCAAGGCCTGCAGAGCTATTAAATGTAAATATTATTCAGTAATGCTAGCAAAGCATTGAATAAGTCAATTCAAACAGAATATATATGTATCAATAAATACAATACAATAATATATTAATAAAAGGAAATATATACAAATATTGTACGAGAAAAAAGAAGAATGTGTGAATAACAAGAGACATTGTTTAACAATTAGACAAACTAACAATTATTTACAGTATTGATTAATAATGACGTCAACATACATGCAAGATTACAATTTATTTCGAATAAATTCAAGAACGAAATGTTTTGGAGATATGCACGCAGCTGTGACTTGAAGTTGCTGGCTTCACCACGTTTTGGTTCGTTCGATAAGCGATTGTACACTTCAATAACCTGAGTCCTTACACTTTTAAAAAGTGAAGTTTCAGTTGATTGCGAAGGCAGCAGGTATCCTGCCTTGATACCCCGTGTGCTATGCGTGTGCACCAACTCTTGATTTTTAAAAAGTTCGTAGTTTTCATGCACAAATATCGCGCACTCAAGTATGTATATCGCACGCATGGCAATCTTTGAATAGGTCTCTACACAATGTTCTCGGATGCAGTCAAAAACAACTTCGCACGTAGGATTTCTGCATTTTGAAAATTCTGTCCGCGTCCACAGGTGCACTCTAAAATATAATACCATACCTAATTTTGCTGTGAGCATAGGTATAATAAGCATCAACTCCAGCTTAGATGTTTATGGATCAAGCTATTACACGAAGCGGGATGTAGCATACTTCTCCTAGTTCAACTAGCTGTCAATAGTCAGTCCAAGAATTTGTTGTTCTCACAGGTGGTAAGTATCTTATCTTTGAATGCAAATCTACGATGATCTTCTCTTCTGAAATAACTAAAAACTTATCAATTTTGTCTTATCGATGTTCAATGCCATTTATTATTATTATTATTATGTTTCTATTGTAGTTCTATTGTTACAAAATGCCCTCATGTGTGTTAGAATAGTTGGATGCTTTTAATAAACCTTAGTACTACTCTAGGATCTGTTTCCTTCAGTTCAGTAAGTGCCAGGAATGGTCTACTGAAGTGTTGGTGACGTATGCGACTAATGGCAACACATTCACATAGGATGTGTTCTGCCATCTCCAGATCTTCTTGGCATAGACAGCAGATTAGATCTTCAGCATTTCCTAGTTTAAATAGGTGATATTTTAGAGCTGCAGTAATCTGAGATCTCCCTAGCTCAACGATAACGCTATTTTTGCTGTCTTTGGCGAGTCTAATATCAGTGCCTTTGCCTATGTTCAATGCCATACAGTGTGTGTTAAACCAATCGGAAAATCTACTTAGTATTAATATTACTTCATTTCTCGTTCTAACAATAACGAACGCATCATCAGCATATAATGTGGTTTGATATTGTGATATCTGCGAAAGATCATTGCACCTTTGCATACAATAGAAATAACAGCGGACCTAATATAGAACCTTGAGGAACTCCTCGCCTTGTTGTTAGCCAGTCAGAATATATATGCTGTCCAGTTTTTACATCAACACTTTCCACCCTCTGCTGTCGATTGTTTAAGTAAGAATTTATTAGATGCAGCCGTTATTCCCAATATTTCCAATTTTTGAAGTAATTTGTTCCAACAAAAATTATCAAAAGCCTTAGTCAAATCTATGAAAATTCCTACAGTCATTTCATCTTGGTCAACACTCGTCATTATGTGACACATGGTTTGGTATATTGCCCTGTTTGTACTTCTCTTGAGATATCCATTCTACATGAAGGAGATAACGTTGCATTTTTCCATAAAAGATTCTCTCAAATATTTTAGATATACGAGGTGTGGCAATTAAATAACCGGACTGGTGCTACAAAACATTTTATCGATCACCAATTACATTACAAAGTTTATCCCCATCTTCTTGCCGATCCCTACAACGCTTCATACGAATTTTCCACTATAGAAAGCAGCGCTGGAAGTCCATTTCTGTCAGCTTGTTGAGAACCTCCGTCGCTTTCGCTTCCACTCGTTCACGAATGGTTCAGCAAGAGCTCGGATACTCAAACGACGATTTTCGCGGATCAATTTACCAATTTTCTGAATGTTGTCGTCCGTTTTTGATGTTGAGGGCCGTCCAGGCCTTGGATCGTCTTCGGTCGTTTCACGTCCCTCTTTAAACCTTTTACACCTATCAAAGACTTGTCTGCGCGATAAACACTCACTTCCGTACACTTCCTTTAACATGGCATGAGCTTCTGTAGCAGTTTCTCCCAGTTTCACAAGAAACTTGAGGTTAACTCGTTGCTCGATCTGAACACTCTGCATTTTTCCGGCGCGACGCTAGCGTAAGAACTTGAACGGACGATTGCTACAGCGAGACTGGGCGACGTACAAGCGTTCCCATCGAGCTCAGGGTGGGGGAAGCATCTACAAGCACAGACATGTTCAAACCTGCCGTGGCGTGTTCGATGTTTGCCGATAGTAGCACCAGTCCGGTTATTTAATTGTCCCACCTCGTATTTGACAGAATAGATATAGGGCGAAAATTGTCGGTCCTGGATTTCTCTTCCCCTTTCTGTATAAGCTTGATAGTGAATTTCTTAAGTTCATCCGGGAAAATTTCCATTTCAAAACAGAGGTTTATCATATGCTTTGGTTACTTTGGTCGGAATTTCATCTTGTTCAGCTGATCTAACATCCTTGAGACTCCACGTAACATGGGGAATTTCAGCTGGGGACGTGGGATTTAGAAACAATGTGTTTGAGTTTATTTCCTGGTTTAATAATAAAGACGATTTTTTTTCAACATTTTTATACCTATGAATCTACAAGATATGTGCTTATATATAACAGTTTTTCTTGCAAATTTAGGAGCGTCAGTTTGTATCTTAATTATGTCAACATTGTCTCTTGCCTCAATATCTTTACCAGTAATTTGTTTAACTAATTTCCACGTAGCTTTAGCTTTATTTTAAGAGGTTTGTAACAAACTTCTTATAACTATTGAGTCAAATTTAACCAGCACACTATCTTGCTGTACTAACAATGAGACAAGAAGTCGAAATTACTATGGCGTATCTCAACAAATAGTACTTCTTGTTTTAGCACGACAGTACACGTTAGTCACTTGTTGAGGATGCATTACATCCCACCCTCCTTTTTGAATGTTTTAGTTTGGACGTCAAATGAGAATCAGAAGGTTTTGTGCTACATTTCAAGTTTGATTTCTGAAATTTTTCACGGAACCCCAGAGCGCCGCACACACTTTTGGAAAACCTTTAACCCTCTATTGCACACATCATTTTAGACTACCCGAAAAAAAGTTTCTTGGCCAAATATGTGAAACTATGGCATTTCAGACTATTTCTAGGCAGCTACTTATTTTTAGAAGTTTGTATTTTTTTGGAAAAAAAAATGTATATTGAGACATACATTGTGCAATTATTGTTAAAAAAAAAGCTGCGTTAGAATATTTTATACTTTATTCATAATAAATCTAAAACAACCTGTAACTAAAACAAAAAAAAAACAACTATTGGTGAAATTCCCTGAAACAGTTTCTGTCTGGGACAAAACATAAATAGCAATCGCATTTAGTGCATTTTATTTTCGTTATTTTCTGGCATTTCCTGTTTTTACATCTTCCAGTCTTTTTCTCATACTGAGGCCAGTGGTCCATTTTATCAGAGCGGCAATCAACGTTAACAGAGACAGAAGTTTTCATTTTTTCTCTTTCTATTGATGATGTACTGCTGGATGGGCGGCCTCCTTTTCCCAACTTACCAGCCCAGCATCAGATGAAAAAACATTCGGAGGTAGTATTTCCTTGACCAAATTTTTGTTCGATAGAGCGCCAAAAGGGAATCTATTAGATCTACGCCTCCCATAAATTTATTGTACAAGAAAATAATACTGGGACATTTGATGGTAACATTTTCTTTTTTCTCTAAAATGTAGTAAGCAATGTCACCGCTTTAGTATCGTACCATTTCACCAATCTAAGTGTCGCACTTTTATGAATAGCAATCTTTTCTACGTAACTTCCTCTACCTTGTTTCATGAGTACTTTGTCTGATAGCAGCTTATTATCGGGAACCCTATTTGTACGAACGGTGCCATGGATGCCATTTCGAGCTAATTCTATTTGTAATTCGGGACTACAAAATTGTCGTGGAAAAGCAACAAATTTTGGTTCTTTGGTATTCGTTCAGCTAAACGAATAACTACATTGCCACTAGCGCCAATATCTGACAAGTTGTCTGGTTGTTTATGCGATCCACAATATACTTTGAAATCATACACAATACCGCTTGCACCGGCAAGACAATATAACTTGTAGCCCCATTTCTTGGGTTTTTTGGGATGATATTGTTTTAGTCCGCTCCGGCCTTTATACGGAATAATTTGTTCGTCTACTGACAGATGTTGCTCAATTGGAATGGACTTCATGTTTTGTCGTATGCTTTCAACTATTTTTCATATTTTGAATAACCGATCTGGCAAATCCAACGGTAATTGATGGTTATCCGCAAAATGTAAACACTTTTTAATTTGCTCAAACCTACGTAATGGAATTACATCAGCCACTTGAGGAACTCTACGTGCGTTATTCCAATGCATTCTAGTACCCGGTACCAATATCAAGGACATATAAAAACATGTTCCTAAAAATTGTTCCAGTTCTTGGGAATTTATTGAAAAGTTTAGGGATACATCAGTTTGTGCAGCATACAGACTTGATTGGTCCACAATGTAGTCTAAGAGACTTTTATCAATCGATTTATGAAAGTATTGAACCGGAGTTTCTACTTGGGTTTCAGGATGTAGGTAGGAACCCCAAAGAGGTGCTTGCGCTACCTCATTTTTTGAATCTGTCCATTTTAGATGTATCTTCTTTTTTGTTTGGATAGTTTCTGTAAAATCTGAGAAGCTGGAACCTTGATTCAGTAGAGGTAAGAGAGGTTCGTCTTCATCACCAGAAGAAGAATCCCCTCCCAAATTATAATCTATAGCGCATTGGCTATTGCTATTACCTGAATCTACAAATAAAGATTCACTAACAAAATTGTTACAAAATGTAGGAAAAGGAAAATTTACCCTCTAAGCAATTTGGCAGATAAGTCTCATCTGCAACGCTATCATCGCTGCTGAAGTCATCATCGCTCTCAATGTCTGGTACAAGAATATTTGCTTCTTTTTTCTTTCCATAGAAACGCGTCGGATCCATAGTAAAGAAAACAATCAAAGCGTAAAAATGCAACCGCTATTGCACAGTGTATATTTGGATATACAGTTGCAGTACATGTCTTACTACGTGCTACGATTCTAAGATTCAAACACACAATACAGCTTAATATTCGACGTACTGTACACAACTAAATACCAATTTTTCCCCCTTTTATACGCGTGAATTTTCTAAAATCCATTCGATTATTTGAGACATACTCTCAACAACATCACGACACAATACGCTCGACGTTGCCGGTTTTCTTCGTCACTACTATTTGAAATCGCTAAACGAAAACACCCGAATACAATTGCCCAGGCATGTATCATCAAGTATACAGTATACGATTTCGACTAGCAGCCTACATAAAGCAATGGACAGCCAGGTTCATATTCGTATATTCAAATATACATGGTACTATAGAGGGTTAAGGAAATATTACGGACAAATATAACCGTCTCAAATACCTTAGTTACTTTCTAACGTATTAGGGACAATAATCGGTGAACACTAATCGTAGAGGATAAGAAAAACCTTTCAGTGGATTTCATCATTAACATCCGTATTTAAGCATCATCGAATATACCTACGTATACAGTAACAATAAAGTGTTCATTTAAAATCTAAACAAGCATAATATCAAGTTGAAATTGAGTCGGCCGCGGCCGCGGTGAATTAACAAGCAATTCCGGGGCAAGCGGAACTAAACCCCTTAACGCGCACGTTGCGAACCGGTACCAATGATGATGCGGGAGGTCGACGCGACGCGCGAATGGACATCGCCGTTCGTTACCGACGTTCCGTTTCCCGGAATGACAATCCGGGGACACATTGATACAATTCCTGTAAATATACATTAATACAAATAACTATCGGTCCCCAGCGGTGAAGACCGCCGCTCCGTGCGAGCAGACGGACGCGTCAAGAGTTAAAATCTAGTTTTGTTACTTTGTTTATGACGTGTCCGTATCATCCGCGTACACCTACCTATAGGTGGCGCGCTTCTGTAACTCTAATGGAAGCCTGTACGTATGTAAGCGTATTATGTACAATGAGTAACAGCTATTATGTCCGGTGTAAGTCACAGCCTAATCGTTCGGTTGGGCATTTCGTAAGAGCGGTCATTCACATTTTATTCGATTAAGCATTTCTTAGAGTTTTCAGCAATATATTGAACAAAAATTTATATAAACTATGACACACATACTAGGTAACCATCCAAATCGTATATTTCGTATGTTTTAGTTTTAGGGTGTATAGGCGGCAAAAGTAGGTACCTGTAAATATTTTTCTAGAGAGTAGGAGTAGAACAAGCATGTTAGAATTAGAGTTTTTCCTCACATCATTCGGTCATACGGTTGAGAATGGGGACCCACGAGCCCTTGAAACGGCTGTTTCGAGTTAATTAATAATTTGTATAGTGCGGACTGTGCCGATACTTTAGTGTTGTACTCTAAGAAATACTTAATTGAACAAATTTCGAATCACCGCTGTAGAGTGTAAGGCGTTTAAGATATCAGCTGTTAAAGAACGGTGACATTTCACAAAAATCTTAAATTATCTCAATGATCACAGAAACTGAGCTAGATAGGTATAGAGAATGTTGAAGAAGATTAGCAGGAATTGAAGAGAGGCATCTAAAAATGTAAGTTACACTTCAACACAACAGTTGGCTCCTAGGAAAGAATATCTTTTGTTTCAAGCACCTTTCTTGTTTACTACATTTAGCTTACTGCAGATATTATTTCTAATGATTGTGTCGTTTTTGTTTGCACTGTAATAAATTCATAAACAGTGGAATGTATCCGGATACCTAGGCGCGAAGGACTGCGACTTACACCGGACATTCTAGCTGTCCCCTAGGGTACAAATATACGGTTTGCAAACTTGATGTTGACGTGTAGGTATCATTGTATCGTAACTGGGGCTCGTAAATACCTGCGCTTATATGTACGGATATGCCTAACCTGTTAGCAGCAGCTATTGTATAGAGCGTCGTTAATTTGAATCCACCGCGTGTTAATTTAAACTTAATTTATAAACTTCAATCCTATCCGTGCGGATTAAACCGAGCGTTCGATTATTTATTCATAAAGTGTTCGCGTAAAAGGAAAAATCTGAACGCTCCGCAGTGGGAATGGAAGCAGAACTCCAGTGGAAGGAAAAAAGAGAAGATTACACAATTTACGAGATAAAAATTGAAAAATTCCTCATTACTAATTTATTGAATCCTATAAACCTTCAAGGCTTTGCACCTCACGGACTTTTAGCTTGATTTCAAGTTGGTACCGGGAAGCTAGAAAGCAGGATTCGGTTATCTATTCCTTTTAATTTTCTATTTGAATTCAATAATCTTAAAAAAATATATTGAGACCATTAATACCGACTGCAACAATATCTTCCATTAAACTTGAATATAGCTAATCGGGTACTCTAAATCTGTGGCACTGGAACACTGAAACAGTTCACTAAAACCCTTACCACAACACTTAATTCGTACTGGACGCACGTTTCGATAGCCAAGCTATCATCATCAGCAGCAAGACTGAACTAACAAGCTAAGCAAAAAACTAACCTTATATAGCAAAATAAAATTATGCAATATGTAAATGTAAACCGTAAAATTAAAACTTTCACTTTAAGTGTAACTTAATGAGCCGCACAGGACTATAATTAGCCTAAAGTGCAATTCTAAAGAATGCCCTGAATTAAGTAAATGGTCAGGATGACGTCAGTTATTAAATCCTAGTATTACAATGAAGCGGTTCATTGCACATGGTTAAAATTACAACTATAAATAATTAAACATGATGTAACAAAGGATAAAGGCTGGAATTTAGTGGTCCTAAATCTGAATTCATCAAGTGAGTTTTGTTTTTGTAAATTTCCATGCCATCATAACAATTTAATTGAGCAGTACTCTTTACGTTTTTAATTAACTTTATATTATCAACATTATGGTTATTTTCAAGCATATGTAGGGCAACGCTAGATTTAGAACTTACGTCAAACGATACTAAAATTTATTTGTCAGTAAGCTCAATGTCCTTAGTTTTTTCAATAAACTCGTAAGAATTTTTAATAGCCAAATCTGGAATTTGTACAGGTAACTGGTTCAATTTGTCAGATAACCACCTGGAAAGTAAGTAAGTTGGACTGTTGATATTCGAAACAATGGGTCTCATGCTTTTTAAGTGTTGTGGTAAGGGTTTTAGTGAACTGTTTCATTGAATATAGCTAAACCGCAAAGGAAACCTACCGAAGATAAGTAAGGTGGAAATACAAAGCTAAATCTTTTGCTAACAAGGCATGTTTGGTGGAGTGCTTAAAGTAGTACACAAAGAAAGAAGGTTATTGACCCAAACAAATACGCATTCAATCAACCAAATCATAATTTTAAATGGCGGAAAAGACATATTTTTTCAATTTACAAAAATATTTTTTTTAACATCATTCAAATAATTCAAACATACGATCTCTTGAAACAAATAACCTCAAGTTTGATTTGAAAATATATCTATTTAATTTAATATACGAAATATGTTTGATTCAACCATATACTTCTTTATTTGACTTTTAACCTTTTAATGGAAACATTCCCAAAATGGGAGCATACTAAAAAAACAATTTTTATTGAACTAATCATATTATTTGCATAAAATTTTCATATGCTTTAAAATAGACATAGATGTAGACTTTTATGATTGTTAATTATAAAAATTTTAAGCAAATAATATGATTAATTCAATAAAAATTAGATTTTTTTTACTATGTTCCCATTTTGGGAACGTTCGCCATTAAAAGATTAAATAAATATGCATTTGCTTAACAAAGTATTTCTCTGGTTTAAAGTATGCCATTATTTTGACAAATATATTATTCTGTTGCTATTATTACTCCATTAAATGATAGTTAGTAGGATAGATGTTCTTCTTTTTTAGAGAAAAAAGCATCAATTTTTGAGCACATAGGGTGACAATGTGTTAAGAGTACACAATCTTTTGACAAACTTTATTAACATTACGGATAAACTAACAAGAGTACATAAAGAATAGGTATAATGCCGAAAATTAGTCTCCATTTTGTGGTGACGTAGTGTTTCTATTCTTGTAAATAAACCTCAGCTCCCTAAAATACCATCAACTTCCTCCGTTACGTTAAGGTGGTATCAAGTCCTTCCTAAGGATCTACGCAAGTATAAACGATAAACCTTACATCTTACAGATTTCCTTCAAGTTTCTTCGAGATTACTTACATTTCTCAGGAACCTGTAAAGTGAATTTGGTTAAACGAGTACTCAAAATATGTGGCACTGGAACAACATTCCCAACTGTGAACTGTTTCAGTGAATTTGGTTAGGTTAGGTTGCTGCTGAAATATACTAACAATTAGTTAAAAAATATGAAAACGAAAAGATCAAAGCATTGTTAAATGTGTGGCGAATTGAACCGCAATTTATTTAAACTGCCAACATTGGTGTTACTGGCCTTGAAAACAATTCAGCAAGATTTTTGCAATTTTCGCTAATCCCTAATGCAAACAGAAAACCCGGATATTCAGCAATCAGTTTTTTATTATTTTTTTATACAGAAATCTTAACATTAGTTTCGGTTAGGAAAGAAAATAAACTAAGTCTAGTTTCGGTGTTTGCATTAAAAGCGAAAAAAAAAACTGATATAGTTTTTGATGTTTACTAATATTACAATTCCGGGAAATTGTTCCAACATCAGATTCGGACTTTGTGCAAGGATTTAACGGATTTATTTAAAATTATCAAAGAGTAGATAAATTACGCTTTACGGACTTCAATGTTTTAGGTTATCGGTAACAAGGTATATGGACTTGTACGTTGTTCGGATATCAGTACTTCACAAAAGCCAGCCAAAGGCCGCTCAATTGTGCAACATTGAGTCGGCAAAAGGCCGCTCATTTGCGTCGTTTGAATGAATCTCCGTCAACTGTTGCAAAAGTCGACTTTAAAATGCCGCCTAATTGCGTTGTTCAAAGAAATTCCTTCTGCCCAGCTGGAGACCGTTGCAATAGGGGTCTAGCTAGGACACTTTGCACGGTTTATATACCTATAGCTGGTGTGACGTAGCACTTTTTGTCAGTAACGCTTTGTGACCTTGTATTATCTTACGCCCTTTTCCAGATCAAACAGTCTTTAAATCGGACGATAGTTCGTCCGACGATAATCGCATTTACTAAATAAAACTCCCGAAATACGGCGGAGTATCCAAAGACAGAAGTCTCGGCTGTATAAGCCAACAAAGTGTCGCATGGTCGGAACGGTAACAGAGTCGCCCTTACAGTTGTCATACACGAACATAGCCGAATGTAACTGAACAGCGCTAATTATGGCACTAATATTAGATTTATTTTAAACATTACATTGGAGTACACCGGCCAATGAAAATTTATATCATAGTGGCAGCTATATCTACAGGGTGATTCGGGAGGAACGGACCAATCTCCAAGAGCGTATTGTACATGTGAAAATAATGTTAAGAACCTCATATGCCTTTATCCGATTTTCATTTATTTTCAAGCTTTCTACGTCAACTGATGTTATAGGACAATGCTTGAATTTTTGATATACTCGTGGATCTATATGAAGTTGTAAGTAATGTCATATATTATAGGTTTGATTTCAAACCCCACCTAGTTACAACGGGTTGTGGCAGTAAGGAAATGTTAAGCAATTTTTCCTTATAGTGCTGGACTCTTAAAGGTGCTTTAACAAATATTTTTTACATTACTGATTAAATCCTTAATAAGTGGAAATTGTTTTTCTTCCGCTACTAAATTTAGACCCTGAGCTAAGCAGGTCACATGAATTAAGTTTGCATAAAAAATTTTTTGATTGCCTACAGCCTTAACCACATAACTAGCATTGTCTGTTAATATTAACAAAAAAATTTCACCTGGAATACTTTGCGGTAGAAAAAAACTGGACTATTTCTCTTGTGCAAAACGAGTAATAGTTACATTATCTGTTTTCGATAATTCCTTTGACGCAATTAGATATGATTTAGCTGCGTATTCTTCTATTAAAACCCTTATAAGCAAATTTGCAATGTAACGACCAGAAGAGTCTATTGTTTCGTCAACTACAACACTATTTCCTTAAGTATGTTATTGGAACATTTGTGCACATAATTTTTTCTTATTGTATTTTCCACAATGTTTTTGAAAAAATTTAGAATTATTTATTTTAGCTAACGGAATGTCAGCAGATAGTAGAGCTGCACATAAATTCTCGTTGAATATTTCTTGTTCTGTCTTTTTTGAGTTGTCTGTCGCACATTCTAAAATGATTCGCTACCCATATACGTGAGCTCCTTTTAGATTTTGAACGCGTTTTCGTGTGTGAGCCGGTATTTTTACATGTTGCTCTATAAGGCATTTTCTTTCGAAAGAAATCTGGAATGTGGCATTCTATGAATGAACGGTATTTGGATGTAAAATTATAACCATGCATTTTTAAATCAACGGCAATCAAAGCACATAATAGTGTACAAATTCGGCAATTGCGCTGTCCTAGTAAATATAGCCACTTAAAAAAAAAGACTTACTGTTTTGCTGCATGTACGGCAAAACACTTTCACTCCATCCACAATAATTTCGGGATAAGGTTTAATCCACTCTTCCACTTTGGCCATTTTTTTATTATATTTCTAGCAACTGCCCGACTCAAGAAGCTTCACTTCTTCAAAATTTGGTTTTAACAATATTACTTGAATGACTCACGAAAAAGGAATGATGCATAATCGAAATTCATCCCTCTATATATACAACTCCAGGAAGTCATACGATGTAAATGCCGTCCGTAAAAATGTTGAATTTCTAATAAAGATTAAGATTTACTCGAATGCATTTTAAAATCTCAAAACTTTAATTACAAAGGTACCGAACAATATGCCGCTACAATTCGCAGAACCGATAACGCGGTAAATAAAGCGCCTATAATACACCAACAATTTCTACGAATACTTCGGCAAACGCCAAAGCTAATAGTCCAGATCTCTTAAATTGTATATTTGAGGGACCCGCTATATATTTTGAGATGCCACAAAAGTAAAGAAGTTAGAGCTGGCAACGCTGCATTTCTAAATACCACCATCCTTAAGTAGTAAACTCTGACTGTTAGTTGAGTCGCTGCTGTCATAGAGTAAACGTGGTAGGTACGATTTGTCATCGAAACATGGACTTGTCAAGAGAACATGTACGCGCATTGATTTACTACGATTTTAAGGTCGGTTTAAGTGAACAACAAAGTCTTGAACGATCGCAACTCGCATTTGGTGATGGAAGTCCTTCACGTGCAACTGTGTTTCGCTGGTATAGCGAATTTAAAAGAGGACGGCTATCGCTGGGTGATGAGGAACGTACCAGTAGGCCTTGTTCTTCAGCTACCGCTGGTAACATTGAGAGTGTGAGACGTATGATCGACGAAGATCCAAGATGCACCTATCAACTGATTGAGGCAACTCTTGGTGTTGGATCCGTAACAGTAAATTCAATTTTACATGATCATCTTCGGATGAAAAAAATTGTTACTCGTTGGATGCCACACACGCTTACCGACTTCCAAAAAGCAGAGCGAGTAAGAATCGCTCGGGAAACATTGGAAATGTTAAATAATGGTGGACATTGCATTCTATCAAAAATAGTAACAGGTGATGAAACTTACATCCCATGTTACGATATTCCTACCCGCCAGGAAAGCCGCGTGTGGATCCACGAAGATGCACCAACACCAATGATGACCAAAAGGCAAAGGGCTGTCAAGAAAGTTATGTACGCAGTTTTCTTCCGTAATACTGGATTAGTAAAAGCAATGAAGCTGGAAAATCAACGTACAGTCACAGCAAACTGGTACACCACAAAATGTTTACCTGTAGTTCTTGAGTCAGCCAACATTCGCGAGTTAATGTTGCATCACGACAATGCATCGTCACACAGTGCACAGCAGACAGTTGAATTTTTACGTGAAAATAAGGTAAAAGTCATTGAACATCCACCCTATTCGCCTGATTTGGCCATGTGTGATTTCTGGTTGTTCTTCAACCGAAAGAAACATTTACGTGGTCGACGTTTCACGACGGAGGATGAGATAGATGAAGCAATTCATCTATTTTTTGAGAGCACTCCAAGAGATGACTGGCTTCACGTTTTTACGTTGTGGAAACTTCGGTTACAAAAGTGCATTGATGCAGGAGGAGGTCAAAATTATGCAAAAAAGCGATTGAATATTTTCTCCTATTATCTAAGTAAATAAAAATTTACTTATTGGAACTACTTGAAAACTAAATCCCCTTTTCTGCTAAATCAACATAATTACTTATTTCTAGAAATCTGTTTACTAAATCTGACAATAAAAATTGATAAAATAATGCTTACAATATTACAGGTCTGTTATATCATCTGCATTATAGTCAGTAACAATTCCTTTAAAAACGGGATATTAGACAGATTATTTACACTAAGTTGAGCTGCGCAGATAAACCTGCATTATTTTGTACCAGGAAAAAGCAGTGAATAATCTGTTAATTGTATTATAAGTAAACAAGTAAATACCAAGGAACCTAATGTGATGTTTTTTCCAAATTACCTGACATTAATACCGTTCGTTATAATAAATATCGTACGATATGAAAGTAAATGCAAATTTTTTAAAAATTGAATTATTTTCCTAAAAATTAAAATTTATGAATGAATATGCAATTTTTAACAAAATATGAAACAAGTTCGAGAAATATGCAACTTATGCAAAAAAAAAATCTTTTTTTACCCATATTTGAATAGTAAATATGTTGAAATGAAAAAGGGTAGGCATATATGCAAAAAATACGATATGCATTTTTCATAAAATCCGAAGCCTAGTAATAATTCTAAAACTAACTCTTCAAACGAGACCAAAAATATGGTAGAAACATCCGTACCACTATGCAGTGAGCCGAGACATTTCGACTTATCCTCACGTTCCAGAGATTCAATTTTTTTAATTAAACGTAATAATTCTCGATGTACGTTGCCGATAAAGATGTGACCAAAGCGCCTACAGGAAATGTAATTTTTAATTTAGTAACGGCGTGCTAAAGTGTCGACTTCGTTCGTCTCCCTCTCGCCCCCCAGCAGCACCCCGCATTCTTTCTACATCCCTCCGTTCGTGGTGCTGATAAAAAGTAATTAGAAATAATTCAAATCTTGGAACGTCGGGCGTCCCGAAAACTGCGCGACTGCCGACAACGGCGAAAAAAAGAAGAAATAGAACATGAGTAAGCTGGTGATTTTCCTGTTTTCGTTTGAACATATTTTCTTTTCGGTTTAATTGTTCGGTTTTCTCGTTAAAACCACCATTCCCCGAGTGGAAAAATGCACGAAGAAGTTGAGAGAGATAAGCGGAAGATGGAGGTGTAAAATAGAGTCGTTTACGATTTGCGATATAAAAATGTTATACTTAGAATGTAACCTTATATTCCTATGTCTTTGCCACAGAATTATTGCATTCCCTTCCGTTGGCTATCATCTGTATATCTTTTGTAATTACTAATCAAATAAGAAACAAATTCTTGCAATAAACCATAAACAACTTTTGAAGAATAATAATCATTCATTTTAGTGCCTTTCTGAAGCAGGTTCTATCAAGCGCCCTCACTTTTAGTGGAATGAAGGGGCTAAAGCTTGGTAATCTTAGAGGACATCTTAAAATACTTGAAGATCCCAACATAAACCATCTGATGCGCATTGCCAAGGACAAAATCCCTATGCAACACAACTTCGATCAGCCTTACAAGGTGATCATTGAAAGCCCCACTGAGTGGGCATCCGGTGAGCCTCAATGTAAAAGAGGCACCATAGAATGGTACACGAACCGCTCGAGAATATGAATCGGATCAGACATAGGCGTCAGTGGCCCTAACTGCCACCTAAAAATGCCTACGGGACTCCACACTAACATTTTCCAAGCCGAGATTAATGCTTTAAACCTGTGCGCCATAAAGAACCTCGAGAAAGGAATACGATGCGCAACCATAAATATTTTCGGCAACAGTCAGGCAGCTATAAAGAATGTGCTCTGAATGTGTATACAATCTAAGGCAACTTGGATGCAATAACCACGTTACGTTATAGTGGGTCCCAAGTCACCAAAGGTTCGAAGGAAATGAAAGGGCAGACAAGCTGGTCAAAGAAGCCGCAAGCATGCCTTCCATTGGTCGTAACCCCTTCAAAAGAGCTGCATAAGACAAGTAATTAAGACATAGGAGGACAATCAGAAAGTCTCGCACTGGGAAAGTATTCCAGGACAAAAACAGGGGAAGACTCGTTAAAGATAACAAAAATAGTGCTATCATTCAGCAAGGGAGACCTTAGATTACTGGCAGGATTTTTGACAGGTCATGCATCGTGAGAAAGCTGAAAATCACACCTGTCATCTATAACAAGAAGAACTGGAGACGGCAGAACACATTTTATGTAAATGCGTTGCCATTAGTCGCATATGACACCAACACCTCAATAGGCCATTACTCACACCTACTGAACTGAAGGAAGAGGATCCTAGAGTAGTACTAAATTTCATTAAAAGCCTCCAACTACTTTCGCACTAACAATGGCATTAATATCCAAATTTTCACATTTAAAATTCGCTTAGTATACAAACATATCGAATCTAGTACGGTAAGGATGTGGGGATAAAAACCCTAAATCTAATGAAGGTAACAATTCAAAGTAATTGCGGCGTTGTATGTTCAAGAACGAATTGGCAAAGAACGAATTGGCCCAATGTTGACTAGTTTGCCGAATTCACTAGATATGGTAAGCTTTTATCAATTTCCACTTTTTCCAATGTATTTAGATGCATGTTTCCTTTGCTTAAAATTGTCTTTTCTGAAAATATTACTAACGTATTTCTTGTCAATTTTGGCAGTTAAATATTTAGCTCATATTCCAGAATTGGGATTCTTTCCAGGATCAGTACAGATATATAAGTTTTCCAGTTTGAAACACCCATAGAGTAAAAATAATGTTTTCCAAACATTTCTTTGAATGTCCATGCTAGATATAGGATTTAACACTCACTATGCAGCAAAACTAAAAGCTCAAAAAAGTTAAACCAAAGCTTAGAAAATACTTCGACAAACAATTGTTCATTCCAAAAAAGTAAACTTGGTACTGACTTTTTGTTCCTAGACAACAGTATTATAATAAAGATTACATTGTCTTCATTGGTTATACAGGCTTGCCCAAAAAGATGTTACCACCTAAATGGGATTGACTTTTATTTTAATAACATAACACACGCTATGTACACAAGTCCAGATGAAATGAAGCTAGCTAATGGACTCCTTCGACCTGTACTCCTTGTTGTCAATGCATGTGTGAAATCTCTTCACCATACAGGCCATAGTCCCTTCACACATATTTCCTTAGGTCTATACCTAAGGAAATATGGTGGTTGTCCGCTCTATAGCGGACAACCGTTGTTATGCGTTCTTTAAGGTCATTAATGTCAGTAGGTCTTGCACCAAGTAATCCAAACTTCGAAATGCCACACCATACATTAACTTTCGGAGAGGATCGAGTATGTTCTCTTAGTTCATGGGGATTGCCTGTATTCCAAATGATGCAATTGTGCTTATTCACTTTGCCGCTGACATGAAATGTGGCTTCATCCGACATAAAGTACACAACATTAGGGTCTATGTTCCTCATTTCTAATAACACTTCTGCAGCTCGTACACGATCAATTTTATCAGCATCAGATAGAGCCTGTATCATTTGAACGTGGTACGGCTTCATTCCCAGATCTAAGTGGAAAATTCTTAAAACACTTATCCGCGCGATTTCGGTTTCCAATGCTAATCTCGTACTTGACTTTCCTGGGCTCCTAATCATTGTATCTTGAACATTTATTATGTTATCTTCCGTTTGAATACATCTGGGACGTCCACTGTTTCCTTTACAGGCATTGGTCACAGACCCTGTGCGCACAAATTTCTCATGAAGTCGACGGATAGTTAAACGGCTTGGAGGATCCTTCTGAAACCATTGCTGAAACTTTTTTCTTACTACTGAGAGTGACCCAAACACTTCCATCCGAGCTGCTACCTTCCTTGTCAATTCCAAAGTAAGTCGGGTGGCCATATTTAGTCTGCAACAATAGAAAATTAGAAAATTATGTAGTAACATATGAGTGGTAACATTTTTTTGGACAACCTTGTATATTTGCGTTTTTAATATTTTGCTCTTATACAATTTCTCGGAATATAGAGTATATGTAGACAGCAATTTAGAATTTTGTGGCTATTGCTTTGCAATCATTCTGTCCTCTTGCTGAGATTACCTCAACCTGAAGAAAGCAGTGGCCTAGTATTCATAATAATATTAAGCACACTGTAAGCTTCGGAGGAAGAATGGATTAATTAGTTCTAACAATACCTCATAAAGTGATATCCTCGCACAATGTGAATTAGAAACATGTTAAAGTTACTGCAAGACATAGTTACTAACCGTGGTAGCATATGACAAAATAACACTAGCTGCTATAAGAAATCGCCCCACTATTTAGGAAACTTTGAAAGCAGCTCGTAATGCCCTACTGCGAGATCTTTGTTGAAGACGCACTGTATTTGCGTTTCCCTAAAATTTTAAAATGTGCTCGCAATTTTTCTCCAAACCCGCGCACAGAAATACATAGAAATGTGTATTTTAATCCTACTAAACGGTTAATGTTAAGGTTGCTGTTCAAAATGATGAGCATAACAAAAGTTGCGGAATGTTCTGGAATTAGTTTGAAAAATTTGGAGACGGAAACCTTTAGGAGTGGTCAGAGAACAATCAGAAGGAGTTTACGATTACAGCTGAAGTATTACAAACCGTGTACCAAAATGAAATATCACACTTCACTAACTTGCTGTACAAAAATGGAAAAAGATATCACAAGTTTCATTTCGTCATAAGAAAGAATATATAAAACAGCTACTTTCAGAGTGTCCTAAAAAGGAAGTGACAATCATTACAAATATGCCCTTCAATATGATTTTTGAATGCACATTTCCATTTAAGTAGAAATATAGACAAGCAACAACTTTGTTACTGGAAAAAACAATACTCAATCTCGCCAGTCATTTCTACATAATGAATGTACAACAATCGCCATTGTGGAAGCTTTTTTGAAGAAAGGAAAACAAGTTTTATCTGTAGCACTTGGGATAATTTAATGGTACAACTTTTTTTGGACGGGTTTCAACCCGATAGATCAACGGATCATAGGCGCTGCAGATCCGTTAAATCTTGGGGTTAAATGCGGAGATGTACTGACACGTCTTGGAAGCTACGCATTTTGACTTACTCCATTACACAATGGTGCAACACCGCGTTATGGAAGGCAAGTTAGTGGCTGGTTGAATAAATTTTTCGCAAATAAATGGATCGGCCGCGGAGGTCCAGCACACTGGCCATCACGGCTTCCATATTTAAATCCATTGGACTTTTTCTGTGGAACAAACAAGCAATTTGCTTACCAAACTGAAATTACCACCCACCAGCAATTAGTTAACAGAATTCACAATATCACTAGTCAAAACAGAATAGCTCCAGATCCTATATGCCGGGTAATGAAAATTTTAATTCATCGATGTGGGCTCACATAGAAGCTGGAGGTGAACATATTGAAAAATCAGCTATGACTTTAAATTTTGATTTTCTACTCATTTTTATAATATTTAATTTCTATTAACCAAACAGTGCAAAATCCATTATTATCGATTTTTTCAAAACTATGTAGAATGTAGTATCGATGACATATACGCAAACAAAATTGGTTCATCAAATTTTAAACCTATGGTTAACTATAATTTAAACCGATTTTCGGATGAAATTGATAAGCTAACCATTTCGATTAGACCAACTAAGTTCCAAACACAAAATTGAGAAGAAATAACTATCTCTTTTATATACAGAACCGTTCCTATCTGCATCTTGTAGATCAGTGATGTAATCAACATCATTTCCCAAGAACTAACAAGCAAATACCTATATAAAGCCTAGGTAGACACCATAAAACACTTCTTTAAGGTATAGTAATTATAATCCCCAGAAGATATGGGAGAGATCGAATCGTCCATTTTCACTAGTTTAATATTTAAAATATGCACGCGGAGGTTTCCCCCAAAACAACCTGCCCTTACTTAACGAGAACGATAGATCCATCCACCTCAGACTTCCATCCGGATCATAAATATTTGAAACTCATCGTCCAATTAACCGGAAAAAAGGAACGTACATTCAACTCGCCATCCTCCCCCCACCTCCTGCTCCACCATATAAGAAAAAATCACCATTTCATCAGCAAGAGGGCGTTCCGTCTCTTTCCTCGTCCATAGAATCCAACCGAAGCCAACGTTACGGCGAAGAGGACACTAGATGTCGCCCTGCGGGCGTTCTCCTTCACGAAAATTAAAAATTAGAAGACGAACTGCCGACGGTTTGATGAGGAGGGCGCCTTCGAAAAGAGGTGGAGAAGGAGGCGGTTTGGAGATGGTGGAAAGTGAGACGGAAACCAAGCGGGTTTATTTTTCCAGAGCGTTTAAAACAACTATAAATAATTGAAGACGAGTGATGAGATTGGGGTAAGAGTGATAAGACGATGGCCTTTTTTCCGGAAGGTCGGGAGTGGGAAGGAGGAGGTCGGCGGTAACTCGCCCTCGAGTCGAGCAGTAATTAAAAATTTTCGCCCGACTTTTGCACCCTCTACGCGCAGCGACGGACGCGGGAGAAACGTTCCGGTCGTCTTATCTGATGTATTTTCTCAGTCATGTTCTGCATGTAATACATCCATTTTTTAAGAAGAAAAACTAGCGCTTCAGTCGCCTCTCCTTCGCCTACGCTGATGGAGTCACGAAGTTCCGAAACATAATCTACGCAGTCGCCTCTTCGCGTCTCGTTGTAAAAATTAAACAAAGATTATAACGATAACGATGCTGAAATGAGGTTATGAATTTTGATTGCCCGCATATAATAATACCCGTGCATTCTCACGGAGGAAAGTCTGGAGACGGAACAACCATAAAACCCAAAATCATTTGTTGTTTGTTGACCACTAAATAGGAGCTGTATTCTCCTACAACGTAGTACTTTCATTATCAAATATTTGGTATCATTTGCGCGATTACCGTATGTTGCACTAATTACTGGTAGTGTTAAGTAAATCTGATCAGTAGACATTGATACAGTGTGGAAATTTCTATATCGGGAACGTCCCAAATTTTGTTGCACAGCGAATATGATGAAAAGTAAATAAATATTAAGCCACACATGTTTATAATTCTGATATCTGACAGTTAAAAATCCCATGACAACTAATGACATCCCAGTAATGGCAAATCAATCTATATTACGGAGTTGATAGTATAGTTCTCCTGTACACTGAGTATAAGATCTTAGTGTTTAAAATAAGAGAAGTTAATGTTGTATGCTTTATTCTTGTCTGAATCACTCAGTAACATCAAATTGAGTAAAAAGATTGTCTAAAAACCATTATGTATTCTTTATACGATAATCTCCCGTATATCATCCAGAGATGTCACTAGTGAACAGAGTCCATCTTCTATGGCTTGACAAGTGTGTAAAGACAGTCGCCTTGTAATTTTGCGTCTAAGAATAAGAAGTTATTACAAATTGGCACCCGAACAGAGACCCAACGTTACATTTTGGCGCCTCGAGCAAGAACTTTACAATGTCATGCTACACTGTGTACACGCTGTTTGTGGATTTTAGAAAAGCGTTCGACTCTGTGAATAGGAAAGAAGTAATTAAGGCTCTCAACAAACTGTAAATCCCAGGAAAACTGATATGACTGACAAATATGACATTAAAAAGGAGCATGTGTATGGTCAAAGTAATTTGAAATACATCTACAGAATTTGAAGTGAAGACTGGGCTGATACAAGTGGACCCTTGACCAACTCTGTTATTCAACGTGTCTTTAGAACACGTAATACGTGACAGTGGAATTAACAATCTTCACGAAAAACACTGATGATATGGTATTAATAATAATAATAATAATAATAATGGTCTTTATTATCCAACAGAAAACAAAGTCTAATTACAGGATAATAATAATAAAGAAAAAAAAAGAAAAAGGTGCACAGCACTTCTGGATATACTATACAGGGTACACATATACAAACGCCAGTTATTATAAAACAAACAACTCTAATAGCAAAAAAAAAAAAAAAAAAATAAGAACATTGATTAAGAAAAAAAGATACTGAACCAATTCAGTGCCACAGACTTCCAGTACTTAATTAAGAAAAAAGATCACCATAAAATTTATTAGCATTCTTCGACATGTGCGTTATTGGGGCTTTAAGTAAAATATTAGTCTTCGCTGTGGGAACAAAGAACGTTTCCGTTTGTCTAGTTTTGTACTGAGGTACAAGAAACCCAACTGCTGCAAGTATGTTCGGGGCATCAATTTTATTAGTAATTATTTTAGCCAGAAATTTAGCGCTGGCTATCTCCCGACGAGTAGTTATAGTTTGCATATTATGTTGTTCCAATAGGCTGTCATAATCCGCGTGGTGAATACGTACCAGTGATTTTAAAGGTTAAGTATTTTAGGAACCTCTTTTGTGTCCTCTCAATTGCAAGTTGTTGGTAAAGGTATATTGGGTACCAAACAACAGAAGCATATTCCAATCTAGGCACCACCAGGCTAAAAAACAAGGTTTTAAGAGTTTGAGGATTCAAAAATCCTCGACATGTTCTTATAAGAAAACCTAGCGATCGAGAGGCAGAATTGCAAATAGTAATTATGTGCTCAGAAAATTGAAGTTGTGAATCAAATAGAACGCCCAAGTCTTTAAACTGCGTTGATCTTGATATGGCGACGTTGTCCACCGTGTAGCCAAAAAGCATAGGATTTTTGGTTTTGAAGTATGTAACAACAGCACATTTACTAACATTGAGACGAACCTTATTATTAATACACCAAGAATGGATTCTGTTCAGGTTTGTTTGTAGTTTTACTGAGTCAGCGGTAGACGATATCTCAGAAAATAGTTTTAAGTCATCTGCGTATGCGAGAACACCACAATCAAGACAGGATAGGAGATCGTTAATATATATATTAAATAAAAGGGGACCCAAATTGGAACCCTGTGGAATTCCCGAAGAAGCAGTGTATACATTAGAGGTAAAGCCGTTATAGCAGACGTATGCGGATCTATTTTCCAAATAGGAAGCAATGAAATTTGTAATTTCAGATGTAAAACCAAATGAAGAAATTTTGGAGGCAAGTATGCAGTGGTCAATAGTGTCGAATGCCTTGGCAAAATCTGTGTAAATAACATCGACTTGCTGTCTATTATCAAGGGATTGGCTGATGTACTGAGTAATTTCTACCAGATTTGTCACAGTTGACCTACCAGAAATAAAGCCGTGTTGATATGGAGATATATAAGATTTTACAACGTTGTATAGCTTTGAATACAGCAAATGTTCAAACATTTTCGAGCAGGTGGAAAGAATACTAATGGGACGATAATTTGATACGTCACTTTTGTCACCATGTTTGAAAACAGGGGTTACCTTACTTAATTTCCAGAACTCAGGAAAGGTAGAGGTTTTACAACTCAAGTTAAATATGAAAGTTAATGGTGTAAAACAAGACAGTTGCACAGTCTCGAATAAAAAAATTCGGAAGTCCATCATGTCCGGCAGTAGTATCGGCTCTTATATCCTTCATTGCGGACAAAACTTCCTCAGCTGAGATTTCAGGAATGCTGAAAGTAAGGGGAACGTTCTCCATAAATTGGGAGCTGGGTATATCTGATGCCTGGTATACGCGCGCGAACACATCTGCAAAAGCCTCAACAACGTCTTGAGGTTTATCCAATGTCTCTGGGCCATACTTCATTGTAGCTGGAATTCTGGTATTGCCACTTCTGTAGTGAACATACTGCCAAAACTGTTTCGGATCCGCCACAATATTAGATTCAGTACTTAACATAAACTGCCTATATGCATCTTGAGATTTAATTTTAGTGACTTTACGCAACCTAACGAACTCTTGGCGATATCTATCGTGGCGATACTGTTTCCATTTACGAAAGTAATACCATTTTAGTTTTACTGTTCGAATAAGTTTTCTATCAAACCAAATTGGAAATTTCCGAGGCGATATCGAAACTTTAGGGACGTGTTTATCAACAGTAGAATAAATTACTGAGTAAAAGTCATTTACAGCTAGATTAGCATTATTATACATATCTAAGAATGACCAATCAACATTTGCCATATCATTACATAATTCCACAAAATTAGCTCTGCGAAAATTATATACAGTGTTTTTACTGGAAGGAAATTTTTTTTGCTTAGTGCTGGATAACAAATGTATAACAATATCTAGGCTTGGTATTGATTACCAGAGGGGAAAAAGAACTAATAATTGTAACCATGCAAGTAGTAACTGAAGCTACATAAATACAGACAAAAGTAATTACATGAAATTAAAGGTAAATCATAAAGGACCAAAAAGAAAAATTATTACAAGTTAAGATTAATGAAGACAAAAATATGGAATCTAAAGTAGTGAACAGCTTTATGTATTGTGTGTAACATTAATTAAAACTGTTTTAATGCCAACTTTATCCTACGGATCGGAAACATGGGCTATGTACAAAAAAGTGCAAACAAGGATAGAAGCATGAGAGAGAAAAATATTACCTCGAATTTCTGAAGGGAGACGAACTGAAGTAAGTTGAGAAAAACGAACGAATAAAGAAGTGTACGCCATATTTAATGAACCAAAGGTCAGTGATATGGTAGAGGCAAACGATTGCAATGGGCAGGACATTTGAAAAGAATGGAAAATGAAAGAATAGCGAAAACAACAGGTTGGAGAGAACCGGAAGGGAAAAGGAGAAGAAAATGGAGAGAAGCCGTCTCAGAAGATTTAAAGGAGAACCAGATAATAAATTGGCGAGTCAAAGCAAGGGATAGGAAGCAGTACAAACAAATCACACAGCTATGGACCTAATAGGCCTGTTTGAAGCTTATACAGTGTGCCTATTTAAGTTGGCTGCATATGGAAAGCTTTTTTATTATTAATTTTAAGGAAAAAAATGAACGTAAAAAGTTCTGCTTTCTGAGAAAATAATACTAACACGTTCAAATTTGAGGTAGCATGTACAAGGTAGTCAAAGATGTACACTATATATGTATTATATCGAAATATTTACACCAACAATATTAAAAATTCTGTAATACTGTGTGTTATTAAAAATACTCCAAAAAATTATACTTAAGTTTAGTTTGAGTAATTCGGCTCAGGAAATACTAGAAACTAAATATTTTAAATTTATTTACTGTTAAAATTATTTAGAAAATGGTGAAGTATCTCGAAAACTGTTATTTACAGCAACAGGCACATAAATTATGATCAAGAGATGGTACAAAGGGTAACAAAAATTCCATTTGAAGAAAGTGGTTAAACACGAAGGTATCGGCACATTCTGCACTGCACGAATTCGATAATATGTTAGGAAGATATGTATGTTTCTGAAATTCATGGATTTTCAATTATTAACCATGCTATTAACCATCTCTGATATATTTACTACCTATCCCTGTCTGCCATCATTGTTGGATAGGTTAAAATCAAGGAATAATTGTAGTTTTATCATTTTATAGCCTAATATTTTTTCAATTTTTGTATGATAATACCTTTTGCGTACAGACAACAAACAACGATAGATAAGAAAATGTTGGTTCCTATAAAATGAGATATATTGCGCTGAATAATACGATCCAATTTTTTTTACAATATGTCTGCTAAAGTATGAATCTATAGTCTAATAAATAAATTAATAAAGTTTCGGCGTGTTATGAATCTTATAATTAACACTCAGAGTAAGCCGATACTTTATTCTCAGACAAAAAACGCGTTCAACCTTCGTTCAGTTCATTCCGTCTACTAAGCCAGCCTAATGGAAGCGAAAAGCTTTTCCTTCGACGTTTTTCTTACATTTTTAAGGTTTTACGAGGTTGTAATTTTTCGTCTTCATAAATAGAGAGAATATCAACCAAGCCTTTTTAATAGCGTTTTATTCACCACACTTTTAGCTAGCTAGCAGCTGTTAAAAGAAATTTAGAAAATAATTTTAGTTCATAATGCAGTTGTTATGCAGATTTAATTCACAGTGTAATATGCATTGGAGTATTTACTAAAAATTGTCTAAGATGATATGAAAGGGAGTCATTTCGAGAAATTTAAAAATGAAATTTTTGGCATAGCAACACATAACGTTGCAAGTGTGTTGTGAAGGTTTTAAAGAAAGTCTCTACAAAGTTCTCTTAGTTGAGTACCAGCTACAGCTCTTATATATATGAGGGTAACACATTTTTCTGCCATAAAAGCTTTCACAACTGGAAAGGATGGATATCATAGTAAAGCATCACGTCTTAACTATTTTTTATTATTGCTATTATTGAGTTGATAAAACACACTTCCACACGCATCAAGAAAATAGGTTTCCTTGCAAAAATCAGTCTATTCAAGGAAATATTTTTATTTCAAGGCTATAAAAATGTTTAAAATAGGAAAATAATTATCTTAAAACTTTATTTGGATTAAATACATATTTTCTTAGGATTAGAAAATCAAGAAAGTTCAAGACAGAAAAATGTTTCTTCTAAGTAAAACATTTACCTTTGGGTTAAGGTTGTTCAGTACATAAAATAAGAATCTGTTTTAATATATTTGTTAACATGGTTATGTTTAAAGTTCATATACAGTCAACATTTCAGAACAAAATGTTTGTTCTAATCCATAATTTCGTGTTCAAAAAGCACATCATCGGACCAACTACAAAGATATCCAATAAGAGAAAAATTGCAATAACCGAAAAAAAACCTAAAGTTAATAATGAAAATTAGGAGCAAGTGAGTGAACTAATGAAACAGATTTTTTTTCTATATGTTAGAGTATAATTCAATTATTTCTTTAATAATGTAATTAAATGGGGATTTTTTTATGTAGTTTAATAATTAATCAGTTAATATTTAAGTTTATTTATCCCTTTTATTGTTATTATTATTTATTATATACTAAAAAAGTTATTCTAAATTATATAGTTAAATTAGTACACGTGGTAAATAGTAATAAAAAGAAAAAATATATTACATTAGCCGGTATCTTTCGAAAATGTTTATGAAACGTTCTATGTTAAAGGTCGTAGGATTGTATGAGTAAGTATGGTATCTGTATTCCGGTTCCGTCGCTACTCTCTAGGACGGCATAACTATATCTACTGGCACTAGGTGGTGCCAAGAAATATTTCAGTTGCTACTTTTGAGGGGATAAATTGAGAGATGTAATAGCAATGTGGGCAGGAGCAAAAAGCGTTAGTGCTTTTCTCTTCTCACATTGTTTTTGCCGGTAGTGATTCCTTCAATACCATGAGCTATTTATTGGCATTACCTTGGCTACTGTCTCTAGACACTGTTTTCATGTGTACTTCTACATTAAATTTACTTTTGTTTAAACATTATTCTGTAGATAACCTCTACCTTAGCTTTTTTAAAATCACAAGCAATGTGAATAATTTACTGCGTTATATACGGATATGTCGTATTATTTTAAATAAGGTAAGTGAAATTAATAATGTGGATATAAATAATATGCATTTCAAGAATTCCAAGTAAATAAATGCTTTATTTTAAGAAAATGAAACTATTGATTTACGAACAATACTTAAGCGCGTTCTGGAATTAAGAAAACTATTTACTATTGTTAAGAAAATATTGTTTTGTGTTATAACGACCATTTAGTTATAACGATGCTTTTTTCAAATTTTCTGCAAGATTTTATTGAATCAAGTTAACAGATGTCTTAAATAAAGAAATACAATTATTTCATATAAGTATATACTTCTCTTAAGCGGAGAAAAAAACGCTAAGGAAACATTTCTTTAGATTTAAACAGTTAGGTATTGTGTTGTGGTAAAGTAAACGTTTCTCTGCATGTTTAATTCAAAATGGAAGAGTGATGAATTTACAAATGATAGGGTTGGCAAATGCACATAGTAACATTTGTCATTTGGTCACAGTATACTTACAAGGAAACCCGAAAATACAGATTTCGATAAAGCTCTAGAGACTGGAAGGGTATAAGAACAACACATTTTTTTAGCGTCTGAATCGTCCGATTTCGGGGTAGAATTTTAAAATTTTTGTAAATATCTCGGGAGCTGTAACAGATATAAAACTTTTTAAGAACATAATTTGAAGTATATCGCATAGTCTCAATAATATAAATTATTTTCTGAAGAAATATATAACGGGGGACCCGGCACCCCGTACCGCTATTTTTATTTTGACAGTTGATAATAATAAAAAAAAGTAATAATGGGTCGTAGTTTATAAGAATCACTGTATCAGAAAAAGTTCTAACAACATTTTTCAAGAGTCTAAAACCAAACACATCTAGATGTCGCACCATTGCCGTTGTTTTTTTGAATACACTTAAAATGTGTACAGTTTCATCTTTTCGTACCAGTTTCTGACTTCAGCAACACAGTACCTGATGCAAGAATTAATCAAGAGAACACATATATGATAGGAAAACATCTGTTAGGCAGGTTTTGAAATGATTTGCAGTGAGCCTTCCAGACGTCGAAAAATATATAGAAATATACGCATTTACGGGTAAACAATAATTGCACTACTCCAGTGAAACAGTTCACTAAAACCCTTACCACAACACTTAATTCGTACTGGACGCACGTTTCGATAGCCAAGCTATCATCATCAGCAGCAAGACTGAACTAACAAGCTAAGTGAAAAACTAACCTTATAAAGAAAATAAATTATGCAATATGTAAATTTAAAATCGTAAAATTTAATGAGCCGCTTCATTGCACAGGACTATAAATAGCCTAAAGGTAAATGAGCCGAATGACGTGAGTTAATAAATCCTAGATTACAATGAAGCGGTTCATTGCACATGGTTAAAATTACAACTAAAAAGATTAAACATGATGTAACAAAGGATAAAGGCTGGAATTTAGTGGTCCTAAATCTGAATTCATTAAGTGAGTTTTGTTTTTGTAAATTTCCATGCCTTCATAACAATTTAATTGAGAAGTACTCCTTACGTTTTTAATTAACTTTATATTATCAACATTATGGTTATTTTCAAGCATATGTAGGGCAACGCTAGATTTATCAAACCTTCTGAATTTGAGATGAGCCAAATGTTCTTTGTACCTAATTTTGATTGATCTTTTTGTCTGCCCAATATACACTTGATCACAATCTTTACATGAAATTTTGTAAATTCCTGATTTATCCATGTTATCCACTGGGTCTTTGGAATTTCCTAAAAGGTTTTTAAGGTTATTGCTCGAAGAGAAAGCAATCTTGCGGTCAATCTTAGAAAAGATTTTTTGAAGACCCTTGGTGTAACATGGATAAAAGGGTAATTTAACACATTTCTTATTATTACGGCCGTCAATGCGTTCTAATGTGCTTACGTTTCTAATTCTTAATCTATTCTTATGTTTCCTAATAGTATTACAGACGACATCTTCAGAGAATCCGTTAAAGTTAGAAATATTGATGATTTCTTTTAGTTCATTTTGATATCTATCTTTAGTTAAAGGAAAATTGAGTAACCGGTGCACTAAAAAGTTAATAGCCGAAAGTTTGTGTTCATATGAATGATTAGAATCCTGTAAGATGAATCTATTATTACTAGTAGGTTTCCTATATACGTCTATTTCTAACTTATTTTTATTTCTTATTACTAACATGTCGAGGAAAGGAATCCTGTTGTCTTTTTCTTCTTCGTGGGTAAATTTGATAGAGGGAAATTTTGAGTTAAGTTGTTCTATGAAATCCGTTATTGAACATTTACTGATGTCAAAGATGCAAAAAATGTCATCGACGTATCTGATCCAAAGCCGAGGGAAATAAGCGAAAGTATTCTTCAGGTCAGTTTCAAATTTACCCATAAAGAGGTTAGCCATAAACGGAGATAAGCTGTTACCCATTGCTGTTCCTTCCGTTTGTTGATAAAAAGTGTTGTTAATTTGGAAAAAGTTTTGTTTCATGCAAAGTTTTGTCAAAGAAATGAAGCTAGTAACTTCCTCTCTATCCATTTGGTTATCTAACAAAAGTGTTTCTAAATATTCCAAAGTTAAATCAACTGGAACACTAGGGAACAATGAACTTACGTCAAACGAAACTAAAATTTCTTTGATTAGTCAACTAGAGTTAGAAGCATATAGTTTACATTTACAACTTTGTAACAACCTATGTATTTTAGAATATTTTGAATGGATTAATTATCTCAACAGGATTGAAGACGTTATTGCTAAGAAAGTTTCAGATAAAGAAAAGGTTCTCAAGAAAAAGTTTTCCAAATTAGTCACCACTAACAAATCGAAACCTGCCGAGATAATTAACCCAACTGCATTAGTTAGAAACGAGTCACATGAGTCTTTTAGCAAAGAAGAGATCGACTTATTAAACAAAGGTTTGAAATACAACCTGAAATTTAATAAGCCTCCGGTTGAAGAAATTATAGTTGACGTAGAAAACGCGATCAGTAATTTTGATGATAACACAAAAAATTTTATTCGTACCGCTTGCAAAAGTCAAATTTTGGAAAATATGCAAAGGAATGCACCTGACATTGCACGAAAAGATCAAATCATTGCTAGAAGACCAAAAAAACAAAAATTGTTTTTATTTAAAATCCGACAAGGGTAACACTGTAGTCATCTTAGACAAAGAAGATTATTTTAGTCGAGTCAACACCACTTTGTCACAAAGTTCTTATTCAAAATTATCAAAAAATCCTTTGTCTAAAATGATTACAGAAACCAAAAAGACCATGTTAGAATGTAAGGCTGTCATTAGCGACAATTTAAGATTTAGACTAACGGTATCAAACTCAGTACTACCTAGGATGTATTGTTTACCTAAAATACACAAGCCCGGAAAAAGCATGAGACCCATTGTTTCGAATATCAACAGTCCAACTTACTTACTTTCCAGGTGGTTATCTGACAAATTGAACCAGTTACCTGTACAATTTCCGGATTTGGCTATTAAAAATTCTTACGAGTTCATTGAAAAAACTAAGGACATTGAGCTTACTGACAAAGAAATTTTAGTTTCGTTTGACGTAAGTTCATTGTTCCCTAGTGTTCCAGTTGATTTAACTTTGGAATATTTAGAAACACTTTTGTTAGATAACCAAATGGATAGAGAGGAAGTTACTAGCTTCATTTCTTTGACAAAACTTTGCATGAAACAAAACTTTTTCCAAATTAACAACACTTTTTATCAACAAACGGAAGGAACAGCAATGGGTAACAGCTTATCTCCGTTTATGGCTAACCTCTTTATGGGTAAATTTGAAACTGACCTGAAGAATACTTTCGCTTATTTCCCTCGGCTTTGGATCAGATACGTCGATGACATTTTTTGCATCTTTGACATCAGTAAATGTTCAATAACGGATTTCATAGAACAACTTAACTCAAAATTTCCCTCTATCAAATTTACCCACGAAGAAGAAAAAGACAACAGGATTCCTTTCCTCGACATGTTAGTAATAAGAAATAAAAATAAGTTAGAAATAGACGTATATAGGAAACCTACTAGTAATAATAGATTCATCTTACAGGATTCTAATCATTCATATGAACACAAACTTTCGGCTATTAACTTTTTGGTGCACCGGTTACTCAATTTTCCTTTAACGAAAGATAGATATCAAAATGAACTAAAAGAAATCATCAATATTTCTAACTTTAACGGATTCTCTGAAGATGTCGTCTATAATACTATTAGGAAACATAAGAATAGATTAAGAATTAGAAATGTAAGCACATTAGAACGCATTGACGGCCGTAATAATAAGAAATATGTTAAATTACCCTTTTATCCATGTTACACCAAGGGTCTTCAAAACCGCAAGATTGTTTTCTCTTCGAGCAATAACCTTAAAAACCTTTTAGGAAATTCCAAAGACCCAGTGGATAACATGGATAAATCAGGAATTTACAAAATTTCATGTAAAGATTGTGATCAAGTGTATATTGGGCAGACAAAAAGATCAATCAAAATTAGGTACAAAGAACATTTGGCTCATCTCAAATTCAGAAGGTTTGATAAATCTAGCGTTGCCCTACATATGCTTGAAAATAACCATAATGTTGATAATATAAAGTTAATTAAAAACGTAAGGAGTACTTCTCAATTAAATTGTTATGAAGGCATGGAAATTTACAAAAACAAAACTCACTTAATGAATTCAGATTTAGGACCACTAAATTCCAGCCTTTATCCTTTGTTTACATCATGTTTAATCTTTTTAGTTGTAATTTTAACCATGTGCAATGAACCGCTTCATTGTAATCTAGGATTTATTAACTCACGTCATTCGGCTCATTTACCTTTAGGCTATTTATAGTCCTGTGCAATGAAGCGGCTCATTAAATTTTACGATTTTAAATTTACATATTGCATAATTTATTTTCTTTATAAGGTTAGTTTTTCACTTAACTTGTTAGTTCAGTCTTGCTGCTGATGATGATAGCTTGGCTATCGAAACGTGCGTCCAGTACGAATTAAGTGTTGTGGTAAGGGTTTTAGTGAACTGTTTCAGTGTTCCAGTGCCACAGTTTTAGAGTATCCGTTTAGCACTACTCCAGCTCCAAACGTATTCGTGGATCCCTTTAATACAGTAAGTAAGTAACCGTCCACCTGCAGAAATAGCTGGTAAAATTGTGTAACTGTGTGTTGTAGAGTGCAAAGATTGCACAACACCTTCAACGGTTTCCTGACCCATAACTATGCTGAAGTACGTGTATTTCTAGATTAAATCCATTCCCTTCGACAATATATACGTAGGTTTTTGCCGATACTGTGATATGGAGTTTGATTTTCCTAATAAACTGTTTAACAACGGCAGGTTCTCCCTAGCAATACTTGTAAAACGAGCAATACATTTTATTTTTCGCGACTCAATATTATTTAATAAAATAAATACTTTCTTGAAATGACATATCCTCCAACATCCTGCTTTAAATATTTCGTGTTTAATTTCTTGTTTAACTTCTAAAGCCCACCGTCAAAAGTTCATGTCATAAATTATTTTTCCATCGCTACTGCTATTTTGAAATTTTGTAAGAACGTATTTTGTAATGAATCCTAGTTTATCCGTATAGGTGCCACCTCTGTTAATACTTTCTTCCCATTTATCTAACTGGTGTAACGATTTCATTATCTTGAAGTTGTTTTTCACACTTTTGACAGAACATCACTTGGTTTTACCACTCCTCCAGTATTCTACAGCTTCAATTTTGCAGTCTAAACCAACAACACTGCCTACTCCAGGACTACATGCAATACCTTCTAAATTGTCTTCTTCATCTTCTGCTACATCTTCTACAAATTGCGGTTCATGAGGTTCTCCTAATCGTTCAAACTCCAATTCTGTTACACATTCAAAAGAGAACTAGTTTTCTTATTGAGCATTTACAATCGCATCTTTCAAAGCATCATGCAACTCAATATCTTTAGATACCAGGAATTACTGCGGTAATGGCTAATTAAAACGTTGCAAGTAGCACGTTCTGCATATTAACTGTATTAATCACTGCCATTGAACCAAGCTACAAACTTACATTGCAAAAGACGCTTCTGATATACGAGGATGGTATGAGAAGTACCCGTGGTTGGAGACAGATGGCGCTTTGTGTTAAAATCTGCCTTATCGACTGCGAGTACTATTCCTTAGTCGATGTATGTCAAAATTTCGGAGAGATTCATCGGGTAGTGTTGTTTTGAGAGCTACTGTAAGTGAGTAGCTTATGCATTTGTGGAATCATGAAAAAGAACAATACCGATTAGTGATTCCATTTCTTTGTTTGGATGGGAAAACGTGTGCAGAAATCAAAGAAAACTTGGATGCAGTTTATAAGGACCATTTTCAACGTAAAAGTTACTTTATTTTTGTCAAATAAAAAAAAGAAATTGTATAGTTTTTTACCGAAAATAATCTGCGTCATCCTCAAGACTATGTAATGTACTTCAAATTATGTTGTAAAAAAATATATCTGCTGTAGTCTCCGGGATATTTACAAAAACGTTACAATCAATAAATATTTGGAGGGGGTGTACCCCAAAATCTGTCGATTCAGCCGCTAAGAAAAATTGTGTTGTTTTTATACCAATTGCAACAAGTCCGTACTTAAAAGCTTTGGTGTTATACATTTTGGAAAGGGGAAAAGGAGCAAATGAATTGTTATAAAGGAAGTTAAAAGATTTGTTCTACATCACTTAGTTCATTTTATGTCAAAGACATCCTGTACGCTAAATATCGTAGAAGAAGCGATAATAATTGTGTATATAATACCACATCTAACATTGCTAACAAGATATACGACGTCGAAATCCTCTTGTTAGGAACATCATCACAAGTAAGTCCATTCCTCCAACTTTTTGCCGCCAAAGACTATCGCGCAAAATCGTCTTCTAATTGGCCAGCCATTAGTCGCGAGCGAATAATTAAGGTTCGACAGACGTAAAAACACTTAGAAATTAACCCCTTTTAACGATGACCTGCACGCCGCTACACCCTACCACCGCTAGACGGACACGACTAAAACCTTTATAAACGGTTTGGAGATTCGGTCAAATTGCAAAACGGCCATTTACCAGCACGGACGAGCCCCTCTTCGTCCAAGTCGACCCACCACCTTACTGCTCGGCTGTGTGTGTGTACGTTCCTTCGTTCGCAGGCCTTGCACACCGGGGCTAGTATCATGTCCATCGTCGAAAAGGTCGTAGGATGGGGGTTAGGAACGGTCGCTAAAGGAATTATCTCTCCGGTTGTTCTTCGCCAGCAGCAGCCCCCGTCGAACTGTTAATTAGTGAAGTGTTATACTTCATTATTAACGGACAGTCTGTTCCATTCTCTTGTGTTTCCGGTTAGCAGTCCATTAATACCTATGCATCCGTAGCGTATTAAATTTGAATTAGAGAGCGGTTCTTTTTTCTTACCGGCGACCGGAGCGGACTACTGCGATGCTCGCGGTCGAGTTATTAGACGAGAAGGGAAGGGTTAAAATATTTATGCGCTTCCGAAACGAAGGCTTCTTAAAAAAGGGAGGGGGGAAGGAGTGGATAGTCTATCTTGTTGTTGTTAGTGATAATTGCGTATCCTCTTTTATGAAATTTACAACGATCTTGTTAGTCTAAGCATTTAACGAACTGCTTAAATTACATTTAGGGAATCCAGAACTGTTAATTAAAAAAATAGTGAATAGCAATATCGTATGATTTCAAATAAATTTAATTATTAACGATATTATAATAGCATAGTTTTATTCCGTGCTGTACAAAATGTTTGATGAGTGTGTACCCAAGTATCCTGTCAATAACTCAGAATTTCCACCTTGGTTCTCTTTGGAAATTCGACGTAATCTGAAACTAAAAGACTACTATCGAAAAAATGGAAAATAATGAAAGACTCTACTTTTCTTCATGAATTTAGAAGACTTCGCTCGTTAACAAAAACGCAAATATCACGTGCATATGAAGCTTATATTTCTCAAACGGAAGGTGCTATCAAAGTAGAACCAAAACGGCTATGGTCTTTTGTACGAAGTAGGAAGGGAACTACACGCATACCCGGTAGATTGGTGCTCGATGGAGTAGCCCTCGACGATCCTCAACAAATTGTTGACGCTTTTGCAACAGTATTTTCTCAAGTTTATACTTTGTCCAACGTTACCGACCCTCCGCCCAATCTTCCACAACTACAATCGTTTAGTTTGGTTCCGACAACAGAAGACGAATTGGTTAAAATTATGGCTGCCTTTCCAGATAGGGCCACCGCGGGTGATGACTTGGTGCCGAGCTTCTGTGTTAGGAATTTATGTAATGCCTTTGCGATACCTTTATGCCAGATTATTAATCTTGCCATCAGGACCTCCACTTTTCCGGATAGATGGAAACGTGCACGAATTGTACCTGTCTTCAAGAAGGGAGATTCTACTCAAATTCGAAATTATAGGCCCATCGCTATACTTAATAACTTTGCGAAGATTTTTGAACATTATATATATACTACGATATACAGGAATACTCGCTCACATATCGCAACTTGCCAACACGGCTTTGTGAAGGGACGCTCGACAGTAACAAACCTGGCCTGTTTCACACAATTTATAAGCGAAACTTTAGATGACTGCGGACAAGTTGACGTTATCTTTACCGACTTCTCACATGCATTTGATACTCTCAGTCATGAATTACTTCTATATAAACTGGACTCGTTTGGTTTAGCTCCCAACTTCTCATTGTTAATTAAATCTTACTTGGTAAAAAGAACTAACTATGTATTTTATAATGGATTTAATTCGTTTGAATTTGTATCTAGCAGCGGTATCTCACAAGGATCCAATCTTGGTCCATTGATGTTCATTCTATACATAAACGACCTCTTAACATCCTTATCTTGCCATGTTCTCGCTTATGCCGACGATGTTAAACTGTTTTGTAATATTAACTGCCAACAAGATGTCGAGAGTCTTCAGACGAGCATTAATATATTGACCGAGTGGTCAAAATCCAATACACTGACATTAAATTCTAGTAAATGTAATTTTATGTGCTTCACGAGAAAAACAAATCCATATATCTCCACTTATCAAATCAACGATATTTCCATCGACAAGATTACCAATCTTAAAGATCTAGGTGTCACTTTTGATCCAACTTTATCGTTTAACATACATATTGAACAAATTTGTTCATCTGCCTCTAAAATGATGGGTTTTCTTATGAGAACGTCCAAATACTTCAATGACGCACTAGTGCTAAAATCCCTTTATTTTGCATTTGTACTCTCGAAATTGGAGTATGCCTCTATTGTTTGGTATCCTTTCTATATGTCCCATCAAGCTCCAATTGAACGTGTTCAGCGTCGATTCCTCAAATTCTTGTCGTTTAAAGTTAATGGCGAATATCCGCCTTGGCATACTTCTTACAACACCCTTCTCGAATCGCATCAATTTCGTTCATTGTCATCCCGTCGTGATTACCATAGCGCCCGATTTTTACATAAATTATTAAATGATAGGATCGACTGTATGCAGCTGGTCTCCCACATAGGATTCAACGTACCTCGAATAGCATCTCGTTATGCTCCAACCTTTACTATGCCGACACCGAGGACCAATCTTCGTTTGCGGTCGCCAATCTATCACATGATCAGGAACGCTGAGAAGATATTTAGTGATATTTTCACCGGAGAGTTGGCGCCATGATACACGAAACAATAGTTATTTGTATAGTTATGTCATGTTTTTAAATCAATATGTATTGTGTTCACAATGTGTATATTTGTCCTGTAATTGGGTTTACCTGTTGGACAATAAACATCATTATTATTATTATAGAAGATAATTATATACCGCGTTCATTTTTCTTTATTACATATTGTACATTTTTTATTAGATATACTATTTTCCTATGTGCAACTTTAAAAAGAATATTGTCAATGCATTAGCGACATAGTAGGCAACCAGTCATATACCAGTAAAGGATTTACCTGCAACTTATCTTTTAAATGATCAAGCGGCTATGGGGAAAAAACAGTTTTTTATGTCATATATTTCTTTAATAATAATTTATTCATATATCAATCTCAAATTAAATACATTTTATCGAATAGTAGAAAATTTATTGAAGCCATAAGCAGGTACAACAAAAATGAAAAAGTGACAATGATAATGCGGAACTAGAGGAAAAATAGTTTAAGGAGGATTAGGGACATGTTTTCTGTCGATTATCCTGAAAGGCCCGAAAGCTTTTTGACATATTCGAAGCAGATGGTTGTGTTCTAGGTTTTCACAAAAATGAAAAAAAGCCAATCACGTTTTAACAGAATACATGAAATTGAATATCCTCTGTTATGTAGAGGAACGGTCTATTTTGACATCGCTTTTAGATGTAGCCACAGACATTTTGAAGTATCGTATAGTTTGGTGTACAAAACGCTGAAAGAATTCAATCATAAGCCATATAAATTGTCAAACCGACAATAGCTTTTCCAGGAAGATAGGGTAAAAAGAACAGATCTTTGGGAAACGATGCTTAATATGTTAAACGAAATTTTGAACAAAATACTTTTTACTGATGAAGCTACATTTACCGTAAATTGTGAGATCAACTTACAGAACGTCCGATTTATAACCTACATTTTTATCAATTGAAAAGTACTAAACCCCCTTTCCATTAATCCATTAGTTATTGGTCCCGTACAAATCCTCATGCTTAAAACCTGAGCCGAACGCAGTACACTCAAAAAGTGAATACCTGAACCTGTACATATTTATAAGTAAGGTTGCACTTCGAAATTAATTCCTTACTTTCTTGGAACGTATGCTTCCGTGGTCGTCAGTAGCATTATACTCTTGCTTTCCGGGTTGAAATCGCGTCGTTTCGTCCACACTCTTATGGGACATCTTCAGGGCTGTTACTACACACTGACTGGGGACTGTTTATTCCGGAGGGGTTTATGGGTTATTTAGAGTCAATGGAGCGTGGTGGTTGCTAGGAGGTTTAAGCAGTGTGATGTAAGGGGTAGCCATCATCGTGATTTAAATTGTTGGGATGCTTGAAGATCTCTATAGATTCACAGATTTTTCTACTATAATAGTGAGGGTTGCGAGATAAGGTGCGGATAGAGTTAAATTGGATTTGGTGGCGAGTTTCCAGTCTATGCCCACTCAACGCGGACGCGGCTACACGCAACGGTCGTACTCAGTAACACGAGGGTTGACCGATCGCTTTGTTTCACCGATGTACACACTACTGCATCAACATGGAATCTGATAGACACCAGTGGCTTCCAGATGATTGCAGTCTTTGGTGGGAAAGTAATCTGAGAGTTTGAAATTGGGTTTGAAGATGGTTAATATATTGCCATGAAGAGAATCTTGCTGATGCGATGAATACCTTTCCTAGAATAATTATTGGGGATCACAGATTCAATGATGTGGCTCAGTTCTCGAGGAAGCGAATTGGGTTCATATATGGAAATGGTCCTTTGGATAAGTGAATTAATAACATCGCGTTCTTGGGCTGGATGATGGTGTGAGGGGCTATTGAGATATCCATCCTTATGCGTAGGCTGTCGGTAAACGGATTGTGCCAGCGCGCCGTCAGGACGTCGATGTACGAGAACATGTAGGAAAGGAAGACAACCGTCCGATTCGAGTGTGCAGTAACAGCCCCGAAGGTGTCCCATAAGGGTGTGGACGAAACATCGGCAAATGCTACAACGACGCATTTCTAACCCGGAAATCAAGAATACAGTCCTTAGTTTTTTATTTGAGATGTATTAGTTCTTTGTATTGTATACAGTTTTTGACATATATACATGAGTCGCCGTATATCCTTTGTGATCTACAAGAGCAAGATACCATTACGTAGCCATCCACTTTCGTTGTCATAATTTGGTTTATATTCAGCCAATGCTCTGTTAATACGACTACGTCAATGTGCCATAGTAATGGGTGCTTTTTAAGCCCGACAGGACTTAAAATTATAAAAAACAACAGGAAAAATTAAATTCTAATGAAATTTTTGGTACGATTCGAAAGATTTATTTATGGCATTAACTTTTGAAAATGATTTCGGACATATAGCCACCACGTTCTTGACGAAGCGTATTCTGGACGAACAACTTTAAGTTACTTTTTCGAGCACTGTCGGCCGCATGTCACGAATAACCCGAGCAACGTTGGCTTGCAAGGCTTCGATTGTTGCTGGTTTATTGACATAAGCTAGTGTCTTCACGTAGCCCCACAGGAAATAATCGGTAGATGCTAAATCGCAAGATCTTGGAGGCCAATTGACAGGTTGATTTCTGGAAATTGACTTATTGTCAAACTTTGATTACAAGAAGTCGATGGTTTCCGACGCGGTATGACACGCAGCGCCGTCTTGTTGAAACTACATCTCGGATCAATGTCCTCTATATTTTCAAATTAATATAACATATAATAATTTTTCTAATCATGGTGCGGTAACGGTCTCCATTAACGGTAACGTAACCAATAATGCCACCGGCGTGCAAACGGCACCAAACCGTGCATTTTTCTGGATGTAACGGAATTTGTAAGGTTTCTTGTGGCAATTTCGTTTATTCACAAACTCGTTAAACTTTGTAGTCAAACTTATGCAGATGTAGGCCAAGATCTCTGCGCAAAATTTTCTACATAGTGGACAAACAGAACCCCAATACCTGTGACCGACGACGAATCGATAAATTGGGATCTTCTTCCACACTTTCGTTTACAGCAGCGGGATTCTCTTCAGTATGCACATTCCTTCGACGTGTTGGTGTTATTGCGTCATGTAAGGAGTGCGTGGTATGAAATTTAGCCACCGTTCGACGGATGACTAGCTCAGAAGGACGATTACGTGGGCCACAAAAATCACAAAGTCGTCTGTAAGTTGCGCGAATCGATGACTGATTTTCAAAATAAATTTGAATGATTTGGTAGCGTTGCTCAAGCTTGAATCTATACATGATGACTTGCCAGAGTATACTAATCATAAATGTCAAAAAGTGAGAGTATAATAGCTCGCTTGACAGTTAATTTTTCGTAAATTCTATAAAAGCAAAAAAAAACCCTTTCCTATGAAATTTGTGCCTAAATCTTGATTATCAATTTATCGTTTAATAACCAAACAAATCGTTATCATTATCATTAATACGAGTAACATTCGCATATCCTCTTATGTTTAATCGTATCAAACGCCTCCTTAGAACTAGAAACTTGTATTAATTCAATCAGTCCTTTCCATCAGTCCTTTCCAGCAATGTAATGGAATCGATCCCAGTAGCTGCTAACTATGTATCTCCGCTCCTTATACCAATCTGTATGCATGTGGGAAACAGCGCTTCTTATTCGAGCGATAGCCATTAGCTCAATGGCGTGTTAATAACGTATTTCGAATATAGTTTACAAACTATTAGCGAGCCGTTAGCGACGCGGAGCATCGATGATCTCGTATAGCCGCGGAACTATGTATGCCCGCGTCTAATTCGGCGAAACGCTTCTCGCGGAAAACGGTCGAAGCGAACCGAGAGCCTGGGAAATACGAAATTGATACGAGAAGATAATCACATTAGTAGTTGTTAGCGATGCACTTTATAGTTTCACGACCAGAAACAGTCGGCCTCTCTTTCCCTGGTGTAAGTTTAGCGAACTGTACTGTAGGGTGTACGTCCTCTAAATCCGATATACTGTTAAAATCATTTCGTCTGTTTCCTTGATCTGATTTGAAACGTAGAGTGCTTGCCATTGTATTGTTGGAAGTATCCTTCTCTTAGTTCGTCATCATGAAACTGGTTTAGAAATGGTGTAGAAAAGTGCGGCTAATATGCAAAATGCATGTTAAGTGCATATGTGCATATTTGACTAAAATGAAATAAACGCATATGCGATTTTCATTAGTGCATGTTTTGGCACTTTTGTAGAGAATTTCACATAAAAATACAGCTGCCAGTTTAAATTCTATCGGATTATAAGGGATGGGCTAATGATTGTACCTGAAGTTCTAAAAGGGATGTAAACTGAACGTGTAAATCTCTTTATCGTTTTACTGGTGTCATTAAGGCATTATGTGTCTTTAGAAAACTAAATTTAAAGGTCTGAAATATTTATAGCTATTAATAAGAGAATTAAATGCGCTGTGCAGGTAATGATATGATTAATGAATAGAGCAACGCAACTGCGCTGAAAGCCAGTGGCGGACACATACAAGTTTACACAAAATAAATTAAATGTGATACGTGCTCAAACACTTACCGTTTTAAGAGTCCTCCGTGAAATCACAAAGTAGATAATGTCTATTTAATATTTGTAACATTAGACATGTTTCCAAAGTTGTTTCGGCAAAGTGAGTGCGGCGTGAAGAAAAAGTGTTTTTGTATGCCGAAAACGAACGTTCTACATCTAGTGACGTTACATTTGCCTAAGTAAAATAATCTTTCAAATAACTTAACGGTTCTGTTGACGCACCTTCACAAATTTGTCTTAATGTGCCAAAATCAGAGTCTTTATCTAAAACACTTTCAAAGTTTTCTAAAACACAAACATTTCTTGCGTCTTCTATCGCGCATAGCTGTGCCTGAACATGTTGTACTATTTGCAAAGATTCCACTAACGACACCGAAGAATTTTGTAGTTTTTCTATCGCATCCGCTAGTCCCACGTAATTGTTCTGAATAATTTCCAAATCTGTTTTAACTTGACTATCCTGAAATTTCAAGCGGCTTACCTTGACAGCCGCAGCTTCCTTTGGGTCGAATTCTAAAAGCACGTTCTTTATATTCTCAAAATATTTAAGATAATAAAATGCAGCCTCTAACCATGTTCCCCAACGAGTAAGAATAGGTTGTGGTGGTTCAGGAATGCCGGGGCATAGTCTATGAAATTCCCAAATACGTTTTGAGGATTTTACAAACACAGCTTTTGTATGTGCTATTAGAGCGTCTACCTAGGGATAATATTTTCTGATACTATCTGCTACGAGACTGAGAATATGAATTTTACATGTAATATGCAACAAGTTAGCACAATGTCTTTTAAGAGATCGACCTATAGCAAGCATGTTTGCGGCACCATCACTCATAAACATCAACAGTTGATTTGTTGAAAGTTCAAACTTTTCCAATGTATTTAACACCAACATTGAAATTACTTCGGCAGTGCATTGTTTTATTCGTCTGGAAGCTAGTAAAATTGAGGGTGACGGTCGATGTGGTTCCATTGTGCGTACCATTACATTAACCACAGAATGTTTTTTACGATCTGTTGTTTCGTCCATACATAACCACAGCTTTTTATGTTGCAACTCCGATTTAATTCTTTTCTCGACATGCTCACGAGCAGATGGCACAACTCTCTGTAATGTTCTCTCACTTGGTAACTTAAAGTCCGAGTATTTATTCCAAAACGAGACGTATGCTTTCTTCCTTAGTAAATGAAATGGTAAATTACATGCAATAAACACATAAATTAAATTTAAATTTGTCATAATCTCGTGTGGAATTTTTTTTTGAAACATGCCCTGCACTATTTACGTGCCGTAGACAATCCCTTTTCGACCAACACATTAAATCTATTTTACACACTACACATTGAATTTTAGCGCCATCACACTTTAAATCAGGCATTTCTGCAATAAATTCTCTTATTGTGTCCAACTTTGGTCGTTTTTGCGACGTAGGAAATATTTTCAAAACAAACGTAGAACTACGATATAGTATACGACAGCGTAGATGCATACACAACAGATCGGCTTTCGAGTCGCAGTTATACTGACGCTTATACCGAATTACAGGTGTTACTGGACGTTGAGTGCTAGTTTTTAGGGTTTTGTTCTCAGGGTTGTAATAATTAGTCCTTAAATCTGAGCATGAGACTAGATGGTAAAAATGAAAAAAATATGAACAATATTACAAATACATTTATTAATAATGAAAAGAAGTGAAATATTACATACAAGTGAAAATGTTACAGTTACATTTTCGGTTCAATAATTTAAGCAATGACTGTATAGGTGGAGGAGGTGAAGAACGGGATGTAAATAAAACAACGACGTGACTTGTTATCGGTGTAATTGCAATTGTTTCTCAAGCGTCGGCGAAGGTCCAGTATTTCGTCTTCTGGAAGCGATGAGCTAACTATTATTAGAAAATGTTAAGAAATGTGACTGCCTGATGAAATTAAAACTTGAAATATAGCGTTTGGTGTTAGATGAAATGGTTTAATTAGTGGGTATCTCAATGGTGTATTAACAAAATACAAATTAATTGTTACAGGATGTAACCGTAGTTCTCTTGACGACTCGTCAAGACCGTACGCTCCGTCAAAACTGTACTGTACGCCTCTTCACATCCGTAATAGTTTCAGCAATTCTTTTCTTGAGTCTACCACCACCGGATTTGCGACTGATTGCACCAGTTTCACAAAATTTGGCAACGCAGCCAACAATTTGTTGATATAAATCAAGATATGATGCTGCAAAACGTGAAACCTGAAGACGAAATTCATCCATTTATAGTTACATACAGCAAAACCATTTCTCATTTTGTTGCTCTTGTCCATTGCTAAAATAGCTTTCAATGATAAATGTTTAGTGATCAATAAACGTCAAATGTAATTTTAATTGTCAAACTTGCCAATAAATGTCAAACATAAAAAATAAATCAAGGAAATACATGGTTCTCTCCACAGACTATTACAGATGACCGACTTAATGCAAAAAAATTATCCGTGAGATAGCTAAATGTTTTACATTTCTTTCACATAGCGCCGTGTGTGCCATTTTCAGATGACGCTGTGTTGCGAGTAAATTTAAATTATTAATTTGAATTTATTGGCGGGAAATTTAAATTGTTTAATATTTTATATTTTAATGTAGACAGTCAGAAGTCAACACTTCGTAAATAAAAACTATATTTTATAGGAAACGTTTCCTTATAAAATATAGTTTCTGATTTGTGAAGGGCCGACTTCTGACTGTCGATTTTAAAATTTTGTTCTTGATTAAACAAAAGACCCGAATTTTTCAGAGTAGATTTTATTCACTAAAAATAGAATTAATGTGAAATAAACTCCTTTTAATTTCTATAAAGTAAATTCTTTACATTTTGTACTATAACTTTTTTTTAATGAAAAGCGAGAGAATAATGATACCAAGGACTGTGGGGTAGAATGGCAAACAATAACATTCTCAGCACACTCCGCACCACGTAAATTATTAATTAACTCGGAACAGCCGTTTCGAAGACAAGTGGGTCTTCATCCTCAGCCCCGTACCGTTAGGTCAATCGGTACGGGTATCGAAAAAAACGGTCGGTTTCGACGGGTGTACTGGAGGTGGTATAGTCTGCTAATAACTTATTTGACAATAACGAATGCGCGCACATCAGCTTTCTAAATTTATCGAAGGTATTTAATTCCGTCAGTTCTGACTTACTTGTTAATAAGTTGGAGTACAACGGAATAAGAGGAAACGTACCGAACCTTCTAAGTTCGTACCTATTCTAGAGAAAGCAAGCAACGGTGTGGGGCAATACAATGTCTGGAATAGCTGAAATAAAGTATGGAATAGTCCAAGGATCAATAGTTGGTGCACTACTTTTTAACATCCTCATCAACGACTTACTTGCTAACATCCGTAGTGCTGAGATACGTTTACATGCAAATGACACTTCCTTAGTGGTCCATTCTCCCACTCTAATAGACCTTGCGAAAACATCAAAGGATGTTGTCAAGGAAGCAAACAACTGGTTTGCTGAAAATAAACTGAAGATGAACAAAGCAAAGATTCAAAATTTAATACTCACCACCAGAAGTATAGATGAAAACACTAGCGCTCAATTTCTAGGTTTAACGTTGACAATAAGTTGAAATGGGGAGCTCACATAGACATGCTTGCATCGAAACTTACAACAGCACTCCATGACATAAGGAGAGTGAAGAAAGTAGCCACCCACAGCGCTGCCAGAATCGCTTATTCTTTTGCATTCCACTCCCTGCTAAGCTATTGTGTGCTATTCTGGGGATTGTCCCCCGAGACATCCAGAATATTTGTCCTACGAAAGAAAGCTATCAGATTGCTTTGTAGCCTCAGCTGCTCTGAGACATGCAGAAGAAGACACTTGGAAGAGAAGAAAATACTTACTTTACAATCCGTGTATATTTTACATGTATTGCTCGATGTCCACAGCAACAGGGACAAATACGCATTGAATGACATAAATCCGTTTCACGGCTGTAGCCGAATCGAAAACCTGACTGCAAAGGGGGCAATTAATTATTACTTGAAGGATATGTTGCTGGCTGCTTAGCTACAACTCTTTCCAAAAGACAATACCAGTAGTATGTTTGTCGGTCTGAGAGTACTGTTGCGGCTGCTGTTTTTTAGGAATAGGACAAACGATTGCACATTTCATTCAACATCGACGAACTCGTAAATGGTTACGAACGCCCGTGATTTTTTTTTGCATTGTATTGTATTTCGTGTATGTGAACTATTTATCTATTTTCTTTGCAGGCCTATATTATATTTCCCGCTCGCTTGTTTTCCTTGTGTTTCATTTTATACAAATACATGTAGTTTTTATTTATTTACATGCATATAGTTTATACTATTCACTCTGATAATGTTTGTAATATTTTAATTGCAAATAATAATTATCATCATCATTATTAATCTGTTATTTTTTTGTATCTTGGCTAACACCCTATAAATACCTTGTCGGTAATAAATAAATAAATACAGACATGGTGATAAACAGCCAGAGCTTTACGACATCAATCTGGGAATTCCACAAGGCTCCGTTCTTGGTCCGCTAATATTCTGCCTTTTTATGAATGATCTCCCCAAACACATTACCGCAGGGTCAGGATTTCTGTATGCAGATGATTCTGCAGTGGTTGTTGAGGGCTGCACCGTAGACGAGACAGAAACCAACATCAAGAGTGCAGCCGATAAATTTATGAAATGGTGTAGAGCTAATAGGCTGGTAGGCTGTTACACCCTAATTTGCGAATTCAGTCAAATCCATATTTAAAACATCTCATTGCACCACTTCGTGCCAATTCCTCTATTTCAATATATAACGAAACTGAACACCTGCGAAGGATGACTTCATCGCATCTATAATGCGTAGTATTCGTATATGTTTTAGCTAAATTCATTCCCCTAATTTGTCTTAAGTTTTGATCTTTATTATTTAATAAAACCCTGGCCCTGAGATGTTAAGTCATTTTGTAACATTTTGTCAATGATGCTTTGAATAGTGCTCTTTCATTCAATATACAGTTTGATCAAATATTTGCTAATTTATTTTGCTACATGTTTTGAATTTCTTTTTTTTACAATCCTTTCTTCCTTTCCCTCGAAAACTTTGAATGGCTTCCAACGGAATTATTAACCATCAGCGAGGCGACTAGATTACACAAAACATTCAGTAGCGTCCTATAAACATCGGAATTCTTACCCAAGAGTTCAAATACCGGGTCGCCGTCTCTACGAAGAAACGCACAAAGAACGTTCACGACTTCAGCAACAAAAAAATAAATTTTAAACGCCGTTGTATTACTACGCTCCTTGAATCATCTCCTTTTAACATCTACTTTTAAATAGCAGAACTGAGCACTATATCACTTTAATTAATTTTATTAATATGTAAACTTATCTGTGTTGACCTTTTTCTTTGATTAATTACTTTTTTTTACCGTAACAGCTGGTAGGTCAATAATGATAGCAAGGACTGTGGGGTAATGTTGCAAACAAGATATTCTCGGCACACTCCGCACCACACAAATTATTAACTAACTCGAAAAGGCCGTTTCGAAGACACTTGGGTCATCATCCTCAGCCGCGTACCGATGGTAGTCAATACAACGAAAACACTTTCGTTTCAATTCATCATATCCATCATTAACTATAATTAATGATGGATATGTGACGGATAGTATTTTGCAACTTTTACTGATATGTACATTCAATTGTACATCTTTTTTATCTGTTTATTTATTTTATATCTACACACATTTTATTTATACATTATAAGTTTGTGATATTTAGGTATATACAATGTTATTTCTGTTTAAATGTATATTCTTTGCTTGACGTGTCCAATCACTGATAGAGGATTAACGAGCACTGGGAAAAAACTATCCAATAAACTACCTCGCGAAATAAGAGTTAGCCAGATTTAAGTAGTCTACTGAGAGGTATTTAATAGAGCAAAGCTACTACAGTCTAGAAGAGTTTCTCAACCCTAGCAACTAATCTATAGGGATAAGCCACCCCATCGCTACGTTTCGTATCGCTACGTTTCGTATTTATCCTCATGTTTAGTTTAGTTTAGCACTATTCTTTATTTTGTTTTGTTTCCTTTCCTTTTGTTTGATTAGTTGATCTTTTCTTCCTTTCTTTGTTTGTTAGAATTTTTGTATTCGACCATTGATTTTACTATCCTTTCGGATACTTTTAATCAATAAAGTATTATTATTATTATTATTATTATTATTATTATTATTAATATCTTATAAGATCTACTGAATAAATAAATTATTCTATTCTATTCTAAAGACAATTACTTGGACGATTTATTGTAACCTGCAAAAAGGCGGTTTAAAGATAACGTACATCTTTCTCATTTCATCCCCACCTACCGTCTGTTTTTTTATAACACCGCAGGTAGGCACGTTAGTGTTAATTTAATATTAAAATTGGCAAAATGCGTTCGGCAACCGTAGCGGCGACAAGCGACCGATATTAGCCCGTCGTTCGCGAGCCGAACAGGGACGCCCTCTTCAGCCCCGAACGACACCCGCGAGCAACTAAAAAACAAAAAAAAAGCGCGCGCGTCCGAATCCAATTTTTTCTCTTTTTACGCATTCATGTAGTCATTAAATCTGGCGCGGAAAAATCGCCGCGCGAAACGTACGCGGCACGCTACTCCAATGAATGAATATTAATTGAATACGTCCCTGTAGACAGATTCGACGGATCCGTTCGGCGAGATGACAATTTAAAAAAATCCACCGTGCGACGCCCCCCGCGCGCTCAAACTGGTCATCTAACGACCGCCGCTCTCGTCTAAATTAAGCGCGTAAACTCCGGGAAAAATTCAACTCCGGGAAAAATCCTTCGGTGCGGGCGACGGCGGCGCTGGTCCCCCGGACCCTAATCGTAATAATTCACAATTAAAACGCGTTGAAGACCGCGCGTCCGGTCCTTTAAAATTATGAATAAAACAAGTGAAATGCGCGAAAAGCGCCCGGACTCCGGGTAATCACATAGGTAGGCGGACGACTGGTGTGACGAATAAATTAATTTCGCCGGTTGAAAAATGGCTCTCGCGCTGAGGTGTGCAGCTATCATCTTTCGCGTATCCATCTCTTTCCTCTTTTCAGAATAATAATAATAATGATAACAATAATAATAATAAGTTCTATTGTCGTACATGCGAAATTGCATATTGACATTGTCAAATGTGTATCCATGTGCATATTATAAGAACATAAAAATATAAAATAATTAAAAGTCGCAGCTGGTGACCAACTTTCTGTATATCATACACGCATTTGTCTATTATAGATATGTTTTAAGACGCCTCTTAAATTCAGGCAATGGGAGCGACCTGATCCCCAATATCAAGATATAAAGACACACATTGTAAAAACATAGATAACAAATAACAAGCGTACATCCGTAGACGAAAAAGAATATCGTTAAGTTCCGGATATCTGCACTTCCATTGTTTAGCGAACTAGATCCGACCCAAAACGAAAAAAAAGCTACTGTTTCGAATATATTTCAAACTCGTTCAAATCGAAAAAACAGCCGTCAACTAATATAGCTTCTAACTTACACGAGAAGAAATGCCCAGTAATAATTGTTATGTATGTTCGTAGGTAGGTGTTGTCTTAAAAATGTTGCCTATGTCGCGAAAACGACCAATGATGGACAAAGTTACAAAATTTATAGCAGAAATGCCTGACCTAAATTATGATGGCGTTAAAATTCAATGTGTAGTTTGTAATATCCATTCAATGTGTTGGTCCAAAAGGGATTGCCTACGTCACGTAAATAGTAAACAGCATTCTTAAAAACAAAAAATTCCACACGACAAATTTAAACTTAATGTATGTGTTACCTTTATTGCATGTAATCTACCGTTTAATTTGTTAGACAAAAAAGCATATATATGTCTTCTTTTGGAATAAATATTCGGCAAATTATCAAGTCGGACATCGTTACAAAGAATTGTGCCATCTGCTCGTGAAAATGTTGAAAAAAGAATTAAATCGGAGTTGAAAGATAAAAAACTGTGGTTATGTGTGGACGAAACAACAGATCGTAAAAAACATTCCGTAGTTAATGTAATGGTACGTACAATGGTACCACATCAATCGTCACCTTCAATTCTGTTAGCTTCCAGACCAGTACAACAATGTACTGTCGAAGTAATTTCAAAGTTAGTGTTAAATACATTGGAAAAGTTTGAACTTTCAACAAACTGTTGATGTTTGTGAGTGATGGTGCCGCAAACATGTTTTCTGCAGGCCGGTCTCATAAAAAATATTGTGCTAACTTGTTACATATTACGTGTAAAATTCATGCTTTCAGTCATGTGGCAGATAGTATTAGAAATTGTCATCCTGAGGTAGACGCTTTAATAACGCATACAAAAGCAGTGTTTGTCAAATCCCCAAAACGTATTCGCAAATTCCACAGACTGTGACCCCATATGCCTGAGCCACCAAAACCTATTCCTACACGTTGGGGCACATGGTTACAGGCCGCATTTTATTATCATAAATATTTTGAGAATATTAAGAACGTGGTTTTACAATTCGATCCAAAGGAAGCTGCGGCTATCAAGGAAAGCCAGTCGAAATTTCGAGATAGTCAGATTAAAACGGATTTAAAAACTATTCAGAACAATTACCTCGGACTAGTGGAGACAATAGAAAAATTACAGAATCCTTCGGTGTCGTTACTGGAATCTTTGCAAATAGTGCAACATGTTCACGCACAGCTATGCGCGGTAGAAGACGCAAAACATGTTTGTGTTCTAGAAAGGTTTGAAAGTGTTTTAGAGAAAAATTCTAATTTTGGCACATTAAGACAAATTTGTGAAGGTGCGTCAATAGAACCGTTAAGTTGTCCTAAAGATTATTTTAATTACGCAAATATAACGTCACTAGATGTAGAACGTTCGTTTTCTGCATATAAACACACTTTTTCCTCACGCCGCACTCGGTTTGTCCAAACAACTGTGGAAACATATCTAATGTTGTGCAGATATTTAACAGACATTCTTCACTTTGTGATTTCACGGAAGACTTAAGACGGTAAGTGTTTGAGCACGTATTATATTTTATTTCTGACCATTTATTTTGTGTAAACTTTTATGCGCCCGCCATTGGCTGTTGGCGCAAATTGAGCAACTCTAGTAATGACATAAACCCGAGAAGTGAAACACAAAGACGAGAAAGGGATCGTGTTCGGAGCGATGCTGAAGGCGCCGGATAGGCAGAAACATGTCCGTCGGCTAATGCTTTCCTTTTTCTCGCATTGTTTTTTGCCGAGAGTGATTCCACCAATACCATGAGGTATATTACCTATAACTTACGTTTAAATTAATTTAAAGTTCATTGGCATCTATAATTTTGGGATTTAGTTTATTCTAAACAAAATTTTGACTATGTCGCGTGCACTGCTCATGAATGCAAATATGAGTAACATATCGATGTCACCACGCACACAAATAAGAAGTTTGTAAATATAGGTTCAAGTAACAGACAACAAACCATGCATCTTAAAAGTACGTAGTTCTACAAGAATTACTGAACGGTAAGTCAAATAGTAATCTTATGATACCCTGTATAGCAGTGATACTTTCAGATATCAATGTTTAGTGTAAGTATACGTAAAATATACATTAATATGGCTGCAATATGGTGCAATACACACAATCGTTTTAGTTGTTAATGCTTTATGAACAAGTTTAAACTCCACATTGAATTTGGATATTTTGCAACAATATCTTAATTTATTTTTTTTTAGTAAACTCTATTTGTGGCCGCCTATATATAATGCATCCTTACGAGGAGTTTGGCCATTTCCGGGGATGGATATCTAAAAATTATATCTATGACAGACCGAGCGTAGAAGGTGGGGAAGTCGTACTTTTATCTAATTTAAAAGTTCGCCAGGAAAAACGCATAAATTTCGGAGCGAGAAGCAAAACGACGAACGCCCATGGTTGAAGCTAACTCCATCCGGCGACATCGGGACGTACTAATTAGGATATATATAAGATTTCGCCGCCATTAATTATGATGTTTATATTTTGGTACGCGTTCTGTCCAAGCGGCTGAATAGGGAGACTTAGATTTGTAGGTTTATCTTAATTTAACTGCAAATAAAAATGTTATGCTCCTAGATATTAAGAAATACAGTTATGGTGTAGGTAAGTAGGTTAAGATTAAATACAGGGTCTTAAATAGAAGTAGTTCAAAGAATTACGTTTTCAAATACAGCGTTCTTCCATCAGATTCTGAGCATTCCAAAAAATCTGAATCACCGCCCTAGTGTTTAAGGCGTTTAAGATATCAGCCGTTAAAGAAACAGCGGGATATGGCATAAATCTCAAATTATCTCAAAAATTAAGCTAGATTATGACAGTTATAGGGAATGTTATAGAATGTTCATATGAGTTAAGGGAGGCCATCCAGGTACGCAGTAATATACATGGCATTTCATTAAGAAAAGCAAACTTGTATCATTTATAGCGGAAACTGATCACTCGGTGTACTTGAAATGGTTTGTATTTGAACTTTTTCTCTAAATTGCTTAGGACATGAGTTTATCTACTTTTACTATCTATACTTTTGCTGCTATAATTTTTTCTGAACCCTAGTACACTACAATCGCTTGATGTCCTTCTTATGACTTTCAAATCAACCTTCTTGAGCTGATTCAAAACAAGATTTTGCAAGATCTATCCTATATACGAGGATAGCCTGAAATGTTTCAAGCCTCAACACGAAGATGGCGCTCCTCGTCAAAGATATTCTGATAAAATAATTGCGCATGCGTTGAAAGATACTTTTGAAAACATCACCCATGTTACACGCTCGGTTATTGTCGTTTGCGGCAGTCGATGTTATTAGTTAGTGTTTCTATAAAAACGGGAAAAATCGAATGTTGAGCCTTGAGCCCGCAGAGGCGCCGTGAAAGGAGCTGTGTTTACTATGTACATAGAAGGAATCGAGTGGACGTTCGGTTATTATCGGTTGATCGGTGTGCGTGTACTATTTATAATGTTCGAGAAACTAGTGGAACCGTCCGGGACGTACCGCGCAAAAGTAGACACAGCATTAATAAAAAAATAATAGATTGTTACCTTTTATTGACGTATCGATGACCGCTGCGGTAATGTGCGACTGCCATGCTACGCCGCGTAGTACTGCAACATAAGCACTGCTTCCATTGTCGATTCGGTCAGGCCTCAATGACGGTCTGAAAACGTTCTCGTATACTTTGTAAATGATCGTTTAGCATCTAATGAAGTAAGATCTGCGAAATTCAAATATGTCACTTCTGTGCAGTCTCGAGTTCCAGATATAGATGCTAAATTGTTGATGTTATTTAACGAGTCTCTAAAGATAAGTGAATATCTTCTAAGTGCAAAATAGTTTGCGTCACTACAGAATAGTTTATGGAAATGTCATCTATTTCTTTTTGAACGTCCGAATCGGAAAGAAGTTGCTGACTCCCACGAACCGCTTGAGAATTAGAAGAATTAAGTTTGAAAATTACATCTTTCACTTGGGAATAATATTTGCGATAGAAAGATATTGCCACGATCCATGTTCCCCATCGCGGCAATACAGGCTGAAGTGGTAGCGGAATTTGCGGATACAATTGCTTGAATACGCGGATATGTTTGGGAGATTTCACAAACACTTTTTTGGTAAAAGATATTAAATCATTCACCCTAGGATACCTGCTTAGAATTGTTTCTGCTACGAGATGACATGCGTGTATGAGGCATGTTATGTGAAGAAGAGTCGGAAAGCATACTTTTAACATCCTACCAGCTTTCAGCATTGTTGCGGCTCCGTCAGAAACTAACATGGTGATTTGGGCTCCTACGATACAAAATTCTCTTAACATATTTTATATTATGTTTACAACTTTTTCGGCATCAGTTCTTTCAATCCTTTTACTGGCTAACAACAAGGAAGCTGCTGGACCATTATGTTTTAAAGGACGCGCCACAATATGAATCAGACTGTGTTTCTGAGCATCAGTAGTTTCGTCCACAGTGAGCCAGATTTTTTGATTTCTCAACTCGTCTTTTGTACAGTCTTTTACTGTACTTTTTGTTGGTAGCTTCCATGATGGAACATATTTATCCCAAAAAAGACGAAAGCTTTCGTTATCTACTAGGTGTTGTGGGATGTTGCGCGTGCTCAACATGAAAATAAAGTCATAGAAAAATTGCCAGTACGGAATATTGTTTCTTGAATTCAATATATGACGTTTACTTTTAATATGACTTCTACATTCAAATGTCGTGAGACCTAGCAACCCTATACTGCAAAATCTGCAACGAATCTGCAAACATGTAAATTAAAAATCAGCGAAACGCCAAATATATTTCTTCGCATGCGATGCAAGAGGTACACCAGGCTTACATCTCATGTTTTCGAAAACACGCAATGGGAATCTGATAAATAACCGAACTCCGAACTCCCCAATGTCTACTGCATTACTGAACTCTGCATCCACATACGTACATACGCCCCTCCCCCCCTATAGGCGCCTCTGCGGGCGCAACCGTTTGTCACGCTTTAGTCATCACATTCTTACATTTGAAAGGCAATACGCCTACGCAAATTAAAGCCGAGATAGATATTACGGGGACTCTGCACCATCATTTGCCACAATGATATTTTGGGCAGCTAAATTTAAATGTAGTCCTACCGACACTACCGATAACATCGGAAAAATTCATCAAATGGTGCTAACCACCGTCGAATTAGGCCGTAGGTATCTCGAAGAAACTTGTTTGTCATATATTGGCTGTAAATTTGATCACGAAAAGGCTAACCACACCTCCTCACCCAGGATCCAGGAGCAAGAACGTATTTGAAAAAATATCTCCAAAGTGCTGTTGAAGCAGTTTAAACGAAATAAGTCGGAGTTTTGGCGTCGTTTAATAACTGTAGATGAAACTTGGATAAACCATTGCACTCCTGAAGCAAAGGAACAGTCGAAACAATGGGCTACGAAAAGTAAACCGACTCCTGCCGGGAATGTGATGGCGACTGTTTTTTGGCATAGTCATGAAGTTGTGTTAATCGACCATCTTAAAAAAGGAAAAACAATAATATTTGACAAACTGAAGGCAGAAATTGCGAAAAAACGACCGCATTTGAATAAAAAGAAAGTTTCTTTCTACTAAAACATCGCACCGTCTCGCACTTCGGTGGTCGCCATACGAATTGGGGTTCGAATTCTTAACACACGCATCCCTCTCACCAGATCTGGCCCCCGGTAATTTTTTTCTATTTCTTAGGCTCAAAGTTCCGCTTCGAGGAAAAAGATTTTCATCGAATGAGGAGGCCATCACAGTCGTAAAAGCATATTTCGCTGAACAAGATGCCAACTACCATTTGGACGGATTGAAAAGGTGCGAACATCGCTGGGAAAAGTGGATAGACTTACAAGGAGACTATGTTGAGAGATAAAACTGAATTTGGTAACAAAGGTACTTGTTTCTGTGTAAGATTGGAAACATTTCAGACTACCTTCGTAGAAGCGACGATGGCTATCCCGTGGCCCTATATCCCTCCCATATTATTTTGAGCAGGTATTCTAACTACCAGAAGTTAAATAAAGGTTTGCTGTTAACAATTTTTCAGCGTCGGCTCTTGATGTTTGAGATTTACCTAAAATCAATAAATTGACTACGACAAATTACCTACATGTTTTGCAAGTTTACTCCACGTTACATAACTAATTTAACTTCACTGTTCAACAAAATTAAGGTACAAAACGCATTACCTCCAAGACTAAAATAAAAAGAGAGAGGAAACCCCATAGCCATAAAATTATGAAAGCACGATGCCATAGAAGGTATCAACAATAACTCAAGATTAAATACAGGGTGTTAAAAAAAGGTGTTCGAATATTTTTCTCACTTATAATTCCCATCAAAAGTCTTAGTAAGCCTAGTTCCTAAAGCATGTCGTTTCGGAGATACAAACAACTCCAATATTGTTAGTGAATACAGCGATTAAGTCATTAATTGTTCATTTGATAATAAAAGACACTACTACATACTTTAATTCTGAAAAGAACGAAGAAAAATTATTATTTCAATTTTTACCTGTCTCATGTAGTCTTTAAATCTTTGTTATAAATTGTAAATTCACATTTCTTTCTATTCTTGTTTCAAATTTTAGAACCATTTATGTTGTACTCCAGTGTACTCTATGAATGTGGTCATTTATGATGTACGTTAGTACACATTACATAAGCAGGATAGTTACGAGCTCTGTGATGACCGCGTGCCGTTTACATGCAAGGTCGTATGACGTAGATAGACAAAAACGAGTAAATTTCGCTATAAAAGGCGTTCAAATCCGCGTACATTGGTCTTTCTGTGGCTCACGCTACGAAGGAACAACCTCTTTGCTGGCCTTGGGCTGCGAGAGCTTCGACTGCCCAGACTTCATCTCACGACTGCTGCTGGCTATATTTGATGAAGTGTGAACAAAGACAACGTCATAATATCACGATAATGTGGCTTTAGCTATTTATCGTGGAATTTTGAAGTCCGTTCTGCCGGTATTATATACGTCGACGTTCCATAGTAGCGTGGCTCTAGCTATCTATTACGAAACCTCGACGACCGATACATTCAAAGTCCGTTACCGAGAATTTTGTGTCTTGCCGTGACATAAAATTCAAAGACCCGATTAAAGTCTGGCCGAACTCGTAACAGAAAAATAAAGCATTTGTTTTCAATCATTTATTTTGCCCGACCTGTATATATTTGTATATGAATTTGATTTTAGCATGCTAGAGAATTTTATTTTATTTGATAAAGTTATGTGTAAATAAAGTTTTGTCGTACTTACATCTTCTCCTATTAAATTAGACCCTTTGGCACGTTCAACGCTACCCCGTGGTTAAGACTGCCCACACACGCCGTATCAATCAGTCCGATATTCGCTTAACTTTTCTTGATTACTAAAGGCCGCAAGCATCTAATAGTTTTATTTTAAAAAATAAATAAACATTCAGCCACTTAAGATAGATGTTTATAATTCTGATATCAGACAGTTAACAATCCCGCGACAACTAACGACATCCCAGTAACGGCAAATCAATCTATATTATGGAGTTGATAATATGGATCCCCTGTACACTGAGTATGAGATCTTAGTGTTTAAAATAAGAGAAGTGAATGTTTCTTTTAACTTTATTCCTGTCTGAATCACTCAGTAACATCAAATTAATTACAAATATTGTCTAAAAAGTAAAACCGTTATATATTCTTTATATAGATATTCGTATTCTTTATACGATAATATCCCGTATAACATCCAGAGATGTCACTAGTAAACAGAGTCTATCTTGTATAGCTTGGCAAGTGTGTAAAGACAGTCGCTTTGTAATTTTGCGTCGAAAAATAAAAAAGTTATTACAAATTGGCATCCGAACCAAACTCAATGTTACAATTGGCACATTGGCACCCGAACAGAGACGCAACGTTACAATACAAAAATTAACAATTCAACAAATGATGCTTAAAGTAAATGTTCGACATGGCCTCCTTCCATTTGCAAACATGTTTGACATCTTCGGATAAAAGAATTTCGCACTCTTTCGAAGATTCGTGAAGATTGGCGAATTACCTCATACGCTTTTTGTATTCGTCGCAGATCCTCTATGTTATTTATGGAATAAACTAGCGACTTTAGGTAACACCAAGCAAAAACGTCTAGAAGATTGAAATCAGGTGATCTAGATGGCCAAGAAATTGGAATCCCCCGTCCTATTCATTTGTCATTAAATTCATCATTTAGAAACTTACCAACAATGTGCACAAAATGTGCAGGCGTGCCATCATGCATGAACCACATCTGTAGCCTATTCTGAAGAGACACATCTAACAGTATTGGAAAAGTGCTTTGCAGGAAGTCCAGCTAAATTTCAACAGTTAAGCGATTAGGAAGAGATACCGGTCATATCAATGGACCGCTTAGTATACCAAGCCAAACATTTACAAAAAGCGTGAAACTTTTCGTCCGCCCAAACGTGACTGTTATGAAAATGAATAGTGGCCGTCTTTAGCAAATACAGCTTCGTCGCTGAATAAAACACGAGCAGGAAAGATCGAATTTTCTGCAAGTTTCTGCAACATCATTTCGCAAAACACTCTTCGCGAAACGTAGTCAGGAACGGTAAGTATTGAAGGCTATAGGGATGCAGTTGTTGCTAGCGTAAAACCCACCAAATTAGAGCAGCGCTGATATTTACTGTAGCAGAGATCCTTCTATCACTAATACCTGGATTTTCTTCAACCCATCTTAAAACATCCTCTTCTACTGCAGGAATACAAACAGATCGAGATCGGCCAGCATGGTGATAACTTGCTTTAACTGCTTCCAACAGACATTGATGCTATTTTGTAAAAAAATTATCACTGGGCCAATTATGGTTGGGATAAGCTTCCACATAAAGGCGACATGCCCCATAAGCGTTACCATTAGCACCATACATAAAGTAAATGTCTGCCATTTCTGCATTCATGTATCTATTCACGCTTCACTTTCTAGAATACAAGTACACCTGCAACACAAGCGAGATTGACATCATTTACAGTAAATAACGAAAAATAAAAGCTAGCGATAGATATTTGTTTTACATGGGTAACACAAGTCTAGTTATGCTTTTTGTTGAAAAAAGTGTAAAATCAATTCTTTCTCCGAAACGACTGGTTTTAGGACCTAGGTATACTTAGATTTTTTTGTTTATCTTGATGAGAACTAAGTGGGCAAAACACCCGAACACATTGTTAGCACCCTGTTTAAGTTGCCATTAACTTTTCTTCAAGCTATATAAAATAGAATTTCTACAATCTTTCTAAATTTCTATTGTGATGAACCATCAAAGTTCGTCAGATTTAAAGACTGCTAAATCTAGAAAAGATATAAAAATTATATTTTTATTTTTTGTGCAACAGCGTGCTCATAATCCACATCACGCACAAGGTCGAATTACGTCAGTGACAAAAAGTGGCGCGTCACACCCAAAATCTGCTATATAAACCGTCCAAAATGTCATTGCGATGTCTTACGCTGCGCAGCCTTTTAGCTGAGCAGAAGAACCCCTCTCGACCGTGCTCCACAATCTTCGGAATTATCTGGTTTTTGCGAAATTCGGGCGACAACGTCGATATCTCGCAATCCTACGGATTTCTGGGCTTGCGAAGTAACGACATCTGTTTGCGTATATATAATTCCGTGTATCCGTCTTGTCAAAGTTGTAAAATATCACAAATCCATAAAGAGCGACGCGTTCTTCTTTCCCGTAATTTGGCGAAAATAGAAATCTATTTAAACGTTGCACAAAGTCCCTAAATCGATGTTAGATTTATTTTATTATCTCACAAACAAAGTGTGTAAATATTTAAAAGTTTATGTACATTTGTAACGCTTCTAATGTAAATATTGGCAATTCCGACGTTATATTGTTTGTTATTGTAAAAATCCGAGAAGCCTCTGTTATTTTATTATTTTATGGAATTTTATTTTGATTTCGAACGTGTAAATAAATTTGGTTAAATGTTACTTCCTTTTTTTCTTTGATGAACCGCTGGACACAGGCTCATACCATTCGGTAAGATTCGTCAATGTGCACCGTGCTTGATTAAGATCATAAACACACCCTTTTTCTCAGTTACTGAAACCGTGAACCACTTTCACTCCCCGAATTAATAGACACGTGGTGTTTGTTTATTTCTCAACAGCTGATTGTATTCTGAGCAAGCATTCATGATGCGCGTGGCGACATTCCGTGGTCGAAGTTGGAACTATATTATAAAGCCAATAATATAGGGTTGCTGTAGCCGATAAACACAACAATATATCATTTAAAATAAGGGATGTTGGCAGCAAACAGTTTGTCTACATATCGTTTAAAACTCCAGAATCAGTTGACTTTTTTTTCGTCCAGAGAAAAGGCACGGTAAACGCTTGTTTCACCATATTTTATTTTTCGTTTCCTAAACACTAAAGAGGCATATTTCATAAGTCAAAACATTACCGCCTTTACTGTATCTTTTCTCCTAATCTATAAAATTCCAGTAAGAGCAAGACTACATTCTAAAACCATAAGGTAATTCATATGTAACTAGTAAATGCTACACATCGGTAATTATATAAGGCAATCAAGTAAGCGACGAATCTGTTTCCAATAACTCATCAAACCAAAATGCATTAGTAATGAAATGAAGCGAGGAAACGCCAACAATCCAATCCCGCTTAAAACCCATACATATAGAGACGTGTATCGAACGTGTGTCACGAAGCAATCAAAACAGCATGTTTTGTCGATATTAAGAGCGGCAAACGGGTAATCCGAACTGGCTGTAATCAAAATTCAATCAGTATTATTGGTATTATTATGTATTTGGCGTGGTGATCGCCGTCATTTCTGTCAATCAATTATATTTATACCGTTTCGTTCGATCGTGGCCCGGCTCCCTCGCTTACCATCGACGAGACTTCGATGTATTATTCATGCTGTCGGTCGGTCGGATCGTCGAAATACGGTTCGACTGTTGCTTCATGGTCGGTGGCAGTCCGCTCCTCGTACTGACGCGACAACATCGCGTTTCCATTCAATTACATTTTCATCTACGAAATTAAGGCTATTGACCGACAGATATTGAGATTATGCCTCGTAATGTGTGTTATTATTTTTTTATACGCGTATATCACGACGCGTGCCCTATCTGTTGAGCGTTCGCTGAAAGGATCGCATGCGAATGTGTGAGGTTGTAAAGGTGATTGAAGACTTTTCGATTAATTTGGATGTAATATTGGAAAAATTATTAAATTAGGTGTGGAGATGAATAAGTATTGAAACGCAGATTCAATTAAGAAATTGAAATAAATCCTTACCCTTTTACAGTGGAGTAAGAGAAACCTGTAAAGTGAGATGGAAATAAGAAATTAGTGAATACATTTTTACTGAATTAAAGTCCAATTACAACAAATGTATAAGTGAGCAAGTGGGCAGTATACCATACTTTTTTAATTCATATAATATATACTTAAACCAAAAAAATTTCCATATCTTCATAATTACAATTTCCTAATTACCAATACAAATAACGGAACAATGACAGGAACCTTGAAATTGAAGGATTCTTAATACTACTTATATTTAATGAAGGCTCCACTCCTGTTAGGTTTATGGTGGCTAGCTTCGATTTAAGAATTAAGCACGTGAACATTTCTGACAGCATTGATAGTGATAGTTTTAACGTGAAGTTGTAAGCCTCTCAATTACAAATTAACACACAAGAAGAAGCGATTATCCCAAAATCACTTACATTGCATAAAGAGTTTCAAATTTTGGTATATTTATGATTTTTCTATTTCAAAACAGGGTTTTGATCAACCCCATTATCACAAATTACTTATTAAATATCATTATTGCTACTATGCTATCCCATAGCCAGCGCATTCACCAAACTTAAGCAACCTATGATAACTCGCAATACTTCACGCGTTGTAATAATGTTGTAGTAGTATTTAGAGTTCTGTGACTTCAACAACATTATCAATAATGTTAATGATGTTAAAATGTTCATTTTATTATAGTGTTAGACAACAAAGAACTGACCACAACAAAAACGATGTAAGGGCACCAAATTGCCGAAGACATTCTCAAAAATCAATTTTTGGTAATTATATCGTCGTAAGTCTTAGAGGACATGGTGCAATTGTCAATAAGATACAACAACACATTATGCGTCTTTGAAACAACAGCTTTTTTCCATATAAGAAATATCCAGAATAATCAAAGTCTTCAGCTTTTACTACTAATGTATCTGCTAACTTCTTCTGTAGGTTTCAACAACGTAACTTATCTTTAATGTTGCTTATAAAAGAATATTCATAACACGAAAACTTAGATCACCGAAAGCCACTAAAAGAACTATGAAATTTAACAATTTTCAAAATTTAATAAACATCCCGACAAAAATAACGGATAAAATATTGTTGTAGGAGGATTAGGCAAATATATATGATAGCCTAATTTCTGATTGAAGAAAAAATCGAAGGAAAAGTATGTATAGTTAATATATTGTAGTGGGACATCCACCTGAAGTGAATGCGTTCATACTTCAATTCATTAAATTCCAAAATTTTCATTAGAATTTAATGTAGCATTTGCAGAATTCGGATTATTTAGGGTTTTTATTCGAATTCTGGTAGTTTGATGATTTATATTATTAATCTCTTATTTGTTAAAAAAAGTGTTATTTTCCGTAATTTACATTTTAAAAATATTATATGTAAAAATGACATAAAACTCATACAGCACATACTATTTGGAATCTAAACATCAAAATCCACAACGTCATCTGCAGCATTGAAAACAGGCATCGTAACACCAAATTTAAAAGTATCAAGTCGTTGGATTGTCAATACCGGGACAACGCATAAACAGGAGCCATACAAAAAAATTTTCTGACAGAAGACATTTTTCGACCGATCATTTAGAAATTTAAATTAAAAACTCAAACGTATTTGAAACAGTAAACTCAAAGGTATTAAAACACTGTTAAGACAAAATAGAAACAGTTTAAAGAAAATAATCAAGCTAATATAATCGAAGAAGCTAAAGAAAAGGATTGGAGCGGTTTACCACAAAAAGGATTTCAAGTATCAACTGAAAAAAGGAATCCGGATTCCGAAGAGGAATTTAACATTTCATCGGAATTTCCAACAAGCGGGAGGTATCAGGTTCGATTCTTTACCAGAACGAGATTTTTTCAAGTATTGAATTACGTCGGAAATTCTAAGGAAATTACACATTTTCATAATTCACCGACGGAAGCCAAAATATATTAATTAATCAGTGTACTTGGCATACGAGGATAAGAAATTGTCTGTCGTAATATTATGATATTGCCTCGAAGGTGTTATAAAACGCAAAATAGTGGATATCATAATTCAATGCGCCGGATCCGCGTCAGCGTCTCATATGTACAGGATGTAGGGTAGACGACGGAGACGCTGACGAGAGATATTCACGCGAATTGAAGGAAGTATTGAATTATGATTCCGACTTAAATCAAATAGGAAGAAAGTAAGAAAAAGACAGAAGATATGTAGAAGAGTAGAGAAAAGTTAAGAATTAAGAAAAAAACGGATTGTTAGAGGATTAGGCTTTTAGATGTGTAACAGTAAAGTAACCAGAGCAGTAAAGTATTAGAATTGTTAGGGTAAGAAAAAGTGTAAAATAACTTGAAAAGTAATAAAGAGATAGTGTAATTAAAAAGTGTTGTGAGTTCCGTTACTGAGTTACCCCGTTAAGAAGAACGATAAGTAGAACTTCAGGTAAATACCTCTCAATATCTATTAGAATTAGAGCGAGTACACTCCCAGTCACACAGGGAACGTGACAATATATTTGCAGATAAAATAAGAACCAGGTATTAGAAAGTGAACGTTCTCGGCATCAAGATCCCCGTGGTATACTGGTTATCACGCTCGTCCGTCAAGCGGGAGGTGTCAGGTTCGATCCCTTACCGGAACGAGATTTTTCAAGTATTACGTAATTACGTGGGAAATTCCAAGGGAATTACAGATTTACAAAAGGTATAGATAATAAAAGCTTTTCCAGAATTTTTAAGGTGCGATTGGTGTTATATATTAGATCTCCTGACAACCTAAATACAATTTTAATTTTCGATAAATATTTTTTTAGCATAAGGTATAAGTGTTTTATGTTTTTCGGTTTAAAAATATTCAAAGAAGTACATTGACGATAACACCATCTTTACATCTAATATAGGAATCTTTAGGATTGATGTTTTATGTCTTAAAATATTTTCCCTCTTTTTGATATTCATAAATATTTTAGTCCTTATTTTGTTAAATATTGTAATACTAACAGAGATAAAATATTTAAATCTTACACCATTATAATTGCTAAAAAACTGTTGATTGAAATATGAAATAATGTACAAGATATTTCATCTAAGAAAAAGTGATTACATTATAAATAAAAAAGTAATGGCACTTGTCAAAGGTCAGTAAATAGCATAAAACATCTACAACATTTTTTATTCAAAATATTTTTCGCTTCAATCATTAATCATTATTCATTACTTCAGTCAGGGATGAAGTATTGCTACACATTTATTCCAGCCTGTACATCAAAACATTTGTATTCTCATGTTCGGTCTCTTTCGTGTGCAAATAATTTTTTTTGTGAGAGACGGTTTTTAATTCATAAATTCCGATGTAAATTTGGCCACTTACTCTTAAAGTTAGATAATTTTCTGAACTTTGGGTTTGGGAAACATTCCGTTGTTAAATAAGCAATAAATGAATCGTTTATTTCAGGAAGGGACTAAATCATATTTTAGTGTTCTGGAGAAAAATGAGAAACACTGCATATTTTGACATATATTAGCAAATGATTATTTGAAGCTATCTGGTGTATTACATATTCAATTATTACAATGATTAATAATGTATAAACACCTATTAGAACTCCAAGACGTCAGTTAGTATGAAAAACAAAACTTACACTTAGATCCTTTCAGCAATAAATGCAGAAATTATATATTATTGTTTATAAAGTGCTGAATTGAAAACAATTGTTGTTCTAATGAAGTTTTAAGGAACAAATTTTACAGAAACATAAAGAAACCATTATTATAAAGATAAAGAAACCGTTATTCTAAAGAAATTAATAAAGATTCATTTATTTAGCTTTCACTTTCCATTGTTTTTGCGTTTTTGCTTTGGTAGACCACTCAAGAATTTTTTTATAAAAAACAAGATGATCTTCTTCAATGTAAGGCATCACTCGGCTCAAATGCTACATTTTAGTTTGTAGGGTTGGTACTTTACCGATGTATGCTTTTTGATTGGGCATTTGTCTGTCATTGTTACCATTAGAAACTTCATTAACAATTTAATCGCGTCATCGTTGCTAAAATTTTGTTCGTATTCCATATTATTTGCATTATTGAAACCCAAGTACTTCCGCGGAAGAAGACCTATATTATAACTCCATTACCCACAGTTCAAAATTTTCTGTATAGTACGACCTATTACCGTTGAAGTACTAGCAAGTCGAGGCCAACGACAAAAATTCATTAGTAATTACCCAGCAAAAATGATTACATTTTTTCTCCTACGGTGGCGTTTAATTTCCCCATCCTTCGAAGACGTTAATCTAACCTAAACCTCCTCCCGCCGACGCCGCCGCCCTCCATCTCTCACTTAAAATAAGAGCGGACAATTAAAATACGGAGCGGAATGCCCAGGAATCAACCTATTCCTCCTCCGCCTCGTCTCCGTCTCATTCTTATTCTTCAGCGGTGGAACGTTGTCGCTAATCGAATTAAAAAGTAATCAACTTCAAAAATTGTACATCTCTCGTTCGGGAAGCAAGAAGAAGGGGGCACAGAGGGGGCGATAAGCGAAAGAGTGGCAGGAGGTCGAAGGGCAGTACCATGGCTAGACGGCGATCGGAGGCTCGAAAAAAAAGAACGGCGAGAAATTCAGACCGGAGTAAACCGTGGATGGGAGGTGGTAAGCTCGGTTGGAAAAAATTGCACGCAAAGTCGCAAAGGGCAATAGTTAAAATTTATCGCGGATTAAAAATTAAAAATTATCTCGGGGAACGTGTTAAATGGTTGAGAAAACAGGAGATAATTTTGGATTTCGATGGTGCCGGCCGTTTATTTGAAGATGGAAGCACCGGAAGTCGGTAGATATGATACCGAAACGCCTTTTTTTACCGTTAAAGTTACAGCCAGTTCGAAGTTAGTTTTCTGCGATAGCCGCTTGCTCCTACTATAGCTATTAAGGCTTTCCATCATAACATTGAAAAGTGAGACGGTCTTAATGGGCTATTTAATAAAATTTATTAGACGTAGTTCCAATTTTCCTCGAGCGATTATTGTCTTCGTATATAGAACGTTCTACCGGAAACCACATAGTTTGATTACATTATAATCTTTCGTGGTTAATAATAAGTTTTAGACCAGAGAAGGTAATTGAATATACTTAACTTGAAATTTTAGAGAGGACAGCAAGAAAACTTTCTTACTTACTTAATTCGTTTTACCTAGCTACCCTCATCCGGTGCAAAGCACTCTAGAGTTGAGCTGTTAGCTTATGCTCTTCTTACATGCTTCCCGCTATCCCATCCTGTCCTGTGTAGTCTGCTGTGTATTCTCCCAGTTTTCTTCCCTCTTTACTGCTACTATCTTACATCCTCCGATCATGCTCTTCGAGGTCTTCCTCTTGTTTTCTTATTTACCCTATTATTATTATTATTATAGTCAGGCCATGGCACAGGTGCCTTTAATCACTGCGACCTTAATAGATCTATTGTAACAAAATGCCTTTATGTGTGTTAGAATAGTTGAAGGCTTCTAATAAACCTTAGCACTACTCTAGAATCTGCTTCCTTCAGTTCAGTAAGTGCAAGAAATGGCCTACTGAAATGTTGGTGTCGTATGCGACGAATGGCAACACATTTACATAGAATGTGGTCTGCCTAGATCTTCTTGGCGTAGACGACAGATTTGATCTTCAGCTTTTCCTAGTTTAAATAAATGATATTCTAGGGCTACATGGCCTGTCAGAAGCCCTGCCAGTACTCTAAGATCCCTTTTGCTGAACGATAGCGCTATTTTTACTGTCTTTGGCGAGCCTTTTGATTGTCCTTCCATGCCTTAATTGCTTGTTTGATGTTGCTTCTTTGGAGACCACTGAAGGAGTTAGAACCAATGAAAGGCATGTTCACTGCTCTTTTGGCCAACTTATCTGCCTTTTCATTTCCTTCGATCCCTTGGTGGCTTGGGACCCACCGCAAAGTAATGTGGTTATTGCGTTCCAGTTGCCTTAAATTGTGTACACATTCGTGTATCAGAGCAGATTCGTATGTGTAGGCCTTAATGGCCTTTAGAACTGCCTGACTGTCGCTGTATATATTTATAGTTTCGCCTCGTATCCTTTTCTTGAGATTCTTTATAGCGCGTAGGTTTAAAGCAGAAATCTCTGCTTGCAATATGATGGCGTGAAGTCCTGTAGGCATTTTTAGTTATTAAGGTAGTTAGGTAATTAGAACCACTAATCCCTATACCTGTTCCAACGCCTTCTATTCTCGAGCCGTCCGTGTACCATTCCAGGGTACCTCTTTTGCATCGAGTCTCACCGGATGCCCACTCGATACGGCTTTCAATGATCACCTCATAAGGCTGATCAAAATTGTATTGCATAGCGATCATGTCCTTTGCAAGATACATCAGATAGTTTATGTTGGGATCTTCAAGGATTTAGAGGTGCCCCCTATGACCTCCAGGTTGTAATCCCCTCGTTCTACTAAGAATGAGGGCACTCGATATAGCCTGCTTCTGAATGTGGATGTGCAGCGGCGTTATCCCCAGCAGTACCTCTAGAGCTGCTGTGTGACTAGTGCGCATCACTTCTGTGATGTTAAGACATACAACTCTCTGAATATATTGAAGCTGCTGTTGTATAGCCTTCTGAGTTGTTTTTGGCCATCAAATCAGAAAGGCGTAGGTGATCATGGGTCTGATTATTGCCGTATAGGACCAAAAGGTCATTTGAGATTTAAGACCCCAGTTCTTATCATGTAACCTTCGACATACTAGTGACGCCATAATGGCTTTTTTCTGTAAGTTGGAGATGTGGGAGTTACATGTTTGTTTTTTGTCAAACGTAACTCCCAAGTATTTAACTTCATCTCTGAAGCTAATGGTTTTCCCTTCGATGGGGGGTGATTTAAGACAGACTTTTCGTCTCCTAATAAAAGTAACGATTGTAATCTTTTGCTGGTTTATGCGCAGGCTGTGATTTTGACACCACATATAGGTGTGATTGAGAGCTCTTCTCATATTTTCCACGAATCATGATTACCAGGTCGCTAACGTACCCTTGCACCTCATATCCATTAGAAGTTAGGCTCTGTGGGAGATCATCTATAACAAGACACCAGAGTAGAGGTGATAGAACCCCTCCCTAGGGGCAGCCTCTGTTAGCTCTAATTTTTGTCGTTTTGGATCCCAGCGTAGCACTTATTCGTCGACTTTGGAGCATGGCTTTAATCCTTTTTGTAGACGACGGGTGAAAACCTTTGGCAGAAGTTGCTTTCTTAATGCTTTCGAAGGAGGTGTTGTCAAAAGCACCCTCTACGTCCAAGGATGCACAGAGAGCCATATCTTTTGCCATAAGTGACGCTTCCAATTTGCTTGTAATAAATTGGAGGGCCGTTATTGTTGATTTTGCTTTCTGATAGGCATGTTGGTTAGGATGAAGCGGGTTTGTTGCAAGTACTTCATTCCTTAGGTATTGGTAAAATACCTTTTCCATTCCTTCGAGCAGGAATGAGGAGAGGCTGATGGGTCTATACGCTTTAGGGTTTGTGGATGATCGCCTTTCTTAAGGTATAAATTCCACATTTACGTCTCTCCACGCCACTTATTTATCCTGACTTCTAGAACTTGTCTTACTATTCCACTATCTTGCATTCTCTTCACGTGACCACCTCCTTTGCGCTTCCTCGTTGACTTCCACTATGGGTTTCACATCCAGATTACTCCTGATAGTTGTATTCCTAATGCTATCTCGTTTTTTTTCTCAATTCTTCTTAAGAATCTCATATCTGTTGCTATTATTCTAAGCTTGGTTTCTTTCCGTCATTGTCCACGTTTCTGCCCTAAATATGAATACAGGTGTTATTACTTTTTTAGATATTTGAACCTCGACGTCTTTTGAAATTTCTGCTTTTCAAGACGCGTATCTTTTATGATATTGTAAATTCTTCCTCCTGCTGTTACTCTTTCTGTTATTTCCTCATTCAAACTTCCACCCTCTGATACCATTGATCCTAGATACTTAAATTTCCGTACTTGTTCTAATTACTCTTCATCTATTTGTACCACATTTTGTTGTTGTGTCTTTCTTATTGTCACAGTTTTTGTATTTTCTTTACTAATTTCATGTTGATTTTTTCCAAAACTCTTTTGTAGATTTGCATGTCATTATTGAGGATTCTTTGATCCTTCGCTATAATGATCATATCGTTCGCATGGCAGAGTCTACTTGTCTCTATTCTTCGCATCTTCCAGTATCCACTTTCATATACTTGGATCTTCTTTCTCGTTTTATTGCTTCTTCCAAAACCAAAGAAAATAGTAGCGGACTCAGGATGCATCTTTGCCTAAAACCCAGGGTGGTTTCAAAAATGTTTGATTTTTCTTGTCTTGGCCTTACATACTACAGCAAAAGAACTAGGCGTTATAAAAGATAAGGTGAGAACAAGCACGATTGTACTTGTCAGGCTAGGCAAGGAAAAATCGATAAATTTTAAAACCAATTAAAACAATAAAAAAATCCAATTTCTGTCGCCATTTTTTTTTACTTTATACATGGCCCATTTACTAGCAGTGAATTTCAGGGGTACATACATTATACGATCTATAGAAAGAAAACAGGTAAATGTTATATTTGAATATAAAACTTTGCTTGTTTATCATTTAGAATCAGCAGGAATGTAACACTCACCGGCAATAGAACAGACTCTGCAATGAGAAAAGCATATAGCTGATCGCTATTGTTCCTTAATATTCAAGAAAAATGTGGCTTAGACTACACCCTTCAGCAACACATGGACATCTAAACGACTCCACAATGTTTATTTAGCATATATGGGATAAGTACCTTCCATGGCCCAATTTTAATCCCGCAATTGTTGTTTGGTAAGAACGTGGTAAATAGCGTTCACATGGGATAGCCCGAAATTTTAGCATAATCGTCTGCGTTTGTTTTTGAATTTGTATGTCATGATTATTGCAGAAAGTGCTAACAAACATACCATGTAACGTTTCTGTGCAATTTCGTGCATTATAAAAGCAGTTGTTAATATGAATAGATAAATTTAGGTTAAGTTATGACAAGCAAATCATTGGTCTCACTTGTCAAATTCTAATACTAATTGCGCGCTACCCTATGTGAACGCAGCCGTAGACTGCAACCCACGCACCATGATCTGTTGTTCGTTGCGAGGTGGATGCATGCATACTGGCACATGTTTTTCCAATATCTGTCCCACCCCTGCCCTGACAGGGTCTGTTCTGCTACCATGTTTAACTCCAAATCAACAAGTATGGGTCCATAGACGTAACTATCAACGCAACCCTACTTGGCCACCCAGTCCAAACGTTCTTGAGATTGGATACCACAGTGACCCTTAATGCAGTAGAAATCAATCTGCCTAGTTCTTGTTCTTAATTCGCTAAGTGCGCGTATGATAAAAATAAAAGTTACCAAAATTGCACTTCACATCTATGCTTGATTTCATGATTTTGCAATTTAGCTATAATTTTGGCATACAATCCTGGTTTACGTATTTAATAAGCTTCATAATAATTTTGCAGGTCATTGAACATATTAAAAAGTGGTTAACGCAATTGCTGAAAACAGTTTATCGTTGCTTTCCATAGTTCTCCAACATTGGTTGGCGGATCTTCTGAGAGAAATACTGACTTTTTCATCATCCCTCAAATATATGCATCAGATGGCGTCAGATCAGATGGATGAGATGGGTGTCTGTTGCTCGAGAAATTGTTCTGTTTTCAAAATATTCATAAAGTAAGGCCAATTTGCATGTGGCTGCATGACTTGGTACGCTATCCTGTTGAAACCATTGCCTGTTTACTTGTAAATTTTGAGGCGCATCGAAAAATTCTTAAGTCTCTCACAAAAGGCGTAATGATCTCCTGTCTGTAACCCTCTTGATTGACATAAGCTGGATGTTTATCGTCATCCTCAACAAAATCAAGATCATTAATACAGCACACCAAATGGTAACTCGAGTACTATGGAGTAGTTCCCCAACTTTAGCATCCAGTCATTCAACCCCAAAGAATCGAGTCGTTTGTCTGTTGGTATAGCCATTAAGGTGAACGTGACTTTCGCCTAAAAATCATACATTTCTCAAGAAGTCGAAATCTTCGTACACTATACTTAACACACGGCCACAATAAACTTCTCTTGTAAGTTTGTTGATAGCGTTTAGTCGCCACCAATAGTTTTGAACACCTGACGCACGAATGTTTCACTGATATGCAATTTATACGCAGTTCGTCGTAGTCTTCTTTGCAGACAACGCAAGACCTGGGCAAGAACGCGTCCTTCCTTATTATTGGTACACACTGTTCTTCGATGATCTAATACAGGACATTACCAGTGCGACAAAATTTCTCAACAATTGCCTAACATTACACTTTTATTGGGAGAATCTTTGTTAAATTGTCGAGATTTTTCAGACTTGTTTCAACTTGTCATTAACTCGTTCACTTCCGTATGAATGAAAATACACGCAGAGAAATGGTTTCTTGCATCAAGAAAATGATTTTCTTGCAAAAATCAGTCTCTTTTCAAGAAAATATTTTTATTTCAATGACTATAAAAATGTATAATATAAGAAAATGATTTTCTTAAAATTTCATTTACATTAAATAAATATTTTCTTAGGGTTAGAAAATAAAGAAAATCCAAGACAGAAAAATGTTTCTTCCAAGTAAATCATTTAATTTTAAGTTAAGAAAATATTCATATTAAAGGTAGGAATGAAAAAATGGTCTAGATCTCACAAAGTTCTATTGAGAAATTAGGCGGCTGGTTTCATCAAGGATATCCAATAAAAGAAAAATTACAATAATGGAAAAAAACCTAAAGTTAATAACTGAAATTAGGAGCAAGCGAATGAACTAATGAAAAAGTTTGTATTAAATGTTACAGTATAATTAAACTATTTCTTTAATAATGTAATTAAATAGGAATTGCTTTTAATTTAATTAATGAGCTTATTCATCTCTTTTTTATTATTATTTATTATATATTTTAAAAAAACTATAGTTAAATTAATACACTTGGTAAAAAAATAAAAAATATTACATTAAACGGTAGCTTTTGAATATGTTTATGAAACGTTGTTCGTTAAAGGTTATATCATTGTGCGGGTAAGTATGGGATCTGTATTCGGGGTTATGTCGCTACTATCTATTTCTATTTCTATATATTTATTTCGAAGTATATAAAGGTATACAAGAAAAGTCAACAAAACTACATAATTTTAATTAGTCCAATATTCGTTTAACGAATACGGTTCTAAATTAACTAAATATTCAAACAATCTGCTTTTCAATATTCTTAAATTGTTGCTAGTTTTGATGAACAGCGGTAGTTTGTTATATAAACGTAGACTAGAATAATACACATTCCTTTCTGTTAATGTTAACCTATGTATTGGGTACTGATATGAGTCATCTTTTAAACGAGTATTATGTACGTGATTGTATTTAGAATCATTTTTATTCATTTTATTTTGAAACAAAAAAATTATGCAATTGTAAATATATACTCCATAAAAGGTTAGTAAATTATGCTGTTTAAAAACGGTTTTTAGACTGTCTCTACTTGATAAACCGAAAATAACTTTAAGGACTTTCTTCTGAGCTAGAAAAACTCTATATACCTCTGGAGATTGACCCCAGAAAATGATACCATAACTCATGCGTGAGTAAAATATACCACAATAAACCGCGAACAGATCCGGAGTATTAAGTATCTTTTTTAAAGTTTTAAATCCAAAGGTTATCGAATTAAGTTGTTTACTGATGTTATCCGTATGCACTGACCACTTCAAAAATTCGTCAATATATAGACCTAAGAATTTGGTTGAACTGGTTATAGCAATTTTCCTACCGCCCAGTTCAATACAAGAAGGCCTTGGTATTGCTGCAGAAGTTCGAAAAACCATGCAAGATGTTTTGGTTAGATTCAAAGCTAAGTTGTTGTTAAGAAACCAGTTATTAAGTGCACAAAAGTAACCATTACATTCTCTGTTCAATTCAGAATAGTCACTTCCTCGAACTAGTAAGTTGGTATCATCTGCATAGTTTACAATATGTTCAGATCGTTGCACAACATTACTTATATCATTTGCATACAGGTTAAATAATATAGGGCCAAGAACACTTCCCTGTGGTAATCCTTTTTTAAGAGGAAGAATTTGTGATTCTTTGTAAGTTCAACCAATTGCATTCTGTTGTTAAGGTACGAATGCATGAGATCACTCGCAATCCCACGAATGCCGTACATATCAAGTTTGGGAAGCAGTATAGAGTGATCCACATTGTCAAATGCTCTGCTAAAGTCCAAAAATATACCACATGCTAGTTCGCGGTTCTCGAGTATTGACAGAACCTCATCGGTATACTGAAAAATAGCAGTTTCAACTGATTTTCCTTTTGTGAAGCCGTGCTGGAAACTGTTAAGTAAATTATGTTTTTTAAAGAAACAGAGAAGCCTATCAAAAATTAAATATTCAAAAATTTTAGCAAAATTACTTAGCAAAGAAATAGGTCTGTAGTTACTTAATTCATTAATATCACCTTTCTTATATATAAGTTTAACTACTGCCACCTTTAGTTGCTGTGGGAAAGTTCCAGTTGTAAAACAAGAGTTTATTACATGACATAAAGGGTAAGAAATATGTTCAATACATGATTTTACTATACAAGTCGGGATCCCATCAATACCCGCAGACCGCTTATTTTTCATGTTTTTGACGCACGAAAGAACAGGACAACATGACTATATCTCTTGAAAGTAGGTGGCGCCAGGAAATATTTCAGTTGCTGTGTTTGAAGAATAATGACATAAACTGAGAGGTGTCAAAGGAATGTAGCCAGGAGTAAGAAGCATTAATGCCTTCCTCTTCTCATGTTGTTTTTGCCGGTAGTGATTCAATCAATACCAAGAGCTATTTATATTAGCATTATCCTGGTTATTTTGTTTCTAAGCACTTTTTTCATGTGTACTTCTAGATTAAGTTCACTTTCGTTTGAACATTATTTTATAGATGGCCTTTATTTTGGCCTTTTTAAAATTACAAGCAAGAATAATTTACTGCATTATGTACGGATATGTCGTACAGTTCTAAACAAGGTAAGCGCAATTAATAATGTGCATATAAGTAATATGCGTTTCAGGAATTCTAAGTGAAAAATGCTTTATTTTAAGAAAATGAAACTTGTTTTATGAACAATAACCCACCGCTTTCTGGAATTAAGAAAACTATTTACTATCCTTAAGAAAATATTATTTTATGTCGTAACGGCCATTTACTTATACTTTCTACTATTTCTCCCAATTGTTTGCAAGATTTTCTTGAATCGATTTGACAAATGTGTTGAACAAAGAAATACAATTATTTCATTACAAGTATATGCTTCATTACAAGTATATGCTTCTCGTAAACAGAGAAAGAAACGTTAAGAAAATATTTCTTTTGATTTAAAACAGTTATTGTATTGCGAATAATTGAAACAGTAATTGTCTTGAATTAAGGCGGGCAGCTTTGGTACAAGTAAACGTTTCTCTGCGTGTAGTGTTCTACTACAAACACTTCTTCCTCGTTTATATCAAATATTAAAAGGGTTGAGTGATATTCGTATATTGCTTTACGTAATTTACAATTCTAAACCATTCCATCACCGTTCCAGCAATTTCACCTAAGTATCGCAACCAGGCGCATCCCATACTTTTTTAAAATTCATCAATCGAAATGGACGTTGTAAAATTGATGCGGCAATACCAATCAGGCCCTGTCGAAGTCGCGATCCGTACGGATCCTCATCGCGAACGCTACCTACCGTTACCTACAGCGCGCCTCTCGCCAATAACAACGCCATGCGTCCGTTACAGCAGAGATGTAAATGATGTCATTCCGTTAGCATCAGCTACAGCCTGAGCATCATGCATAGATATTGACATATCAATAACAAATACCGGGAGAGGCATTTCCAGTGTCGGTCGGTCCTCTCTCGACGTTCGACCGTTTTCGGGCCCGTAATGGTAACCTATCCCGGTCATTCGTTACCAACGCATTAGCAGAAGTAGATAGATACATATGTGCGCTGGTAGGTATGTCTGTATGTACATACGTACCTACCGCGGATAGATTGCGTATTGAATTTTTGATAGGGACAGATGGCCGTCACCGCGTGAAGAGTTTTAAGAGGGCGAGGGGGAGAAGGTTGATTACCACGTCGTGGAATATGGGGGTTTTCAATCGTACACGCACAGATATATACACACACACACAGATAGATTGGTTAATTAAAGCAGGAAAAAGGTCAAAAACCGCTGCTGCGGGCCACCCAAATCGAATTTGTAATGTGTCTATGTATTTAGTCGGACTGGCGATATCCGATTTTAAATGTCCATCAGTTAGTCTGGATTTTCTAAAATATGAAAACAGAACCCTTGAAAACTACAGTAGTCTCTAGTTGATTATATAAACAACAACAATTAACATGGACAAACAAAGAACCTCTCTTATTCTTCAAACCTACTCAGAGATACAATTAGACATAAAGAACCCAATTTTTTAGTCAGTAGAACGGAGTCAGTGATGTTGAATGGTATAACTTCGTCGCCGTTGCCAGTATTACAAGGAGTTCCACAGGGCCCAATTTTAAGTCCGATTCTATTCTCGCTCTTCACTTCAACAATGATAGAATATCTTCATTATATAAGAGCTCATTTCTACGCAGACGACAACTAGTTATACCATTCATTTAAACCATCAGAATATATAGAGTGTGTCTCAAGAATCAATACCGAACTTGAAAATGCCATTTTTCTATGAAATATTCTTTGCATATTAATTTGCTCTAAATCTCAGGTCTTAATCTTTGGAAATAGTGAAGTCTGTAGTTCCTTACGAGATGTTGTTCGAATTCATATTGACAACACTATAACACCCGTGTCTACAAGCGCAAAAAATTGAGAACTAATATTTGGTAACGCTTTCCGCTTTCGTGATCACATAGGCAAATGTGTACAATCTTCGTACTCCGTATTAAAAAAGCTTTATCCCCACCGTAAGAGTCTTAATAAAAGCATAAAGAAAAGAATGTGTGAGTCGTGTGTTCTTTCCTGTTCAGAAAGTTCAAAATGCGTGCCTGAGACACATTCACGGCATTAGAAAATTTGGCCACATATGGCATTGCTCGTTCTAAACAGAGTACTACAAGAATTCCCGGAAAGGTTTATGATACTGCTAATGAATACAATAACCCGGAACTGATAGTCAGTGCTTTCGCCTCATCTTTCTCTAGTGTTTTTTTGCCCGGGTCTTTGGTCTGTGATCTACCAGACATAGCCTCTAACTTATCGCCATTATAATGGCGGTAAGTTATAAAGTAAAGTAAATAAATATATTTACGAAGATGAAATTATTCAGTGTACAAAAGGTTTAAGAAACAAATTATCAGTTGGCGACGATAATATTCCCTGTTTCCTTGTTAAGGACTGTGCTTCTATCTTTGCTACTCCCTTAGCTATAATCTTCAACTTAGCCCTACGCACGTCTGTTTTTCCTGATATGTGGAAAGTTACTAGAATCTCGCCATGTTTTAAAAAGGGTGATAATTCCAACATCAACAATTACAGACCTGTTACTGTAATTTCTTCTTTTGCTAAAGTTTTTGAATTATTAATCTATAAGCGCATCTCCTATAGCACGAAATCCCAGCTTTGTACATCTCAGCATGGATTTATGTCGCACAGACCTATTGCAACCACCCTTGCACAAATTTCACAAACAATAGTTGAAACTTTCGATGGGGGTGGTCAATTGGATGCTGTCTACACCGACCATTCACGTGGGTTCGACCTCATAGACCATCGTATTTTGTTGGAAAAACTAAGTTTTTTCGGCATCGGCAAAGACTTTCTGGAATTAATTCGATCATATCTTCCGCGCACAATTACTTATATTTATTTTAATGGCTTTAAATCCCGACTTTTTTACTCAACCTCTGGGGTATCACAGAGCTCGAACCTTGGCCCTCTCTTCTTTAATGTATACATCGATGATCTTCTCAAATCCATCAACTGAAAATTGTTTAGTTCGTAAACGCGATGGAATTGAGTAGGGAGAATTTCCGTGCATTAATCTACTACGATTTTAAATGCGGTTTAGACGAAAAGCAGTGCATGGAAACCCAACTTTAGCATTTGGCGAAGAAAAGCCTTCAAAGGCAACCATTTATCGGTGGTTTGCCGAATTTAAACGAGGTCGGAGTTTTTTGACTGATGAACAACGTGACACAAAACCAAAAACAGCTGTCACTGCAGAAAATGTTGCTCCTGTCCAGAGCATGATTACCGAAGACCCACACTGCACATACAGTACAATCCAGATGAACTGCGGATGGAGAAAGTTGTCTGTCGTTGGGTGCCACACCACTTAACGGAATTCCAGAAGTCAGAACGTGTAACAGTCAGCAGGGAAACTCTCAACATGTTGGAAAATGGCGGTCATCGGATTATTTCCAAAATTGTGACAGGTGGTGAGACCTATATACCATTTTATGCCACTCCAACTCGACAGGAATCCCGTGTGTGGATCCATGAAGACGATCCAACACCGACAACACCAAAAAAGCAACGTAAAAGTTATGTACGCCGTTTTCTTCAGAAGCACCGGTTTGGTCAAAGCCATTAAGTTAGAAGAACAGCGCACAGTCACTGCAAACTGGTACATTAATAAATGTTTGCCTGAAGTTTTTGAAGGACTCAATGTAAGGGGCCTTTTGTTGCATTTGAGGGATAAAAATATCCGCGTGATTGAACATCCGCCTTATTCGCCGGATTTGGCGATGTGTGACTGCTGGTTATTCTTTAATTTAAAAAAACATCTTCGGGGCCGCAAATTTTCTTCAAAAAATGAGATTGATGCCGCAATTCATGAGTATTTTGGCAGTATTCCGAAGAATGAGTGCCGAGTAGCTTTTGATTTGTGGAAAACACGATTAAATAAATGTATTGAGGTCAAGGGGCACTACTTTGAACATTTATAATAAAATGTTGTTAAATTTGTACTTAGTTTTTTTACATCTCACTGGAAACAGAGTCACCCTCGTATCTTTATTGAGTACAGCCTTAAAAGTGTATGAACAAACCTTAGAGAAGAAATTGATGATATATACAGAACAAACGCTAGATGATACACAAAGTGGATTTCGGGCAGGTAGAAGTGTACAGGACCACATATTTACGATAAACTAAATAATAACAAAAACCTTATTTAGCAAAAAAAAGCCCATTTATGGATTTAGAAAAAGCGTTTGACCGAGTAAAGAGGGGCGTTATTTGGAACAACTTACCGAAGAGAGAAATCAGCAAAAAATTAATAAGAGCCATTAAAAGTGTGTACAAAACAAACAGGAATTATATCAATAGCAAAAACAGGACATCAGAGATTTTCGAAACAAGAGGTGGACTAAAACAAGGAGTCAGTATTCCTCCTTGTCTGACCTAAAGAAATTACGCGTAGGCGTTCGAAAACTAGAAAACGTTCATGTAACCGGATGTATGTTTGCAAACGACTTAGTAACAATGGCAGGCACAGAAAATGGACTACAACATAATCTAAACACATGGAACACGACCCTGAAAAAATATGGAATGCGAATGATTACTAAGAAGACTAAGGTGATAATGACAGCAAAGGAACAGGAAATAATGAATATAAAAATAGGTGATGAAATTATAGAACAAGTAACAGACTTTAATTACCTTGGAATAAACATAAATAGTACGAGAAATCAAGAAACAGAAATAAATGTAAGAATACAGAAAGCAATGAAAAACTACCATATGATGAGAAACAGTTTTATACAGAAAAAAGACATATCCAGCAGAACAAAGATGATTGGATATAAGACTATTTATAGACCGATATTGACATACGGTAGTGAGACATGCGTACTAACGAAACAAATGAAAAGCAAGATACAAGCTACCGGAATGTACCTACGTGCAACAAAAGGAATAGCAAAGAAAGATAGGATCAGAAATGACGAAGTCAGAAAAGAACTTGGAATAGAATCGATTTTGAAGTTTGTCGAAATGAAACAACTTAACTGGTGGGGTCATCTACAGAGAATGGAGGAGACAAGACAAGTAAGAAAGATATGGGAAACGAAGACGACAGTCAGAAGAGGCAGGGGCAGACCAAAAATAACATGGGAAAACGTAATTTCAAGGAATATACAGGACAGAGGAGAGACTATAACAAACTAAAAGTTTAGCCCTAGACAGAAAACAACGGAAAAATTTTGTACAGAAATAGAAATACAAAGCGTACCACCCCTATACCAAAAGGTAGAAGGGAAGCGACTATATATAATATATACCGTAAGAGCGAGCGTACTATGATCACTCGATTTTACACGAACTCAACGCATCTAGACGTGTGCTGCGTTGAATGTCACTGTGAAATGTCATTTGCTTGACAAAATTGCGTAAACGCAAGCTCATTTGTGCACTTTGTTCACGTTATAAAGGGCGAATTCGTTCACGTACACGTTCAGGCCACGACTTCGCTCTCACATTTCCGACAAAAGTGCCGATTATGCTGGCTGATCATAGTACGCTCGCTCTTGCGGTATATACATAATATTTTAAAATTGTTGTTTAAAATTAAAATTAAAGTTAGTTTTTCGCTTAGTCTGCCAGTTCGGTTTTACTATTACTGATAGTAGCTTGGCTACCGAAACGTGCGTCCAATGCGAGTGAGGTATTACGGTAAGAGTTTTAGTAAAGTGTTTCAATGTGACTAAATGATTTTGAATTTGAAACACTTTCTTAAATATTAGCCCGGTAAAACAATTTCTAATTTTTTTAACTAACTGTAGACGCACAAACTCTAGACGCACAAAAATTACCAACTAATTGAGCTAATGAAAACCTTTTCCAGTCGTAAAACATTCGTTTTTCTGCTATAACATTTTCGACCTCCATATCGACCTAATTCCGCCGCCTTTATAGCCTTCGACCAATTTTCCATTCGGATTTTCTTTTAATTAACAGTAATTATCGTCACAGGAACGGTCAGCGATACGCCCTCTAATTAACTTGTCGTTTTTGTCCGCCCGACCTGGACCACCCCGAAACGTACGTACGGACATTTCGCCCACATGCAACGGGTCCAGACCCAGTCCGGTCCGCCGAAAACGTAATAACTATCAAAATATCGGATCATTAAGCACGGAACAATTAGGAACAATTTCTGGGTGCGTACAACAACTGGACACATACACACACGTTTGCAATATTGTCGTACAACAATGACAACAATGCTTCCCTCGTATCTTAAGGCAGTAAATTTGAAGGGTGCCGTTGAGTATTTGCAGTATTTCTACAGTAAAAATAGGGAAATTGGGTAGATACGGATGTTTAGACTGAATAGGCGCCTTCTTGCTTTCTAATAAAATATTAGTCCATCAAAAAGAGGAAAGGGGGTGTAGGATAAGATAGGTAAAGCGACTTTAATGTTGTAATTACGTAGATTTCGAAATAGACATTTTTAAAAGTGTTTCATTAATTTTATGAGGGTGGTCTCAAAGGTTTCTAGCCTAACACAGAAACAAGTATTTTTTTGTCAAATTCAGTTTTATTTCTCAATATAGTAAGTCTGTAAATCTATACACTTTTCCCAGTCATGCTTCCATCTTTTTAATCCGTCTAAGTAGTAGTTGACATCTTGTTCTGCAAAATAGACGTTTGCGAATGTGATGGAGTCCTGATTCGACGAAAATCTTTGTCCTTCGAGCGAAACATTGAGCCTAGGAAACAGAAAATAGTTGCTAGTCCAGATCTGGTGAATGGGGTGGGTGGACTATCAATTCTAACCCCAGTTTTTGCCATGGCCCCTATGGAAGTATGAAATGGTGCGTTATCATGGTGGAATAAAGCTTTCTCTTTCTTCAAATGCGGCCGCTTTTCCGCAATAACTGCCTTCGGTTTGTCAAGTAATTATGGGCAGCATGCCGCCGTTATTGTCTTACTTTTTCAAGATAGTCGATTAACACAACTCCACGACTCTACCAAAAAACAGATATCAGTTTCCTTCTTGCCTTTTTTGGGGCCAATTCACACATCGCAGTCCACTGTTTCGACTGTGCCTTGACTTCAGGAGTGCACTGGTGTATCCAAGTGTCATCCACTCATTTGTTATTAACCGACGCCAAAGCTCCGACCTATTTCGTTTTAACTGCTTCAACAGGGTTTTAGAAATGTTTGTTCGAATGCGTTCTTGGTCCTGCAGGCCTGCGGCACCCATCGTGCGTCTATTTGACAAACACGTTCTTTCGAGATGCCTACAACCTCAATTTCTTTAACCTTAATTTGACGGTCGCTTAGCACCATTTGGTGTACTTTTCCGATGTTGTCGGGTGTGGTTGCAATTTTTGGCCGCTCGAACATTTATCGTCAACCAAGCTGGTACGACCACGTTTAAATTCAGCTGCCCAAAGTTTCACTAGGGCAAATGATGGTGCAGAGTCCCCGTAAACAGCGTCCATCTCGGCCTTAATCGACCAATACAAACGACTGTTAAACAACAACTGAGGATCCAACATGACTGACATTTTCACAAGTATGTTTTAACACATGCCCAATTATATAACCAGAATATGAGGCACATCCAGGAAATAAGTTTCGTTTGTAATCATTGCCGCGGCAACGCTGCAATCGCAGTTCGGCGCATGCGCGGTAGTTGCCTTGAGTTAAAGAGAAGAAGACCATTTCGAGATCGCTGTTTTTTGTTTACAGCTTATAGTGCTTGGTTAGAATTCGTTTTCTGAATGCGAAGAATACTAAAGCAGTCGACATTCAACGACAAGTTTGCGAGGTTTACGGAGAAAATGCGATGAGTGATTCAATGGGAAGGAGATGGGTTCGATAGTTCAATGAAAGACGTGATCAAGTGCACGATAACGAACGAAGTGGTCGTCCAAGTTTGGTTAATGACGGTTGGTTCGTGCAGTTGAAGAACTCGTAAAGGGAAACCGTAAGATTACAATATCTGTTTTTTCTACGAAATTTCCGCAAATTTCAAGAGCACTTTTTCATGAAATTGTTTCTGAAAAACTGAATTTTCTAAAACTGTGTGCTCGTTGGGTGCCGAAAACTCTTACATAGCAACAAAAAAACAGCGTGAGGGCACTTGATCTTTTGACACGTTACAACAAACGTGGTGATGATTTTCTAAGCAAGATAGTGAACCGAGGATGAGACTTGGGTCGCATACTTCGTCACCAGGAAAGACTATAGTCAAGCAAATCTTGACACCTCGAAAAATCATGTACACAGTTTTTTTGGGATAGACACGGCATTCTACCAGCGCATTTTTTACCGCGAAATGAAACAATCAATGCATATGTTTACGGTGAGACGCTTAGGAAACTGCGTCGCGCAATACAGAATAAGCGCCAAGGAATGCTCACAAAGGGTATTGTTTTGATTCATGATAATGCCCGACCTCACACCGCGAACAAGATACAACAACTCTTACAGGGCTTTGGCTGGACCTGCACCTGAAAACGTTCCTTGGCGGTCAAAAATTCAACAACGATGAAGAGCTCAAAGAACATGTTAGCACGGGCGGCAACGTTTTATGTGGAACGCATACAAAAACTTGTGCCTCGCTATGACAAGTGCCTACAAAATGGTGGGAGCTATGTAGAAAGATAACTCAAAGTTTGTAGTTTTTTTTTGCAATAAATAGTTTTTCTGTATCTGTATTCGTTTTGTTTTTATTACCAAACGGAACTTGGTTTCTGGACGTGCCTATCTTTGACGAGTAACGCCATCTTTATGTTGGGGCTTGAAAGTTACCACAGAGCACATCAAATATTGAGGTTAGTTTTTATTCTATCAATTTATTTTAGTAAATGATTATTTGCAATTTATTATCTTTTAAACTTCCAAAAGGGTATCCAGGTGATATTCTCGGACCTACCAACCGTTAAACGAACGTTAAAACACGTGATTTGATATCGGAATGACGACCAACAATTCAAAAAAATCAACTAATATTTCGCTTTATTTCAAAATTTTATCAGGGTCATAAATGTAGGTCAAATGGTGCAATTAAAAAGTCGTACACTGACCGATTGGAAACGATGCGAACACTATAGTTGAATATTGCACTCGCAGCATATTTTTTATTTAAACGTTGTTGTGAGTTAGCAAAACGAACTATTATTCGAACCAATGATTTATTGGATGGAAGTACATCAAAACAAAGAGTTTTTTAATAGCTTCCAACTGCTACATGATCATAGTACGACATAAGGATACTCTGTTATCACTAACGCTGGCCACGAGCGGTACCGCGCATCGGCGTAGAATCAGTTCGGACCGAGAGGAACGGTAGTATTACTTCGTCTGCGGAGCAGTACGGACATTTTCGCTGCCGGTCATTTGCGCAATTGTTTATCTGTCCTAGAAAAATTATGATTTCGTCAGCAAAACGACCGCGGTCGGACAAACTTCGAAAATTTATTGCAGAAATTCCAGACTTAATATATGAAGGTGCTAAAATTAAATGTGTAATCTGTAAAATCCCGTTAATGTGTTGGTCCAGACAGCATTGTCTACGACACGTAAATAGCGAAAAGCATGTCTCAAAAAGAAATTGCGCACGAGACAATGAAAAATTTATATTTAATTTATGCGTTACGTTTATCGCATGTAATATACCGTTTAATTTACTAGACAAGGAACCATTTATCTGCTTTTGGAATAACTATTCGGAGTGCAAATTACCAAGTCGAACATCGTTACGAAGAATTGTGCCATCTGCGCGCGAACATATTGAACAAAAAATAAAATCGGAGTTGAAAGATCAAAAATTGTGGTTATGTGTCGACGAAACAACAGATCGGAAGAAACATTCTGTTCTTAATGTAATAGCACGCAAATTGGAACCTCATCAATCGGCACCTTCAATTCTATTAGTCTCCAAACGAATACAACAGTGTACTGCCGAAGTAATTTCAAAGTTAGTGTTAAATACATTGGACAAGTTTGAACTTCCAACAAACCAACTCTTGATGTTAGTGAGTGATGGTGCTGCAAACGTGCTTTCTGTAGGCCGGTCTCTTAAAAAGCATTCTGCTAATTTGTTACACATTACGTGTAAAATTCATGCACTCAATCTTGTGGCAGATAGTATCAGAAAATGTTATCCTGAGGTAGACGCTTTAATAGCGCATACCAAAGCAGTATTTGTCAAATCACCGAAACGTATTCGCAAATTTCGCAGACTGTGCCCCCGTATACCAGAGCGTTTTATTATCATAAATATTTTGACAATATTAAGAACGTGGTTTTACAATTCGATACAAAGGAAGCTGCCGCTATCCAGAAAAGCCAGTCGAAATTTCAAGATAGTCAGGTTAAAATGGATTTAAAAATCATGTTCACGCACAGCTATGCGCGATTGAAGACGCAAAAAATGTTTCTGTTCTAGAAAAATTTGAAAGTGTTTTTGAGAAAAATTCTGATTCTGGCACATCAAGACACATTTGTGAAGGTGCGTCAACAGAATCGTGAAGTTATTTGAAAGATTATTTTACTTACGCAAATATTACGTCACTAGATGTAGAACGTTCGTTCTCTGCATATAAACGCATTTTTTCCTCATGCCGTACTAGTTTTGCCGAAACAACAGTTGAAACATATCTAATGTTGCGGATATTTAACAGACATTATTCACTTTGTGATTTCACGGAGGACTCTTAAAATGGTAAGTGTTTGAGCACGTGTTATTTAATTTTTATTTAAAAGATGAGCGAAATTATTTGCGGCAGCAAACATCTCTCTTAGCAGAATAACTCTAGTGGAACGCGAGGCCTGGTCGACTCTACGCTACTGCGCGGTACCGTTCGTGGCCAGCTTTAGATATCACCACAACATAGATCTGCACACTGTACACCCACCCCAACTCTTTAATAACTTACCAACTGAAATAAGAAAAGAGCTGAATCTCAATCGTTTCAAAAAGTTGTAAAACAGATTTGGTATTCAAAGCCATTTTATTCAGTAGATGAATATTACAGCTGCAATGCTCAATAATCAACAAATAATACTATAAACAGTTTATGTATTACAAATATTTAATGTACATTTTTTTGTATTTGTGATATTTAGTTTTGACACAGTTTCCTAAACAGGCATTACATTTTTTTCTATACTTTTTCCTTTGTTTTCTACTTTGCATTCTCTTGCCTTCTTGCAATAAAGAAGCTAATCTAATACAATCTAATCTAATCTAATCTAATTCTTGTATTTATAAAGTTATTTATTTCGAATGAGTAGAGTTACTTAAAGTTCATTAAATCTAGGAAATTTGTTTTAGGAAATTTGTTAGTGCTAATGCTATTTTCTTTTGTTCTTTTGGGTGCAATGGATTCAATACAAAGCAAATGCCCATATAAATATTGTGCACACCCGATCTAGTCATCTACTTCCACACGGTATATGGCTACTTGTATGCGACCGGAAGATTCGCTGGCCGGCGATTTCTTACACACTATTAGCGAAGCCGCCGGCCGACTGACAAAACTTCCGAGGAAAGCCATAATTCACGCAAGCTTATGATACTGTGCACACGAGGAAACTGCTTTGCGTGTGCAAAACATCATAAACTTGCGTGTACAGCCTTTCTCGGCATTTTTTTTCGGACAGCCGGTGGTCTCGTCGGTTATATGCAACTAGCCTCTACTTTTAATAGAATGCTTCTTTACGAGAATGAAAAATAAAAAAGAACGAAGCAAGGAAAAGAAAAGCTTCTTAAAATAAGAAAACCACAGAATACCACGAATTATATGAGCATAACATGTAGCGTTCCCCAGGGTTCTATTCTTGGTCCTCTATTCTTCGTAATGTACACCAATGGTATTCCGGCTACCATTAGCTGCGGAATCCATATACGCCTATTACTCCAGGATATCGGCCAGAAAATCCTCCGCCAGAAATCCGAAGCAGCTATTGGTGATGTGAAAACATAGTTTGTGGCTAACAAACTAAAAGTTAACGTTGATAAGACAGAAAATCTGGAATAAAGAGACAGCTGTAAAACTTACTTTAAAAGAGAAAAAAACACTAACCCTTCCATCCGTATCAGTTCCCAGAAAGCAATTGACGACTGGGGAACAAAGTTACATAGTAAATCGCCAAAGGTATTCAAAACCTTACCCCTAACCCATTTTAAAAATAGAGTTAATACTGCAATGGGAGTTCTGCGACATCCAGGAATTTCTAGTTCCCAGTTGTATATATGTTTTGTTTGTCTTTATTTTTTATTTATATGTCATTGTTTGTTATTTTACTACTTACTTAATCCTTCTACCTGGGGGTGTAGGACTGGGTTTGTTATTTTAATTTTTATAATTGACCTTTATCATTTTATTTTTTTATTATCTTGTTTTTTTTATAATTGCGCCATTTACACACATAACAAAAACTGAAAATTTTCTGTAATGGTGTAGTTGCGAATATAAAAAGATAATAATATTATTACTGTTATTATTATTACATTACGAGTCGCTGTAACTAATTCAGATAATTATTTTTTATTAAAATTGAGTAGCACTTTTCATTTCTTTACCTTATTGCTGCATGATCATATTATATTTGAATTGAATTCTACATAAAGGATAGGCCACTTAATATTATTCGATTATATTCAAATTGTGTGCTCCAGTATCTTTGCGTGAATTCTAAATCAACTAAATTCGTGCGATACTTCCTCTATCATTCAACGGTAGAAAAAACGAGCACTTTTCCTTATTTATTCGACTGACGTGGGTAATCCATAGATATAAATATAGCAGACAAAAAAGAAACGGAAAACATATGCTTCTGGTCTGTCGTGAATTGCCCTGGATTGATTTCTCCTATCAAGCGACTGACAGACAACTGTATATCACATTGTTTTCTCGTCTATTGTGCCTTCGCCCCTTCCCTTACATCCCATCGCCATCGTTGTGTAAAAAAAAATAACAGCGACGCCATTTCGTTGAATTTTCTCCTATACCATCTCTCATTCCCAGTCCCTCTTTCTTACTCCTCTCACATCTATCCGCAAATGTGCCCTTGAATATGAAAGATCTTGGATCGGCAACGTCTTTTGCCATTTCTTTTTCATTTTTTTTTCTTTCGTTTAGCCTGCCTTTCCGTTGTTCCTATTGCGTTCGATCATTAAATAACTTGTCATCAATTATATCGCTATCGCGCCAACTATGTATCTTTCCATTACCGATCGTCTTTTGTCATTTTTCCATTGTGCCTCTGGTATGGATCCATTTGGGACGTGAGAAGCTTTCACGATTCGATTCTGGGATGATGGAGGAAATAAAAATAATATTAATGAATTTCGTCGAAAAAGTATTTGATGGAAGTTAGCGGATATTGGGGGAACAAAACGTAATTAATTTAGGACTAGAAAAAGACAAGTGTGTTTGTAAATTTAATTCGTCACAACTGGCAAATGATGATGAATGATCAAGTGCTGTTGAATTATTGCACAAACAATTGAACAAATACACAATCCACCTAAAAATTACTGGTGATAGTTTCCAATCAAATGACGATAATGATTTTGGTCAACTATTATTACACCACAATGCAGCAGATATTAAAATGTTGGGATGTATTTTGTTGTATGCTTCAGGTGCAATGTAACAATCTGACGAGTACTTCATGCAGCTTATTGGAAAAAGATGGAGCATAAGTTTGAGACTTTAACGTTCGCAAAATGCGAAGAAACAGTTCTACTTATTAATCTCTCAATGAATCTTACTTTCTATTTGTGCAAAGGATGGAAATAAATCGTTTTTCAATTATTTTCTTTCAATATGTACTGTTATGTTCAACTTTGTATGTACGACAACAGCCTCTCTCAGCTGTCACTTCGGAACGACTAAATGTCAGGTTGGCCACTCGTCGGTAACTAAATATCCCTCTTGCGGAGAAAAATGGAAATTTCCTCGTTAGCATTTTCCCCCAGCCAACTGGCCTTGGGGCGTTGACCTTAAATTTTAATTATAAGTCCAGATAACGACGAGTGTGGGGTAGCATGGACAAATCTACTCGTCAGTTAACTTTTCTATTCACGTAATTCGTCCAAATTCATGTAGAAATCGTCTGAAATAAGCCACAGCGTAAATGGAAAGGTATTTTAAATAATATTTCATCAATTAAATCTTTATCTGAAAGGTTTATGTAAAATTAGTAGAGAATTTTCACGTTTAAAGCTTGTCAGTGACATTTTGTATCCTAGAATCATTGAAATACGACCTCCTAGTTGAGTCACTGCGTTCATTCTCGTATGCTATTTGCAAAAATAATCTCATTTGGTCGAAATTCATCGTAAAAGTTTCTGTTTGGGTTAAATTACCAAAATTGGCTGTGGAATAAAACAATCGCCGGTCTTTCGCAATTTAAAATAAAAGAAAGATGAACGACGCCATAATTTTTCATCAATTTTATTCAGGCTTGGTTGAATCAAAGTATTTCTTAACTCCGATCCCCATATAAAGTGCTCGATTGTGAAATCAAAGTCTTTATTCGAAGAGAAAAGGGTTAAACTTGGCAAAAGACAGTTTCCTATAGTGGTTATGTAAACAGAGAGCTTATATAGCACTGGCATCGTTCAAAATTCAAGGTTAGTTACATTTAGAATCTTAAAATTCGTTAATTTCGTTTATTAATTTGGGTATTCGTTATAAAATTGCCGAAAGGGTATCCAGGGATACTTCCGAACTCACTAAGAATCGTTAATTTAGTTTAAAATTAGAAAATTTTACAAATTTCCCAAAATTCCCTGAGAAAGATATTTCAGTACATATGCTTTCTTTACCAAATGCTAATAGAAATCTATATTAGCGACCTTAGCAATATAGATGAAGGTAGTGGCGCATCCAGCTCGTAGATGTCGCCAAAGGGGAACAATTTTGAGAAGCATCAAAATATCTAGCTTATCTAAATAACTACGTGGCGGGGGTGTTAATTAATGTTAATTGCGGACTTAGTGATCTAAAAGTGAATTTAATCAACGTTTTACCGGATTTAGTTATTGTGTCCAGAGTCCAGTGACGGAAGAAAAAGGGTAAGTACACAATTTTATTTAAATGTTTTAAATAAAAACAATTATTACAGTTAACAATAAAATAAACATGTGACAGAAATCGTCAACAAAAATAAAATAAAATAAGCTTTGTTACGGTGAGAAATATACGGTTTTTACTAATGGAAGAGACAAATTTTCAAAAGGTACTTACAAGCGGTGTAACGATATGTGTCAGGCTACGGACTTAAACGTTTCCTAAGTTATCAAATATTTACAACGGGAGAAAACAGTACATGTTAAAATACAGACTTAAACAATTTTAACGGCGGCGTCGTTCGCGGAGGAGCCTATCAAACAACTGAAGGCTGTTAAAACGAAAACGATAAGAAATATTCCACAGTTGCCTGCATAGTACGCTGATTAGCTATGGAATACTACACGGACTTCCAGAAATATTCAACGGTTGCCTGCTTAATTAATCGCTGACTCCCCGCGGAATATTTCCCGAACTCTGCTCGGCTTCTAGCCAGCTTAAAAGTGCCCATTTGCCACGCAGAAATTCTCCAAAATGCAAATCTGAGAGGTTTATATACCAAAATTTTGCATGACAGTGCACTTCTTGCTCGCGTACAAGCTTGTATAATTTTTATGCTCTTTTCTACCTTAAAAGTCTTTAAATTTGTGCGGACGGTCGATGGTTCGTCACAAGTTTAAAATGGCCTAATGCCTGGAAAAACAGTTTCTACCTAATATTGTAACAACTTTGTCTTTACACGTTCTGAATATTTTGAATAGCGGTGTATATTGCAGTATTTACCTTCTCTATTTTCGATATCGCTTTTGCAAATTTTTCTTATGTATTTTACCGTGTCGCCATTTTCCTAAACCACGTGCACGTAATGCTAGGGTTTATCTCTTACCGATTTTGAGAATATTTGCTTGTAGAGCAAGGTTTCGAAAGTTACCGCATCGTATTATTAGCAATTTTGTGGATTCTACGAGGGTTATTTTTTAGTCTTGCATATAGTCGCGTAAAGAGCCCCATATTTATTGAACTTAAATTCAAAGCTTCATTAGGACACGGCAAGTGATTTAGTCACAGCAAATCTTTAAAACTGACATGTCACTTGAAAAATGGAAATGAGCCGAGAAAATTTTCTCATAATAATTTTTTACAACTTTCGAACAGGATAAAAAGGTCATCGCTCCTCTGCGCCAGCTGCTCAAGGAAAATCGACATGTGACAAATCGCGAGAATGATATATCCTTAGGTATTTCAAAGACCTTAATCCAAAAAATTTTGCATGATGAATTAGCTTAGAAAAGGTTAGTTTCCCGTTAGATTCCATGTCCTTTAACTGAACAACGCGGCTCGCGTCTATTGGTGTCGAAAAACTTTGAACTTTTGTCTCAATTTCGGGTCATCTTACAATTCCTTTAGAAGATCGAGGGATTGTTTATAAGAAGTGATTGTCGTGCTCCAAAAATCGACCCACAACGACGAATCATCCTCCACCACAATAATGTGAGTTCACATAGAGCTCGAAAGACCATTAAGTTATAAGAGCAGCAAAACTTCGAGATAATAGGTCGTCATCTGTACAGTTCTGCCCTAAGTCCCAACGATTTGTAACGTTCCCTAGAATTAAGAATAGGTCAACGGTTGAGTCGTCGGAAGAAGCTATCGATGGCAATTTTAACCGTTCCAATTGATGACTGGCATAACCGCTTTAACAGTTGGTTTGAAAAAAGAAGAAGTATAAATCTTTGTGAAGAACACTTTGAAAAACTGGCTATATCCAAAAATCGAAGGACAACCCTTGTATTAATTCTCGAAATTAAATATTTTTATTTTCCTTAAATTTGTTGCATCTCCTCGATGCAAGATAACTTCGCTTTCCTTACTTTTTTTAACTTACTTTTCCTATCTATTTTGTGCTTGCAGGTAATATTAGATTCTATGGAATTTTGTAAAGTATTGGAATAAAGTAATTACCGAGTTGGAACGTATTCGAAGGTCATCTATAGTATTCATTGTAGAAGTACCCACTTTTCCCAGGCCCCACAAAGGATATCATTCTTCTGGATAGCGACTTCTCCACTAGTGGATATTTGCATTTTTTTTCTCACGTAGTTTTGAGAAGCCGTCCGTATATCGAACGCTCGCGATTGCCACCTCAAACTTTCGTGGCGTCCCATTTTTCTTGTCTTATTGTCTTTTATTATTTTAAGAATTTTTCCTTCCCTCGTTTTTGTTTTTCTTCTTAATTTAAGATTGATGAAACGTTTTTCTTTTTCTTTATATACTAAGTTCACTTTCCGTTGACAGAGTTTGATTTTGAACAAATTTTGCATTGATTTTTTAAGCAGTTTTTCATTTGTCATTTATTCAAATTAATTCCCTCAATAACTTTTTCCATTTCTTCTTTCAATATACACAGAATTGCCACCCGACAAATTTTTGCTTTAATTATTTAGTTCTATCTTTCAATTTTTTTTTGCTCTTTTCTCATAGGCTAAGTTTTTCTTTATTGTTCTAAAAGACAGTTACTGCTCTTTCCTTTTGTGTCGTGACAGGATGAAAGTAAAGAGTTACTCGTCATGAACAAAGCCAACCCAGTCCCGCTAACGGCGAATGTTGTTAACCGTTCTAGCAAGGAAAAGGAACCCAACCACCCTTCGGCAGCAATACCATTTCAACTGTGACGCAGAACGGACGGAGGCAGCATACAATCGTAAGGGGCAAGGTTCATTATTATAATTTAGTACAGATCTTTTGATCTACTTTTTACTGAACTTTATTGTTAACATTTTATATATTTTTCTGTCGAATATATGATCCACTGAAAACCCTTATGTCATCACACAGAAACCCACGCACTCTGAAACGGTGTTTGAATAGCAGCTTTACGGAGAAGAATTACTGATCCACTACTTTTTTTTCAATGAAACGATAAGTGCAGAAAGATATCGTAACAACTTGTTGCAACCATTGCTATACCAGTTGCTTGATGACAAACCAAGGAATACATACTTCCAACACAGCTCATAAAATACTACAAACATGAACCTTTTACACGAATATATTGATAACCGTGTAGTAGATTTTCCTCCTGGTTCTCCTGATCTAACTATTTTAGATTATGTTATTTCACCACATCTAAAAAATACAGTTTTTGAAAGTACACCACACACAATACAAAAACTTACCGAAGCAATTCAAAATGTTTGTGCTACGATAGCTCCTCAACACCTCGCCAACGCATTTAACAACATTAAACGACGAGTAAGGATTTGTTTTGAAACCGAAGGAGATCACTTCGAGCATTTACTGTAAATGTTTGCTAAATTCTTCTTTTACTTCTACTACGAAATATTTTTTTTATTCTTCTAGCTTTATTACTATCGACCTAGATTACCACATTACCCAATTACGCTTTAAACAGAAAATTATTTGCATCATTACTGTCAAATATGTTAAACGTAAATTGAAGTTTCAATCTTGATATCATTTAAGTAAGATTTAACTGTCAGATGCAGTTCTAACCAATACAGAAAATGATCTAAAAAAAGACACGTCCCTCTGGATTGTGTTTTTTATGGTCATATTGTATGTGATGTGCAATCAGAAAACCGGTTTAATGAGAAAAGAAAAGAAATAGGCATCTACGTATTTAAAAAAATAAATTTGATAGTGCTTTGGCATTTCCAAAACGTTGGCCTAAATAATAAATATGATCATGGTATTCTCTGTAAGACATTACCACAACAATGTAACTCAGTAGGTCTAGAAAATTATTGAAGTCGTTCATTTAATTATTTATTAGAATTAAATTTGAATTATGCTTTCTCTGGTATAATAAGCGTAGTCGGCACAGAATTTGGAACAGCCTACAAACAATCATTTGAAGAAACTGGACGAGATTCCCTACAGTACAGAACAAAATCATGAAAAAATCAAATCTTGCAACAGAGCAGTGTATAAGAAAGAAATTACAATTATCCTGGCATATTGGCTCTAGCTTTTACTACAGTAAAACAAAAACGCATTATAACTGACATGCACCAGTGTTACATTTCTTAGAAATGCACTCCCGAAATTAAATGATCACACCTGATGTGGAACTCGGAAGCAAAACGGCAGCGGAAGGCTGCATGGAGGATCCGAGCCGTTCTCGAAGTAATTAACTAATAATGAAGGTATCTACATTCTCTATGGTAAAATGAACGAGTTCGAACTCGGAATGTGAATAACCGAGAGAAATGATGATCAAGAAATTGTCAATGCAAATGGAATCGTACAGGAAACCAGTGTTTCTCAAAATTAGTATAATATTGCTTTCGAGAACAGAAATAATGGATGTGCTCGTTCGGTTCACAGCAGAGTAAATTAATGGATAAGGCAGCCAAAAATAAAACAATAGACTTAGTTCCAAGTTTTCTGTTAAGAACACTTAACATTTTATTTATTTGCTGTAATTCTATTTGTTTTATTTTATAAACCCGACATTTTATGTGCCTTATTTGTGAATCGTCTGTGTTATTTTCCTGTAAGTTCAATATTTCACTTGCTTTGTTGTATAAATTCATATATTCGATATTTATATTAATTAAAACTTTAACGTGTACGCATTTAATGTAAAAATATATTTAATTTCCTTAAATATACGTAAATGTTATCAAAATCATCAATGCATAAATTAAAGATCGCTTTATGGTCATTTATATATCTGTACAATGGAGCTAGCCTATATATTGGGAACGAGCGCTCCATATGTGTTTACCGCCGAGGAGGAAAACATAATACCTCTATTGTCATTCGTCTTTCGCTTACACTATGCGTCTGTTAATCATTAGAGTTTGTTAAAAAGGTGGTACTAGATGGCAGTAGCGTACCGGTAGCGGCGTGGGTAGGGGTAACTTTCAACTCGTAGTCGATCTCCACAGTACCGCGAGAGAGTTCAAAGCGACAGTACGTTGCACGCTGCACGCCAAATAAGTACGCGGAGATGGGACGCCCAAAGGGTGTAACGTTCCCTTCGAATGTGAATAAATATCTCAGGCATTTCCCTGGATTAGAATAAACAAGTCCGCATATTTATTGCACAATATGCAATAGCGGATTGCCAAGTCGCGATAGGTTTGAATGTAGAAAACATTGTAAAAGTAAACGCCATGTATTGAATTTAAGGAACAGTATTCCATACTGGCAATTTTTATATGATTTTATTTTTATGTTAAGTGTGTGCAACATCCCACAACATCTAGTATCTAGTGAACACTTTCGTCTTTTTTGGGCTAAGTACCCCCTCATGGAAGCTGCCAACATCTATGCAATTACGATACAATTTGCCACGTGTGCAAGGTACAGTAAAGGAATGTATAAAAGACGAGTTGAGAAATAAGAAAATCTGCCTATGTGTGGATGCTCAGAAAGACAGCGTCATTCATGTTGTAGCGCGTCCTTTAAAACGTGATGGTCCACCAGCTTCATTGTTGTTACCCAGTAAAAGGAATCAGAAAACTAATGCAGAAACCGTTGTCAAGATAATAAAAGATTCGTTGAGAGAATTTTGTATCACAGAAACCCAAGTCACAATGTTCGTTACTGACGGAGCCGCAACAATGCTGAGAGTTGGTAGGATGTTGAAAATATGCTTTCCGACTCTTCTTCACATAACATGCCTTATACACGCATGTCACCTCGTAGCAGAAACCATTCGAAAGAAGTATCCGATGGTGGATAAGTTAATAGCATCTACCAACAAAGTGTTCATCAAATCTCATAAACACATCCGTGTATTCAAACAATTCCGAAATTACCACCACCACCTCAGCTTATAATAACGCGATGGGGAACATGGCTCCAGGCAGTATCTTACTATTAGAAATATTTTTCACAAGTGAAAAATGTCATCTTGAAACTTGATTCAAATGATTCTGCAGCAGGTCAAGATAGTCAGCAATTTTTTTTCCAATTCTGACGTTCAACAACAAATAGATGAAATTTCCATGAACCATTCTGAAGTTGCACAAGCTATTGAGCAATTAGAAAACAGTCACTTATCTGCACGAGACACATTAAATTGCATAAAGCCGCTCTAGAAAACTTGACGAACACTATAGGAGTCGATGTTGCTCAAAAATCCCGATTTACAAGAGGTTCGGTCTATAACTGAAAATCAAGAGTGTCCAGGTGAGGAAAAGGAATATCTGACATTTGCAAATCTTACTTCACTGGATGTCGAACGATCATTTTCAAAGTATACGACAATGTATTCACAACACCGTCGACGGCTGATTGAATCGACAGTGGAAGCGTTGCTGATGTTGCAATTCTACGCGGCTTACCAGGGCGGTTGCCAATTACCACAGTGGACATCAAGACGACAGGAAAAGGTAACAATATTATTTTCACTAATATTGTATATTACGTACCTACTTTTAAGCGGTGCGCCACTGCCGGTACCACATTTTTAACAAACTCTATTGATCACACAATCTTTGTTTTTCCGCTTTCTCACTTATATATGGGGACAGCAGCAAGAGCAATAGATACTAGTGGTGCACCATACAAATACATGAAATAACACGAGCGTCTGGAAAGCCGTGAGTTGTATAGCAAATTTTTACGGTAGTGATCGGTTTTTTCTTTCCTGCTGTCGCCCGATCACACTCTCAGGCTCCGGAGGATTGTGGTGGTGGATCGAGCATCTAGAAACGTCGAGATACATATAAGTGCGTACGCGGAAAGGAACCGAATTATGCAATTAATATATTACACAATATTTATGTATTTATCTATGAGAAATGGCAGGTTTTTATCTGTTCATGTTTCAAAAGAACTGTTTATTGAATAAATTTATTTTTCTGCCAACGTACTGTGTTTAATTTAAAGAGCAACCGAATAGACGAAAAAATATATAAGCATTATTTACGAATAAACAAAAGCAATTGGTCCTCCCTCTTCACAAGGAAGATACACCGAAGCATACGATTACCGGCATTGTTCCTCAAGCCAGAAGAACGTATCACTTTCGCAATCTCTTTATTGCTTAAACAAAGGAGGAAAATCAACTAATGTGAAAATTATGAAGCTGCTTAATTATTGATTAACGGGAGACAACACATAAATGAAGGCGCTTAATGTTAAAAATACTTAGTATGTAATCCATAATAACTATTAAATAAGTATGAATGGATACTATTACATCTAACATTACAGCTGGGAGACTAATGTCTACTTTATGCGAACCTATCTACTGCTTATGACCAAACTCACAGGTTTTCGACTTATATAGTTGGTCGAGCGGTACATTAAACCTAGTGGGATCTTTCGATTTATAATAAAACTCTATTGATATATTTATTTTTAGTCTTCACTGGGGAGGACTAATCATCGTCCTGAAAATGCCGATCGCAGTGTTTGGCGAAACGACAACTTCGACACATCAAAGACCACGACCTATCAGCCCGGAAATATGTACTGCTAGTACAAATACTTCACGGCATTTCTAGAAAAAACAGTTGTCCTACTTTCCTTACTAATAAGTTACTATATTCATCTCCTAGACCTAATGGTACTACCATGAGTGACTCTGTTTCTGAAACTAGCCCAGCAAATTCCAGCCTTGAGAATATTACTGATCAACCGGTTTTTCGGAAACTTATATCTGGGTATACCTAATCTTGACATCAGGATCTGTAACTTGTTGAAGTGATACAATAACCTAAAAGTTGCAACTTACCCATTAAAAAACTTAATGCATTTTGGTCTAAACTTGAAGACAGTCTGAATCATTTGGAGAAATCCAGTGATATCCATCAAATTAACTGTAAGGATTGTCCGGGTTGCTACATTGGTCAAATGTCTCAAAAATCAAAAAAACGCATTTTGGAAAATAGAATTGGTTTCCATAACAGCTTACGTTCCACTGCCTTAAGCACTCTCCTCATACAATATGATCACTCCTTTGATTTTGACGATGTTTGCTGGTAGCCTTTAAGCACCTGTATCTCTGGTACACAGTATTGCACTTCTGCCATCCAATTAGGTGTTCCTCCCAGACGGTATTCAGGGCTTTCTTAGGATTAAGAAAAGATAATCCTAAGGGATTTCGACGACTCTAGCCGACAACGGATTATCGGATAGAGTGGTGCGTCACCACGTTTTCTCAGCCATATCTCGCAGATATTCCCAGAGGCTAGGTATCCTCAGGTCGTCCCGCAACTATTGATTCCGGACAAATCATGGGGCATCAGTAATCATGCAAGGTACTTGATTTTGTATGGTCGCCAATTTCTTCAAACGACTGAGAGCTACCGTAGACCATGTCAACGCACCATAAGCTAGGATTAGGCGCAGACACGTAATGTAGAGCAATAACTTGGCTGCGACATGCAGCTAACTTCTGCGGTACATTAGTGGTAGCAACACATTCTTGGCTCTCACGAACTTCGTTTTAACTCGATTGATGTATGAAGTCCAGATAAATATTTTGTCCAGCATGACTCCCCTCTTCCACGCAGCCCTTTGATCACTTCTTCGGTCAAAGAAGACCTCATGGCCATACTCTTTGACTCGTTTGTCTTCAGGCCTCAATTCTCTGCCCAATCCTCAATGCTGTCTAAGACAGTCTGTATTCTTCTAACAATAAGGTCTTCACCCTGACTAGATCAATAAATCGCTATATCATCCATATAGATTGTAAAGTGAACGTCGGGATGCCTAGCGACGTCATAGGTAATATGAGAAACAGCACACGACCAAGTAGGAACCTGTGGGACACCAGAACCAATCGAGCGCGTAGAAGATGTTAATTTACCAACCCTTACTTCGAAAGATCTCTTATCCAAGTACGACAAAATCAAACGAATATTTGCCTTACTAAAGCCGATCTTATGCATCTTGTAAACGATGCCGTCGTGCTATACAGTGTCGAAAGCCCTAACTTATGCCCTTCTCCGCGTATTTACCGCTCAGAAAATACTGCTAAGGCTCATCTTTCGCTTAAGGCCTCGTGATTCCTGCCGCCCAATATTTAAGGCACGGGGTCTTTGAACGTGCGGTGTTTGCATACCAACACAGAGGTAAATTTCAGAAGAATGGTGACTTTCACACCTATTCGACCAGGGCACGAGAAAGCTTCTGTGTACCGACACATACACTAACGCGGTTCGAAGAATCACCGAAACACTAATATATCTGTATGTAATAGTATACCAAGAACTATAAGACAAACTGCGAGTATTACGTTATTGAAAACAGAAAGTACCTGATTGATAAATGTTTATATAATTTTAATGAGATTTTTAGTCACGATGTACAAACACGATGATCAAGTCTGTGATACCCTGTTATATTTTTTTATTTTTTGTTGGTTTTGTTGTGTATTGCGTTTTCTTTTCTTTTTCTGTATGTATTCTAATGATATACATACATCTTGACGTGACCCATGTCTGTAAAGATCTAGCGTTTAAATATATTATTATCATTATTATTATTATTACTTGATGTTGAACAAAATTATTTTAAACATTGCTTCTTAGAAATGTGTTATTAATAAGCATCCTGATTTAATTAATTATACAAGAAGGACATGAAAAACTTGTTGTATTTATGCAGATCTACTTCATTTACTTTAATTGCAGTATTTTGTTTATTTTGATAAAACCCTGCATAACATTCTTTTAAGAATCTGGAACTGTGTATAACTTTTCCACTTTAAATCATTTTCAATATGCTTTTTTTTAGATATCGCATCTGAAATATATTTATTATTTATAAATCCTAATGTTAGTCGTTCCACAATTCTCTATCGGTATATCTGCACTGTTTATTTAAATTTATTATGTTTTACACAAAACATAATAAATTATTACATTTTTAATAAAATGAATATTTAGGAAATTTTTTATATCTGTAAGTTAACCTTAACATCTTGAATTTATGTCTTAACTGTAATTGTTTTTCAATAATGTCAGCCTGATGAAGAGTGAAAAGGCACTCGAAAAAGAATAAAGAAAATTACATTATTTACGCCTTTCCAATTTTTTTGTGCTTTTCTAATTGGTGGAGTCTATTGACGGCGCTACATTTGAATAGTTACGTAGTCCTACGTTGCTCCTGCCCAATTTCTCTTGGTTAAATGTCAATTTTTTTGATAATGGAACACATTTAGTTTCTTACGTACGAAAATGTAAAGTAGTTCTATGTCACACACAGAAAAAAAAATATTTAAAAAGGAGAAGAAAAAAAATCTGTTGTAATGTCATAATTTACATAATTTTTCGAACGTAGCTGTAATTAGCGGCACGTACAGCGAGTTCAGTATGTCCCCTCGTTCAACGTCAAAATCCCTTTGGCGGCTGTTAGCCCTTTTTCAGTAGCTCCAACTCCTTTTATGGCCTCCTATAGCTGAAACGGAGGTGCTAGGAGATTATTTTAAGTCCAGTCAACGACGAACATGGGGGAACGGATAAGTAACTTGTCTTCTGTTCATTTCCTTCACATCCTAAATCTTCAAATTTAATGGAATATTTTCCTACAGCAAGTGACATCATAAATTCAGCATAACTTCGAGAATTAAATATCGTTTATCAAGTAAGCAACTTGTTGGTCAATAAATTTTAATATTGTACAGTTGTTGGTGGTGTTAAATGTCATAGAGTAGCAAAGATTGGATCTTCCAGTTGCGTCCCTACGTGGCATGTATTAAAAATAAGAATATTTCTTGGAAATTCATTATCAAATTACATTTCGGAAAGTATTATTATCCAAATTAGCTGTCTTAAAACAAACGCTATCGCGATTAAAATAACGCGGTGGTGGGATGCTAATTAATTTGTCACTTTGAGTCAAGATATTCATCCAGGTAGCACGTGTTTGACTGTGTTCCTATTTTCTAAGTGTTCAGCGTTTAAATCCGACCATAAATAGTAAGAGAAGTAAGGGTCAAATTTGGTGGTTTAAAAATGTGCAGAGTTCCAGTAAGTAAGGTATAAACCTACAGTTTATATGGAGTCGTCATAATTCCAGGTTAGTTTTACCTTTTCCGGTTTTAATACTCGTAAACTTTCATATGCATAGATTAATTTAAATTGCCGAAAGAGTGTGTTTAGGACACTCCCAGACCTTCAGACCACACAATTAATTGCTTAATTTCGAAAAAGTTTCTTTTTATTTCCCACGTTTAAAACATTACACTATATTATGAATCTCACTTAAAAGCTTATGTTTTAAGGCAAATCTCTATTTAACAAATGTTTTAGTACCGCTGATGAATTCTCAACCAAACGTAGGTACTGTCTACATATCATCAGGATGAAGGTTCATATTTCGCGATCAATTCGTGCAATTTCGAACTTCGGAATCCCGCAACTTTGAAGGAGGAAAGGTGGGTGCGGCGGCGACGGCAACGGTATCGGTAGGAAGAGGGTGACAATGCTAGACGTATTATAAAGTGACAGTTCTGCATTCATAATTCTTCGGTAGGTAGTATAATTCTGAATAAATTACATCGATAATTGGCGAAGACTCGGTCGTACCCCATATTCTCCCTTATGTCGCGAATTCGTTATCCATGCGACCCCCTCACCTCCCTTTACCGAATTCCCCGACGCCTGTCGTCGCCACGCTTCGGAATCGTTCATTTGAATATTGTTCGAAGGCCCTGACGAGGTAAATAAAGTTCCAAACTTTGATGATGACGCGAGGAGAAGATTGAAAAGTTGCTCGCATCCGTCGAGGATGTGACGGAGGAAAAAATGGGAAGTTTCGTCGATTGTGTTTTAGTTACTAATTAAAATTAGCTTGATTAAGGTAAATCGATAATGTCGAACGAAGGTAAACTGATAAAAAGCAATCGAATGTATTATTTTCGAGATATATGAAAAAGTAGCATTTTTTGAGAGTAGATTCTTGCGTCTTTTGTAAATCTGCTTAATTTTGAGCAAAAACTTAATGCATCTGTTTTTATCTTATTTTCTAAACAATTCTAAATGTAGCTATTAAACTTAAAAAGTCAGCTAAGTTAGGAGTAGATGATTAAATTTTCTATTTCGTCTAATACGAGGGTAGTAAGATTTCCAGCCTTTTTTTTTTAATTCAGTTTGATTTCCCAACATAGTTTCCTTGTAAGTCTACACACTTTTCCCAGCAATGCCCAGTGATGGCCTCCCCATCTACGAAGGTTTCTGCCTTCCGGATGAAACTTTGAACCTAGGAAACAGAAAAAGTCGCTGAAGGTCAGATCTGGTGAATAAGGTGGCTGGTCTATCGATTTGAACCCCAATTCATGAATTTTCGCTATGGCGACCACTGATTTTACTCAGGTAAGAAAAATAATAAAATGTTTATACAACACAAAATATTAATTTTGGGTATGCAACATACTTGGGAAATCTTCGGGATAATTTACTACAGAAGAAGGTGTCGGAGGATCTGTAGCGATTGCGGAAGAATAGCTTGGTGGAGATGATATTGTGGAATGTATTGTGAGGGGAGAGTTAAAGTCAAATCTTGGAAATGCAACTGATGGGTTTATTGAGTGACTCACAGTGTTTTCTAAAAGGAGTTGTGACATATGCTCTTGTGTTATAACAGATTATAGCTTCTCTTGGCATATAAGTGCTCTCGCCAGAAGCATTTTTTTAGCTGTATTGCTAAGCTATTATAAAATGCATCGAACTCATGTACTTGCTTCGATTCTTTATTCTCATCTGTAATCTGTTCTAGTTTGTGTATAGCTTCTTGAATTGAATCCTCATTTTGCAATTTTGGTCGTCGACTGAACGGTGGGGTGCATGAATGTGAATCTGTTAAATCATTAATTATATTTTCCGCAGATTCTTCAGGTTACTGGTCTTGACTTTCCTCTAAGCCAATATTTTGCTCGTTGTCTTCCACCTTCCTTAAATTCTGAAACAAAACAAATGTGACTCCTACAATTGACTTTTATAGTACCTAATTAAGAAATTTATACTGATGTAATATTCCAGGTTCCTACAACTACACGAGAATGGGAAATAATAATAAAATATTATTACTTGACGTGGAACTCTCCTAATTATTGTGGTTCCATGGATGGCAAACATATTATTATTCGATGTCCCCCAAATAGTGAATCGGATTACTTTAATTGCAGATAGGATTTTAGCACAATATTGTTTGCAATTGTTGATCCAAATGATAATTTTTTATGCATTGATGTCTGGACAAACTGGAAAGTTAATGATGATGCTTCTGTATTTACTAAATCAACATTCAATCAAGCACTAGAGCAAAATTTACTGTGTTCCAAAAAATTTACTTTTTGTTGGTGATGAGGCTTTTCCATTAAAGCAAAATCTACTTAAACCTTATCCACGAGCGGCAGCATTGGGTAGAACTGAATTAGTTTCTAATTACAGACTCTCCAGAGCTCAAAGAGCAGTTGAGAATAACTTGAGAATATTAGTATTTTCGTATTTTTGAAAAGTCAACACCATTAACAGTGGACACAACAGAACAAATTCTAAAGACTGCTTGCAATCTACATAATTGGGTGAGAAAAACTTCACACAATCCTATCCAGAAAAATACTTTGAGCCTAGGAAACAGAAAGAAGTCGCGGGGGATCAGGCCTGATGCATTCATCAGATCTTCTGACCCGCCCTATTGGGCGGGGGTCTATCAATTCGAACTGCAATTTGTGAATTTTCGCAATGAGGACCACTGGAGTGTGAGACAGTGTCTTATTGGAACAAAACTACCTTTTTTTCCAAATCCAGCCGTTCTTCGATAATATCTGCCTTCAGCTGGTCAAGCAATGATGCGTACTATGTACCTCCTCGAAAATTTTCCATAACCCTTTCGGACCATTTCAGGTGGAATGGCAGCAATTCTCTGAGTTATTGATTCCTTAAAGGTCTCGATATTTCGGAGAAGATGTTGATAACTTTCTTAAGATGTCGGCACAAAAAGAAGCTACATGAAAATAAATCGAATGAACGTGAGCACCATCCGATGTCACCTCGTAAGGGAACAAGATGCCCTAGAAACGTTTCACTCAGAATTCCGCGTGAACGTCGAGAAATATGGGATGTTGCTCCATCCTGTTGGAACCACACATTGCCTTACTCGTGTTCGTCGTGGAGATGATTCCATTTTGGTCAGAGATAGCACTCAAGCATGCTGCAATATCGGTCAGAAGTCACCGTTACTGTAATGCCATCCTCTTCAAAATAGTATGGAGACCAGACAGATCGATTTTCGACCTTCATAGGGTGCTACAGATTTCAGTCAAATTGCCATCTAAGTCAAATTTGAAACAAAAGCGTAAGCTATCTGCATGATTAACGTAGCATCTCCTCATTAATGTTTTGCTCTTGATACTGCCAAATTCGTGGTCCACCTGAAAACAGCGAAACTATTCGAAAAAGCTAGCAAAATCCGAAGGAACTTGTCCTTGTTATAAATTCCTTATTGCATCCTCTACTTACCAAAGTAGACTACTACTTATTCCCAAACTGGATTATTACTTACTACTCCATTCATGTAATTGAAATGTTTCGTTTTGTTTTCTAAAATCTCAATAAGGTTCGCCCAGTTACAGAACTAAATCTGAAAATCATTTTCTTCCGCATCTCTTGCATTTGACGTATCCGCGTTTAAATATTTCATCAACATCACATCCATGTCATACTTATCCGAACTAAACGCAGTTTAAGGTCGCGAAACTGTAAGCGATTAATTCTCCAAGATGTCATCGTCAAAATGCCGCATGCCGCCCATACACCAGGTCGAGCGCCATCTCTTAATTGATGTGTAAAACGCGAAGAGCGAAGGTTTAAGTCGATGAAATATGCAAGTGGCGAAGTCACTTTGTTCGGTCTCCGTGTAAACAATAATCAGCGAAAGCATTCGTCACAATTAGGCGAAACCGCATTTCTTGCAAGTCATACGTCTTCGGGCGAGGAGGAAGGAGATCGGAGGTTCGTGCGGGAGCTGTTGCTGCGGTATAGTTGGGGATTTACTGGAAACCTGCAGGATAACACATATATATTCAAGCCGCGATGAACGTTTCGGCAAATTTGTTATGGTATTCCTAAGTGGTACTCTCTTTGGAAGCTTAACTTGATTTTTAAAGTACGAATTGCTCATCGTAGTAGTAGACGGACAATTAAAAGTACAAACGCAAAAGTCTGTAAAAGCTGTCACTGTAAGTCATTTCTAGAAACGGGATTTTAGGACGTAAAAAACAGCTAAAAAGGCCCTTTTTTAGGCCTTAAAAACTATGTATTTAGGACGAAAAACTGTGATTTAGGCATGTTAGGCAAATACTTAAAAAAAACGGTAAACACAAAAATCATTTTATTTTTAAAAAACATGAATAAGAAGACGATATTTAATGTAATTTTAGGTACATTTCAGCCATAAAAAGAAATAAAACATACAAATTTTAACTAATAGCTAAAATATGTAGATTCATTTGGTTTAAAATAATAAATTAATTCATTAATCGCCGTGTAACATGTCCTCAAATTTCGCGTTTGCGTAGCACACAAGATGTTTTTCCAAGTTGTCGTTAGTAAAATTTGTTCTTCGGTCGGAAAACAGCAGCTTGTACGAAGAAAATGAACGTTCTACGTCACACGAGGTTGTAGGACAAAACTTAAATATGGACCAGTCAGCTGTGGTATGAGCGGTAGCTTCAACTGCTTCGCCACTGAGCAGCTCAGCAAACTCTTTAACCGTTTTGAAACCTGGATTTTTCGAAATCACTTGGTTAAACTTTGACAAAATTGTTTTGCCAACTTTTCCTGGGGCATTCTTGAGAGCTGCTTCGACATTATTAATTACTGCAACAGAATCTGTAAGAGGAAGGCCGAATGTTTCTAATCTTTTGATGTTATCAATGAGAAATTTATAATGCGACTTGATGTATAAAAGATCGTTTTTGACATTTTGATTGGAAAAGTATTCTTGCGCTTGCTCAATACAGTTAGCTGAATCTTTGTCAAATGATATTACAACCTAAAACGTAAAGCGTTAAATAAAAACAATCTTTAAAAATTTTGCTAAAAAAGTACTTACTGATTTTATTGCTTCGAAATTATTAGCATAAAAAAACTACCGCCTCTAACCAAGTTCCCCAACGTGTTAAGACAGGTTCGGGAGGCAAAGGGAGATCTGGCAGATTTTCTTTATACACTGCCACACGCAGTGGAGCTTTTAAAAAGACTCTCTTGGTATTTGAAATTAAACCATTAACATTAGCATATTGATTTCTTAGACATTCGCGCACCAAATTGAGTCCATGTGCAAAACATGTTAAATGATTAAGATTTTTATAAAAAATCTTCAAATTTGTACCACATTTGAGCATATAAGAAGCACCATCCGTGACTAAAAGCTTGACTTTTTCGTACTTAATTCCATCTGTTGGCCACAAAATACCTAAAATACGAGAGTTGCCTTTAACTTAAATATCTAGCATTAAATTTACAATATTATTAAAGTAAGTTTTTTTGCATAATATATCTTACCTAAAGCTTGGTTCACGAATCTTGCCATTGTATTGCAATTTGTTCTTTCAAGTTGCTTTGTAGCCAGTAAATACAGTTTTCCTGGTGTTCCAGAACAAAGCTTACCCACAATCATATTTGCCATAATACGACTTTTAGAGTCAGTCGCCTCATCTATAGATATCCAAATATCGTTGTTACCAACTTCTTCGCGAATAGTATTAATAGTCTTAAAAAATTAATAAAAATATTATAGGTGTAAACAAAATCTTAACGACACTCAAGTATGAAAATACATTTTTAAATTATTATTTATTATATTAATTATCTCATTGTAACATTTTGTTACATATGTTGTTCTTAAGGTTTTCACGCTTGCCACATCCTTATTGCAGTATTTAGTGAGAAAATTTCGCAGTTTTGAATAGTTTAATCTGTCTAGAGGAATATTTGCAGACATAAAAACGTCGCATAAATCTCGATTAAAAACGTCGATTTCTCTTGAATTTTTGGTGTCTATTAACATTTGGTTCCTCAACGGTTTCCTAAGATTTGCCTGATGTCCAGGAGCAGTAGCATGTTGCTCTAAATGATTTTTCTTTTTGCAAGTTAACTACAATAATATTTTTGAAGCAAGTTAGGAAAGAAAAACAAAAACGTCCTTTACCATTTTTCCGCACGCTTTACAAAACAACTCTTCACTGTTGCTTAAATTCAGCTGAAAGACAGTAGTGCCTCCAATTGCCTTCAGCCATTTTTGAACTTTATCGCTATGTGATTCCTTGGATTTTGGCATTGTTGTAGATGGAAATACACAATACACTGAGTAGATAAACAAGCACAAACCGACAGAAAACTACCGAAAAATATTCGTTGCAAGCTACGATATAAATGAAAATTCAAAGTACGTCTTTCACTATATACTGATTCGTCAATAGTCCACCTCGCTATAGGAACACACACATATACGCTCCAGAGAAACATTAAGAGAATAAATATAAAATCTAAACTGCAATATCAAGATGTCCATTGTATAAACTATGAATGGGCATCGTGTATTCATTAATCACGTTAACAGGGAGAAGAAATTTGCTTATATGTTTTAAATTACAGGGCGTAAACAAGCCGATAGGGATTCCCGTAAAATAAAAACGTGGGTGCAGGTAAATGAACCCGAGAGCGATAAGCCGATAATTGAGGATATATCTTCAATAGGGTAGTAATATAAATTTTACGGCAGGCAAATCCAAACTTTGCCCCTCACACAATAGACGGGAAAACCCATCGTTGTATTAGTTTATAGCATTTTAGCTGTAAAACTAAAATTTACATTTAAGAAAGATGCAGCTGTGTAAAAACCATATTTATTTAAAATTTAAAAAAAAACGTTTAGACCAAATAAATATGATTTTAGGACAAAATAGGCGAAAAGCCACGATTTAGGCTGTTAAAAGTCCAAATAGGCAACTAGGCAAAATAAAACATAGCTAGATCGCTTTAATTTGTCGAGAAACATATAGATTCTGTATTATTTTTAATTTGCCTTGAATCTAAACAAAGAGGCATTTTGCCTAAAATCCCGTCTCTAGTCATTTCTTATCAGCATTCAGGCATTTGAAGATTACTTAATGAAATTTATATGCCAACAAATTCTTCATATATGTATAAGTTGAGTTTATTAGTATTTCTTAACAAAAGTGCATACGCTGTTTAGTTTCATAATATAATACAAAACACATATTCCCCTTTTTCGAGGTGTTCTAGTCTCTCCATAGCATGCCATAACTTCTTGAAAAAGCTACTTATGGACACTTAACTTTGAAGAACTGCATCTCTGCTACTGGGAATGCAGAAACAAACAAATCGTTATATATAAATAGAATTTTATTGGAATGTGTTATTGAATGTACGTAGTTGGCTCAAAGAATTACCTACTTGCTATTTGCCCGAGAATCACAATACTTCATTTGATATTTACCATTCATATATTGAATCTCAATCAAACAAATGAAACAAACTGTACAAATTCAAAATTTAGTTTCATAAAACCATAAGATAGAAGAGACAATGTAACTGAAATGGTGCCTAAAAGATCACATGTGTTTTACAGTAATGCTATTTTAAAGTAATGAAAGTATTTATTTTTTCCTGGCCTTTCGAACATCAACAAGCCAACGCAATGCATTTTAAATATAAATACATAGTATGCAGAAGTGTATATTGTACAGGGTGAGTCAACGATAGAGTAAACGCAGTTTATGATTTATCGGTAAAATTTGGGATAAAACTGTATATATCGTATGATATAGTAAGCAAGTCCGCACATTTTAAAAATATATAAAAGTATACAGGGTGCGATAAAAAAGTAGAGCAACCAAAAGTTGTATTTTGAAATCGAGCTATTTTCGAAAATTTTGGTAGCTATACAGTGTAATCTCTACAATCCGTACATCCAGTAATCCGAATAAGCTTCAATTAAAATTCTTATTTCATTAATTCAATGAAGTTTCAATAATGCAAACGGTATTGACAAAAATAAATTATTTACATCATTTTCTGTGAAGTAAAATGCCTGCTTCGGCCTACACATGATGTAGGGTGTATGATCAATAAACAAACAACCCGCTTCTTATCATAAAGCGGTTATTTGGATATCCTGTGATTTAAACAACAATAAGTGACAATAAAAAGAAAAAGAATGAATTTATTTTCTACGTCTCATCAACGGTTCCGATATAACTAAGAACGAAATGGCATGGTGGCTTGCGGGAAGCAATGAAGACTGACGAAGAGATAATTTCATCATTAATAGTGGACTAAACACTGTTGTCACCAGTACATCAAATGGAGTAAAGAAAATGACATATGTACCAGATCATCAACTGTTACTTTCACAGCGCAGTAAACATCAAACATCTGCTGTTCACATAAAATTTTTGAAGCAATGTCATATTGATTTATATTAGTATATAGTTTTGTTTGAAATAAAATTGTGTTATGTATTTTCAAAGTTTTTTAATCCATGTGTGTACTCCTAAAACACTCATTTGATTAAGCGAAAAAATCGTTAATTTGCTAATCCGAATAAATCGCTAATACGAACATTTCTTTGCCCCAATTACTTCGGATTAACGGGGTTGAACTGTACAGGTTGTTTTATAAAAAAATATGAAGTTTTGACTTTTTACAGGAACGCGTTATTTATTAATTTTTTCTATTAACTACATGTTGATCAACACTGAACACACCACTAGCTTGTCAATGTAACCAATTCGATAGAACCAGGAATAGCGGAAATAGCCATAGTACTCTGTTAATGAGACATATCCTTCCATCTTTAATACACTGATGCCACATCATCGCCAAGACTATAGTAGAAAATGGCAGCAACTGATAAATTACCTCACTGACTTCGTTTGTGCGATCAATTCCTTCGTCGTCTCACTATAACAACTTAAAAAAATATATCTTTGAAGGAAGTGTCAACTCATCACAAGTGCTTAATCGCTGACTAGCCTCCGCCAGAAATCAACTTACTGAACTATGCACTAATTTGGAAACGTACGAATGGGGCGCTCTGTCATATTAATCCGTGTTTGGCGGCCCGAAAAACCGTGCCTTCGTACCGGTGCTGGCGTCCGGAGTCTATCCGGACTTTTTCACCGGAGTAATCCGGGCTTCGAACACGGAAAAAGCGGGATTTTCGACGTCGGACGAGTGCCAACGTAGGAAGAATTTCCAGTGAAGCGCATTCGCGCTGGAGAATTGCACTTCGGATAAAGTAGCGCGTGGCGGAAAAGGCTAGCGCTGTTCGAGGCAGATGTGTCAACGTTATGGCGGACTCCTACGGTTTATAAGGTTAAATGTAGTGAAAATATTTACGAAAAAGCGAACGGAATGTCTAATGCAGAATCGTCCGTTTACGTGGGAAACGGAGTAGTGGTTATTCGATGAGAATGAAAAGTGAGGGGTGGACAATATGAATAACTTTTACACAGTAAACAAAATTATCTTTCAAATTTAACGAACATACACTTTGACAATCAAAAGCAATTTAATAATTACATATACGCCCAACAAGGAAAAGTATAAAATGGATGAAATTACTTAAGTTGGTATTTATAGTATGTAAGTTAAAAGAATACATAATATATTTCAATACCAGGAAAATGTTTATTTTAAAGGCCAGCTATCGATTTCCATTACACATCCTCAGGCTAATAGTCATAAAAGTCGTTGAGGAACAATAAGATCACTTTCTCATCAATAATATAAATTTGGAAAGTAAAAATTTCAAGATGTTTGGCAAAGAGTGTGTAAAATAGAAAGTAATGAACAAGAAAGTTATTAGAAACATTTTTGTTTGAAAAAAAGGGAAAACGGAGGGCGAAAACGGCAACCGTCACGATTATACGCACGCCTGCTGGTCATGTCACACAACCGGTAGGCGTCGTGTCAAAGCTTGCAAGTAATTCCACTATTAAAAATTTGGAAGAGTACATAGACCAAATTAGTTAGAGCAAATCGCCTGCCTACAAAACCATTTTGAGATTAAGTTTAAATGCTTCTTATCGAGGTGAAAATATTCTTGTACAAGATAGTTTCAAATATTTTAGAAAAATTGGATGGATTTTAACTGATAATTAGTTAAAATAGATAGCCACACTTGTGAGCACAAAGATTCATAGATGTACATGCTAGGAGCTTTGAATCTTTGTGTTCACAGGTGTAGCTATCTATTTTAACTCATTTATGACCGTGATGAAGCTTTAAAATAAAAGCGAAATAATGGTAAAGTTTAAAAGAGTTAAATTTTTTCCAAAACCTTGGTCATCATCCCGACAATTTCAACCATGTGTTAGTTCCTAACGACCGCCGTACTCCTTGCTGTTTTATTTACGTACAGATCAAGAAATCTGGTGCTCTCGCGTATGGTAAGAACATAATTGCGATATATGATTGACTGAGCATCCTTTTTAAAGGAACTAAATGCCATTAAATGTATTTTTGTTACATTTGGCTTCATCAAGTGTTTTTTTAGCCAATTGTTAAAAGTGTTTACTGTTGTTACTATCTCATTGCTGTCTGCACTTCTTGTTCTTACAATAACAGAGGTATCATCTAGATAAATACTAATAATAATAATTCATACCTTCATATCCTTCCCCAACAGCTTTCGCCAATTACAGCAAGCATCGGCCTGCAATGAGTTATTATTACGCCTGCGCCCGTAGAGCGTCTTCAGATGTTCACTCTCAGCAGTAGTCCTGAGAGTGGCCGGCCCGGGGATTAAATCCGGTACCCCAAGACTGATAGCCCAGCGCGCTAGGAACTGCGCCACTAGTCTCTAAAGAGTTGTTCAGAAGTATGTAATTATTAACGTACATCAAGAACAATAATGGTCCAAGTATGGATACTTGCGAAACTCACCTCTCTATCACGCACCAATCCGAGTATCTTGTCCCATCAGTTTCTTTGTCAAAGACCTCAATTCTTTGCATTCTATTATTTAATTATGACTGAATTCATTTCAAGCAATTACCCCTTAAAGTCAAGGCTTCCATTTTCAAGTATAATTTAGTCCAATTTACACTGTCAAATGTCTCAGACAAATCTAAGAATATTCCAAAAGTGTTTCTCTATTATCGATTTTCAACCATCATATAAATTAGAAAGAAGCTTTCGGCTTTGAGTAAATTGAAAGTTATAAAACTAAATTAGTGGATTGAAAAGTTAATCCTGACACAAAATATTAATTTCTCGCATTATTCACACAAGTGCTTGTATAAATACAAGCACTTGACTTTAACTACAATTATAACGGTTGATTTAGATTTCCTTGTACACCTACTACACGTCTCCTTCAAACGTTCGTCGCACCTCCGTTCAATTAGAACGGGGGAACAATTCAACGGCGGCAGCAATTGTGATTCCAATGCACCTATATCAAAACTCGTTCACACGTACGCCTGTCTGAGGATCAGCTGTCACCGCTAATACGATACTCTAAGGCAGACCTAGCGCTAATGAAATTTAATTAGGAAATAATACGGAGACACTCGAATCCTTCAGCCGGCTGAAGACGTTCCAATCCTCGCTTCTCCACTTACCTTCATCTAAACGCCTTCCTGCACCCGCTGTTCTCAATATCGAACGTAGATATCGCTGCATACTTGTCTATAGTATCCAGTAACTGACATGCCGATGTAGAAATGCATGCACTGAAAACTGTACTTAATGGAATAATTGGAATAACAGTTTTGTTAAGACATTTATCAGTTTATCACTGTAGGTACGGCCGAAAGAACACTAATTTGGGCAAGAATGGCCAATGATTACTTTAATTCCTGTAGTAGAGTTCCCTATTTACATAAGTACCTGCTACGTTTAAAATAACTGAAAAAATTTTATGGTGACAGCTGAGGATTCATCTAAGCACAGACGAGCTTTAGAGCTGGAAATAGTTGTTCAGCAGTTTTATTAGATATTACAAATGATGTCTGTCGAGTGCTAGTTAAACATTATTTTATGAATTATTCACACAGAATCACCATGGATTCTTTAAACATTATCCGTTTAGATTGTTTGCTTTGTTGGATTTTACAGTATCATATAGGACTTTCGCCTAACAGTTACAATTTACTTGATCAAAAGATATCAAAAAGTAAATTTGCCAAATGAATCACTAACTTCAACTACATTTTTATCACTCACAGTTCTTCAAGATTTTGTTCTTGTCCCTTTATTATACATTATTTATACGCATACTTTTCGTAAGTACACTGCCCAAAATAATTCGAGGAATGTTTATTTTCATCTCAATAACTTTTTTGGTTGAAATAAAATAGAAATCTTACATAGAGTATCTTAAAAAGTCACATTTTGTTCGAATAAATTTGGAAAAATAATAACTATTTATGGTACAGGTGGAATTTTATTCACGTGTACCATACAATATTTTTTCAATTCACCTGAATTTAAAAAAAATGTTATTGCTTTGGTAATTCATTTACATAAATTTGTACTATTACTAATGTGATGAACACTTTGTTACACCCTAATTTGCAAATTTCTTAAACTCATATTTAAAATACTTCAAACATTTCATTTCGCGCCAATTCCTCTATTTTAATATATAACGAAACTGAACACCTGCGAAGGATGACTTCATCGCGTCTATAATGCGTAGTATTTGTGTATGTTTTAGCTAAATTCATTCCGCTAATTTGTCGTAAGGTTTGATTTTTATTATTTAATAAAACCATTAATATTTATCCTTTCAAAATTCTACACCGCTAATAATCTTTGTTATGCACCCTTCTTGCCTATAATAACAACAAATTTGAATCATATTCTTAAGCTAATGGGATATCTAGTAATTAACTGTTTAGGAACCAATCATTCTCATTTCTTTTTATTCTTTAAGCCCCGTAGCTTCTTTGTTTATCAAAGAACATAAATGAAACTTTGTCAACAGATAGTATAAATTCCGCTTTACATTTTGGTATCAGTTAAATTAGATTTCATCCGTAGCTAATTGTTGTCATTAGCAATTACCCAGTTCAATAAACGCACAAATACGTCGCCATACACCGATCGCGCATACGTCATATCTTTGCTTCCGCACTAATCCATTCGCATCTTGCGATCCCATTGGATTCTCGTAAAATACATAAATAGAGGCGTTTTCCTATCGAATGAATGAGTCGTTTGGCAGAAGTTAACGTATCAACTAGTAAGGCTGTAAGTGGCCTAGTGAGTGAAACAATGTTATCCTGGAGTAGCAAGACTTTTGTCGTCGGACATAACCCCTGCTGGGTGATCTTCCTTGGTATCCATGGTCTACATTCCCGGCGATTATATGGTTTTGCGATTTAGTCGCCTTTGAGCAGATCGTCGGGAATAATGCTGTATGTGGATCTGGGAATTGATTTCCTCCATGGAGTTCCGATTTTGGAAATTTGCTTCTTCCGTAGAGTTGCGGGATGTGGAAATCGATTTCTTCTGTCGAGCTGCGTTCATTCGTTGTCTGCTGCCCAATGCCCATTACACATCACTCATTTCCTCGGTCTATCAGCACAGCGTCCTTTCCGAATCAACGCCGTCGAGAAAGTTCTACCACCGTAACTAGCTGACCAACCTTCTCCTTTCGGCGTATCTACCTGAACCTTGTTTGTGTAAGTTAACTTAAGATGTTTTTTGTAACGTTACGAACTATAACTAACATTTTGCTATCTTAGTTGAGCTGTTTTTGCTTTTGGTTAGTTATAATTCGTATTTCAAGATTAAGAACTGCGCTTCACGCAAATGTTGCTGTCTATTTTGAAATTCGGTAAATCACCTTATTAACTTTGTCGTTTAAATTAGTATTATCTGAATATTTTTTTGGCGCTTTTATTCATTCCTTTGTAAACTTTGTCAATATTTATAGTTACTATTTTAGCCCTGAGATAGTCATTTTGTAACATTTTGTCAATGATATTTTGAATAGTGCTCTTTCATTCAATATACAGTTTGATCGAATATTTGTTAATTTATTTTGCTACATGTTTTGAATGTCTTTTTGTACACTCCTTTCTTCCTTTCCCTCGAAAACTCTGAATGGTTTCCAACGAAATTATCAACCACCAGCGAGGCGACTAAATTAAACAGAACATTCAGTGGCGTCCTACGAACATCGGAATTACCCAAGAATTCAAATACCGTGTCGTTGTCTCTACGAAGAAACATACAAAGAACGTTCACGACTTCAGCAACGAAATAAATAAATTTTAAATGCCGTTGTATTATTACACTCCTTGGATCCTCTCCTTTTAACATCTACGTTTAAATAGCAAAACTGAGCACTATATCACTTTAATTAATTTTAATATGTAAAACTTATCTGTGTTAATTGACCTTTTTCTTGTACAATAAATCTTATTGTAAAGTTACGGTTTTGTATTTGTCTCATGCCCCCTAGTCATAATTAAGTTATAAATTAAATACCATCCTTCTTTCTCTTTTTTTTTTAACCGTAGCAACTTAAAGAAAGAAAGTTGACTCTGCTTTTTGATTAAACTATTGTTTTAATAATGAGATTTATTATATAAAGTGAGCATTTTATTAATAGGAATTGGAAAAAAATAATTTTTAATATCCTTGGCCTTCCGGGACATGCCTCAAAACTCTAATCTGGAGCAACACTGACTTCGCTCGTTTTTGCTCTAATAAAAATCCCTCAATCTTATGTTCACTAATGACAATAACTTAGATTGATTATTTTCCACCAATTGGAACATTAGATCATGTCACCCTCAGCTGCGATGTTCAGTACGTTTCTAGTCAAGCATTCCTCACAACAGGAAAAACCATGTGGAAAGTAAACTATCGCAAATTAGCCCCCGCTTTATCTAATACTGACTGGTCACCACTTTATTCTTAAGTCCTTCGGATAGGTGGTCCTTCTTTTATAAACTGTGACACTGCAGAGATCTTGCTTCTTATTCTTTTAAAATAAAGACCAACCCTTTAAAGTCGTGGATTTCCGATGAACTGATCCGGTGCTGTAGCCAATGACGTTGTTTATGGCGGAAATTTAGACGTACTGGTCTTGATGTAAATTATCCAAATTACTGCAATTTTTCCAACTCACTAACCGAGGACGTAAGCGCTGCTAGACAAAACTGCAGGGATGGTCTTTGTGGTCGTGGTCCAAAAGCCTTTTTCAATTTTGTTTGTGCACAGCTGACCTCCAAAGTCTGCGTCTCTGATGTGGGGACTAGGTGTTTCTGAGAAGGGCAGATATACCACTACCTGCATTTGCATGTCCTCGTTCTACCGCAAGTAATACATGACATACTATATGCTCTAAGCATGTCATTTACCGTAGATATTCTACGTTCGCAGATAGAAAAACTCTCGGCAATTTCAACCCCTGGACCTAATATATCCTCCACTATACTGAAAATCAACGCCTCTTCCATGGTAGGGCTTTTGGCGAGCATTATACAGACATCATTGACTGTTACACTACCCGATTGTTGGCTGACTACTTTGGTGACACCTATATTTAAAAGTAGAGATAAACTTGACGCCGCTAGCTACCGTCCTGTGAGTTTGGTGTCTGTGTGTCTAAAAGTAATAGAGCGGATTATTGCCCAAGATCTTATAAAGTTCATCTGCGAAAATAACATCGTACCGTCTTCTCAACATGGGTTATCCCTAACAGATCATGGTTGAATGCCTGAACTAATGGACGCATTCTCTTGACAGTGGAATAGCAATGGATATTATATATTGAGACTTTGCTAAGAGGCCTTTAATAGAGTCCCATCTTCTGCTTAAATTAGAACATTTCGGTATCTGTGGCAACCTGTTGAGATGGATTGAACCTTTTTTAACGAACGTATTCCGTGAGGGTGGGGTCATCCGTCTCGGACCCACATTGTGTATCATCTGCTGTTCCTCAAGCTAGAGTGCTTGCACCCATTTTGTTCGTTATGTACGTTACCGATTTGAGTTACAATCTACGTTCGAATCATGCATCTTATGCTAATGACATTAAACTATACGGGGGCGTTTCGTAGCGAATATGGGCCTCTGCAGGCTAACCTCAACTTGATGCGGTCCTGGTATGACAACTGATTGAATCCTTTAACCTTAGAAAATGTATTATTCTCTGTTTGGAAAGGGCAATCTGCACCACCTATACTTCATCTTGTCCCAACAAATCCAGACAGTGGAATGCCACGAAGATCTAGGAACAATAAAATAAGATCGGATCTGTCATGGTCACCTACACTCGTTCATGATAAAACCTTACTCGAAAATGTTCAGCTTTGTGTCACCAAATGGGTTCCAGAACTTGCGTACATGCAATACTCAGATCGGCTTATTGCAAATTCCGTTATTGGAGGAGTCTGAGGTAAGTCTAAGCGCCTTCGAATACGACTGTCTAATAAATCCAAAAAATTGGGTATTGGGCGGTATTGAAAATAATTTTTTGTGACGGCTGAGGTGTGGCAGAATTAAATCCACTTTTGAGTTACAAAACGATAATACACTTCCTTTTTTAGATGTACTAACTATATCAGGTAACAACTAATTTATATTCAAAACCTATTAGCTCGATAGATTATTAAATGTTAATTCAAACCATTCGCTCTACCAGAAAGACAACATTAATAAAAATGTTGAAAACAAAATTACTTTTAGAGGGAAAGATCTTGAAAATTTAAAGAGTAAGTTAAAACAAAATAATTACGCAATTAAATTTATAAATAATGTACTATATCAAGATAGTAGAGACTCTCGAACAAATAAGGAGATTTAAATTGATTAATCGAAGCCTTGTTTCTACAGAAATCACAAGCTAGTCCGAGCCAGTCAATTATCGTAAAATCAATCAGAAAATAGTTTCTGTCTTTTCTTAGCCAATCAAATTACGTTTGACCACTTTGTGTTTTCTGCAGAAACAAGCCTATTGATATATTATCAAAAAGATTGATTAATATTTTAAAAGAAGCTGTTAGTCAAATAATTATTATTATTATATCAATGACCTACAAAATTTGAGAATATTTAGTAATCTTAAAGATAAAATTTCCAACGGTTAAAAATGTTGTTTGCAAGGTGTATTGCAACAATTGAAAAGTTATTTACATCGGTCAAAGTTCACAGAATCTTGAAAAACGATTAAAACAACATAATTACGATGTCACTACTGATAGAAGTTCTACAGGTTTGGTTGACCATGCAATCATTACAAGTCACGCATTCATTTCTCTAAATACGAGATTCTAGATATTGAAGAAAGCTAAAAAAAAACGTTTAATCTCTGATATGATTCATATCAAATGAAATCACACATGTAACTTCCAAAGCGGCATTAATAATATTAGCAACGTTTATAACCTATTTTACAACCATGTTGTATAAAGTTTTTGGGAAAAACGCATGTCCTTCTCATCATGTATGTTTGTATCATATACTTTTTTGGTTTATATCCTTTTTGCAAGGTACGAGGTAGGCGCCATAAATTCTCGGCTTGATAGGCTTATACAAGTTCGAGCGTGTTCAAACTCCGATGCGTCATAGTTTCTCAAGTGTGAGGCCTAGACCTATATATATATATTACGGCTCGAAGACTAGTAGTTTTTAGTAGACAGCCAGACAACGTGAGTAGTGCATGAAAATGTCACAGGTAACGAAAATTGAATACCGCGCGGTCATTAAATTTTTAACAAAAGAAGAGCATACGCGTAATCACATTAAACACCAGCATAAGCGACGTTTAGACGGCGTTTATGGTGATTTATCTCCTTCACATTCCACTGTTAAAAAGCAGGCAAAATGTTTCCGTTTGGAGCAAGAATTCCTTTAAGATGATGATCAGCCAATTGAACTGATAACGCCTCAAAAATTTCAATTATTGAAGAAATGGTATTAGTAGATCGCCGTTTGAAAGTGAAGGAATTAGCAGTGATGTCTAATATTTCTGAAACAAGTATTCGCCGAATTCTCCATAACCATTAGGGTATGGATAGGATTAGTGCAAGATGAGTACTGCATCTTCTTTCTGCTCTCCAACGCGAACATCGGGTCGAATGCGCGCTCGTTTTGAAACATGTGTGGAGACAGTTTTCAAGAATTGGAACATCCACCGGACATGGCTCAAAGTGATTATTATTTATTCTCTCATTTAAAGAAATAGATAATGAGTTGCAAGTAGCTGTAATACAACATTTTGAAGGAAAAACCTTAGATTATTTTTACAAAGGTATAAAATTATTAATTGATCGTTGTAATAAATGTATTGAAGTTGGGGTAGATTATATTGAAAAACAAAAATTGTTTTATTTTACCGAGTTTATTTTTTTCTATATCAGGCCGAGAATTTATGGCGCCTACCCGTTACCTATGATATAACCAGGCGTCAGCGCTCTTCGATGACGTCACGGTGTGTTGGTGATGTATCGCCATGCGCAATATTAGCCTAAGCGGTAAAGGAATCGTTTTTTTTTGCATTTCTTTTTTATGTTTTGAAGGGCTTCCGGTTTAAAGAGGATGCCAATCGTCAACTGAGCCCTTCTTCGCATCCCATTAGATTTTATTTTGGAAAATAAAGTGTCAAAGCAAAAACCAAACAGGTAACCGAACACCGTTTTCGTGAAATATGTATTTGTGGTTGATATTTAATCGACTAATTATTATTATTTGTAACTGTAATTTGGAAGAAACATAGCCTGAAATATTACAATAATTGCAATTTTATTCGAAATTTTGTTCAATTTCACCAGAAAATTTACAGAACATTAAAACATTAAAACAGAACGTTCATTATATACATTTAAAAACATTTCTTCGTGTTTAAAAATAATGTTGTTAAATATAATGTAAAGAATATAAAACTATTTGAACAATAAAATCTTCACGTTTTTTTGTCAAATATAACAGACAATTAGGGAATTGAGTTAGAATAACATATTTTTAAGCCTAGGATTTTATAAACTTACAGTTATAGTTTCACCAGTCCTTGAATCTGTAGCTGTTGAAAAATAAATAATATCACGTGGTCTTATTGCAATTGTTCTACTAGTAAGAAATTTTAATGGATTCAATGGATTTTCCGTGTTTTAATTGCAACATTTAAATTTTCTAGCTTGATGAAGACAAAAGTTATTGTCAAAACGTCGCATGCAGAACGAAATAAAGATATTAGACTGAAACTGTTCAACATTTTTTGGCAGCTTTATTCTTTAATTGATTGGATTTTCGGAGCACTGGAACTGTTTTAAAATATATTCACATTAACATTTTTAACCCTGGAGCACTCGCGCTATGAATTTTTCTCTCACAACTTGGTAAGAATCGTCTTTATTTTAGAACGGATTGTAATAAGAAGCTGGCGCCTTCTCTAGCTGAATTTTTAAGTCTGGTCTACAATATGAATGCTTTCGTTTAATATTTAGTCGAAATTGTGATAAGATTTGTAACGGTTGTCATAGGTGTGCGTACGGTGTGAGCATTTCTCATTAAACGAGTGTTCGCGTTTAAAATATTTTACCGTCGGATTAGTTTTATATTAAGTAAGTTCGTTTAAATTAAATGCGCTGCTAGGTCTTTTATATATTTTATATAAAAATGCATAATATTTGAATATCAAAGAACCTTGGGATGACGATGAACCTGACCCACAATATTTTAATTTAACCATGAGGAGAGAGGTTTCACTTATTGTTACGTGTGTTATGATTTGATGACATATCTACTACAGCAGAGGGAAAGCCGTATGATGACTTGACACCAATTCAAGTATTTGACGAGTTTACAGAAAAATGCAAAGCCAGCTATCACATTGGCGAATAGTGTACAGTTGATGAAATGTTAGAGAACTTTAGAGGGCGCTGCAAGTTCAGGCAGTACATAGCAAACAACCCCGCTAAGTATGGCATGAAAATTTGGGCGCTGGTGGATCCTAGGATGCATTACACTTTTAATCTAGAGATTTATGCTGGAAAGCAGCCCGATGGTCCGTATAGACTAGATAACTCGACTAGCCCTGACGTCAAATGCATAACAAAACCCACTGTAAACACCGGCAGAAACATTATAATGGAAAACTGTTTTATCTCAAACCTCTAGGCAAATATAGTTTGCAGCTGAAAACAAGCATAATTGGAATGATTTAAAAAAATTAAAACAGAGATGCCTCCGAAATACTGTTTGTTTTTCAGAAAAATATGGTCTTGGTTTCCTACAAACCAAAACAAAAACTTCCTAGCGATGATATTGACCCAGAATGGCGAATTGTTTAAGCCTGAAGGCAACAAAAGGGGGCGTTGACGTACTAGACGAAACGAAATGTTTGTATTCTGTATCCAGGTTTTGTTGCAGATGGCCCTTTAAGTTATTTTTTACAATATTGGATATTGCAGGTATTAATTCGGAAATAATATGCAAGAGCAAGATACAGAAGCAAATATTCAGTAAAGGAGAATATACCTAGGAGAACTAACGCAACCACTAGCAAAGTCACATTTAATTAATCGGACTTCAATAAATTATTTGCCATTCTCATTGTGAATCCGAACAAGAAAAGCTTTGAAGATGCCTCAATCGGAACGTGTAGCAGATTTCTGCGGTATTTACCTAAAAAGAAAAAGTCGTAAAACCAAGAAACGTTGTCTCTAAAGATAATAATTTATAAGAACATTTTGGTTTAATTTGATTTTAAGTTTTATACGTGTTACTAATCCTACTTACAGTTATGTTCTATTTTTTATAAATATTTTTCTATGCAAACTGTTAAATAAAGGTTGTAGATTTTTTTAAGTCAAAATTAATATATTTTTATAATTGTACAACGCAAAATATTATTCAAAACTATATGTTAGACGAATACTCATACCCGAGCTTTCGCGCAATATTGTACCACGCGAGTGCTTCAGGATTAATCTATCGATTCAAAATTTTGAGTCCAAGTATCTACTTGCAGTCAAAACAAATCTTGCATTTGGAAATCACATTCAAATGGTTTCTGGCGTTAACATGCCGACATTAATGATCTTAGACTGTTGATTCAAAATTTCGCGTCTAATAAAGAAAAGTTAGGTAATTTATGTATCAAGAAAATATGAAAAAAATACTGTATTTTAGCTACCATGGTGTATAAGCTACGCTAAGGTTTGATGTCACTGCAAATATTCATTCTACTCACGTGGAAATAGTACAAGAATTATAATGCTAATGCATCTTTTTAGCGAAAAAGAACAAGGGAAATAATACTCTAATAAAAGTTCATGCAGGCTAACAATAAGTGATGTAAACATAAATATGTCAGTATAAATTTAAAATCCAAACAAAAAATCTAGTAAAAACAATAACATGCAATACAATTGAAATACACTATGAACAAGGGAAACTATATTTTAATAAAAGTTCATATAGGCTAGCAATAAGTCAACTAAACATAAATATGTCAGTATAAATTTAAAATCAAAACAAAAAATCGAGAAGAAAAACAACACCATGGAACAATTGAAATACACTAAAAACAAATTTAATAACCCTTATCGTAATTTTTATTGCCATAGTTAATGTACTTATTTATATCAACAGTTAGTATTCGAAATTCATTCCTTCCACCTTGATACACTTGCGCAAGCGTTTTTAAACGCGCTTTTCTTAGCACACTAGCAATAAGTGTTATATTCTGAAATGCTTAACTTCACACATAAATCATGTGTTAACTGTTTTTTACGTAATTAATTTCAGATGTTTTGGATTAACACAAGAACAGTAATGTTTTGTTATTATTAGTGCTGTTATTATGGTAACCAATCAACCACTTGGATAGAAGGATCGTTCGGAAACTACGTGGCCTAACAAAGAAAACGCAATTTTTTTTCGACAAAAAACATTTTATTTTTCAATATAGTCTCCTGCTCGCTCAACACATTTATCCCAACGATATTCCAAATTAGCAATACCAATTACCTCGAAATTAAACGAAAATCTCTTACCGCCGAGCCATTTTTTCAGGTTTGAGAACAGATGATAATCGCTGGGAGCCAAATCTGGGGAATAGGCCGAATGAGGTACTAATTCAAATCCCAATTCATGAATTTTGGCCATTGCAATCGTAGACTTATGGGCAGGTGCATTATCCTGATGGAAAAGCACTTTCTTCTTTACCAAATGAGGCCGTTTCTCTTTGACACAAGGTGGCATAATACTCGCCATTTATTGTTTTCCCCTTTCCTAAGTAATCGACCAAGATAATTCCATGAGAATCCAAAAAAACAGTTGTCATAACCTTTCCTGTTGACAAAACCGTTTTTGCCTTTTTTGTTGGCGAAGAACCTTTGTGTGTCCATTGTTTGAACTGCTCTTTGGTTTTGGGAGTATAATGGTTTCCCAAGTTTCATCGGCGGTTATGAAACAGCGTAAAAAATCCTTCGGATTGTGGCGAAAACGTGCCAAAAGGTCACGAGAAACACTCAAACGATTCAGTTTTTGCTCCGGTGTGAGCAACCGTGGCACCCAACGCGCCGAGTATTTTTTCATTACCACTTCTTCAGTTAAAATTCTCTGCACACTGTCATTTTAGATACCCACTATATCTGCTATGTCGCGACGGTCATCTAATACGATACGGTGGACTTTTTCAATCATATCCGAGGCAGTTGCAGTTTTAGGACGTCCACTACGGGGTTCATCATTTGTGCTCGTACGACCACGCTTAAATTCGGCAACCTAGTTTTTAACAATTGAAAACGAAGGAGCGAATTCCAATAGTGTTGAATCCAGCTCTGCTTTAATTTCGGTTGGTGTTAAGCCTTTTCAATGAAAGTACTTTCACTGCTCTCAACTCAGTTTTTTCCATTGTTTACAAAATAACACGAGACGTTCATTTTGGCGTACTGTCAAAAACATACTAATTGACAGATCGCTCTGTACTGTCATATTTAATGTACTAAAAGATGATTCTATAGAATGGTAATGAAAATTCCTCCGAATTCGCGCCATCTCTGTGTTAGGCCACGTAGTTTCCGAACAATCCTCATACAAAAATTTTAAAGATATAAAATATATGATGCCATTAAAAAAAAATGTATTGGGTATTCGAATTTGGCAAAGTTTTCTGTTCAATACTGAACACCTTGTGTATTTCGAAGACGTTCTAATACAATGTCTAAATATAACTTAACCTTGTAAAAATTACGTTAAAATGTATTTGTATTTTGGATTTTTTGAATAAAATATAACATGCAATCTAAGTTTAGGCGATTAGGGACAAAATTATAAATATCTCGGAATTTGTAAGAAATAGGCGAATGAAATTAACCCTGTTACTCGAAAGCTCGCGTGTGAGTATTCTTGTAACATATAGTTTTGAGTAATATTTTGCGCTATATAATCATAAAAATATATTCATTTTAACTTAAAAACAAACATCAGCCTTTATTTAACAGTGCATAATGTTTATAAAAAATAGAACATAATTATAAGTAGATTTAATAACATGTATGAAACTTTTACGATAAAATTAAAGCAACATTTTCTTATAAATTATCATCTTTATTACATGTACCAGCACAATTTGAACAGATGTATGTCACCTGCTCTGTGCAAACGGGACAATGGCCACAACGTTTCTTGGTTTTACGATTTTTTCTTCTTGGGCAAGAACCACAAAAATCAGTTACACGTTCCGATTCAGCCATCTTCCAAACTACTTTTGTTCGGATTCGCAATGAGAATGGCAAGTAATTTGTTGAGGCCCGATTAATTAAATGTGACCTTTCCAGTGGTTGCGTTAGTTCTTTTATGTATATTCTTCTGTACTGAATATTTGATTCTGTATCTTATTTCTGAATTAATACCTCAAATATCCAATATTGTAAAAAATAACCTGAATACAGAATACAAACATTTCATTTCGTCTACTATGTCGACAGCCCCTTTTATAGAGTTATAGAAAGTAATAACTTCAGGCTTGAATAATTCGCCAGATTCTGGGTCAATATCATCCCTAGGAAGTTTTCGTTTTGGTTTGTAGAGAACCAAGACCATATCTCCCTGAAAAACAAACATACTACTAAGCAAGGGTATCTCTTTTGTGTTCAGTAGTTTGAAGGCATCTCGGTTTTAATTTTTGTTTAAAGCATTCCAACTATACTTGTTTTCAGCTGCAACATATCTTTGGCCAGAGGTATTGAGATAAAATAGTTGTCCATTATAATGTTTCTACCGGTGTTTATAGTTGGTTTTGTTATGCGTTTGATGACAGCGCTAGCCGAGTTATCTAATTTATAAGAACCATCGGACTGTTTTCCAGCATAAATCTCTAGATTAGAAGTATAATACATCTAAGGATCCACCAGCGCCCAAATTTTCATGGCATACTTAGCGGGCATGTTTGCTACGTACTGCCTAAACTTGCAGCGCCCTCTAAAGTTCTCTAATATCTCATCAACCACACACTATACGCCAATGTAATAGTAGGCTTTGCATTTTTCTGTAAACTGGTCAAATACCTGAATTTGTGCCTGTTTTCTCTCTAGTCGAGTAGATATGTTGTCATACCATAACACACGTAACAATAAGTGAAACCTCTCTCCCCATGGTTAACTTAAAATATTGTGGAGCAGTTCCATCATCATCCCAAAGTTCTTTGATATTGAAATGTTGAGCCTTGTTCGTCCTAGCCATAGCCTATTAACGCATTTAATTTAAATGAACTTGTGACGAACCATCCCGTTTCGCCAAATTTAAAGACTTTAATTCTGAAAAGAACGAAGAAAAATTATTATTTCAATTTTTACCTGTCTCATGTGGTTTTCAAATCTTTGTTATAAATTCACATTTCTTTTTATTCTTGTTTCAAATTTTTGAACCATTTATGTTGTACTCCAGTACACTCTATGAATGTTATTTATGATATACGTTAGTACATATTTAGTAAGCACGATAGTTACGAGCTTTGTGATGAGCGCATACAAGGTCGCATGACGTAGACAAAAACGAGTAAATTTTGCTATAAAAGGCGTTCAAATCCGCGTTCAGCTGTCTTTCTGTGGCTCATGCTACGAGGGACTATCCTCTCTGCTGGCCTTTGGCTGCGTGAACTTCTACTGTCCAGACTTCATTTCTCGGCGGCCACTGGCTGCCTTTGGTTAAGTGTGGATAAAGTCATAATATCATGATAATGTGGCTTTAGCTATTTATCGTGGAATTTTGACTGAAATTATTTAAAGTCCGTTCCGCCGATATTATACACGTCGACGTTCCGTAGTAGCGTGGTTCTAGCTATCTATTACGAAACCTCGACGACCGATACATTCAAAATACGTTACCGAGAATATTTTACAAGTGTCTTGCCGCGACATAAAATTTAAAGACCCGATTAAAACCTGACCGAACTCGTAACTGCGAAAATAAAGCATCTTTTTCAATCATTTTGCCCGATCTGTATATATTTGTATATGAATCTGATTTTAGTTTGCTAAAGAATTTTATTTTATTTGATGAAGTTATGTGTAAATAAAGTGTTGTCGTTGTACTTACATGTTTTTCTGTTAAATTGGACCCCTTGGCATTTTCAACACTACCCTGTGGTTAAGACTGTCCGCACACGCTAAATCAATCAATCCGATATTCACTTAACTTTACTTGTTCACTAAAAGCCGCAAACATCTAATAGTTTTATTTTAAAAAGTAAATGAACATTAAGCCACTTAAGATACATGTTTATAATTCTGATATATGACAGTTACCAATCCCGTGACAACTAACGACACCCCAGCAACGGCAAATAAAACTATATTATAGAGTTGATAATATAGATCCCCTGTGCACTGAGTATGAGATCTTAATGCTTAAAATAAGAAAAGATAATGTTGTATACTTTATTCCTGTCTGAATCACTCAGTAACATCAAATTGATTAAAAAGATTGTCTAAAAAGTAAAACCATTATGTGTTCTTTATACGATAATCTCCCGTATATCGTCCAGAGACGTCACTAGTGAACAGAGTCTATCTTGTATAGCTTGGCAAGTGTGTAAAGCAAGTCGCTTTGTAATTTTGCGTCTAAGAGAAGACAGTTATTACAAATTGACACCCGAACAGAGACTCAACGTTACAATTGGCACCCGAACAGAGACGTAACATCACAAACTTACAATGTAAAACTAATCCGGCGATAAATTATTTCAAACGCGAACATTCGCCTAATGAAAGAAATGCTCACACCGTACACACACCTACGACAACCGTTATAAATCTCACCATAATCTTGACTAAATATTAAACGAAAGCATGCATATTGTAGACCAGATTTAAGAATTCAGCTAGAGAAAACGCCAGCCTCTTACTACAACCCGTTCAGAAATAAAAGTAGTTGTTACTAAATTGTGAGAGAAAAAAACTAGCACGAGTGTTCTAGGGTTAATACATATTACATTGCTTCGTTTCTAGAGGAGAAACTAAATGCGCAATCATACACAGGATGTACCTTTTAAAATAACGTAAGTTTCTTCTTCACTATTTATCAATCATTCTGCATATACCGAAATATTTTTGAAAGATACCTTATGGAGTTTGTTATACTATCTGAACATTTTGAACTCCTTTCGTTTACACGATTGGCACAATTCTGCAATTCCAGAAAATTGGGACAGCCTGTATAAATACGATGTTTCCGGTTCCTTGTTCGCTCTAATACGCCGATCCGTTTCAATTGCTGCCGTTCTGCGAAGCGGCAAACGTTTCAGCGTCCGTTTTCTCGGCATACGCGGTCGCACTCCTCGCAAGAAAATCGCTACCAATTTGAGAAGTCCGTGAGACCGGTCCCCGGAGAAATGGCTATCACTTTGTCAAAAGTCATCGTTCCGTTTTCAAAGCTTTTCGCCTCCGGGATCAAATCACGCATTCGAGTCATGCGTCGTTCTTGCAATAACACCCATCTATGTATGTATGTATATATCTCGCGCGTATACGGCGAACAATTTGATGGGGAAATTGTGGCGATTTTTCACCGTAGTGACCTAACATATACATACCGGAGATTATTTCGCGTGAATCGTAAATGGAAATGGTAAGATACATTATTGGTACTACTAATACGAATGAAGACCAATGAGACAATGCTCTTATTGTCAACAAGCACGTCACCGGCAAGTAACACCTCAGTGGGTAACACCTCAGCAAGAATTACAGCGAAATCGTTACTTAGAAGAAAAGGAAAATCGTGGACGGTTCCCAACTTGTAAAAATATTGCTCGAAACAATGGACGAGCATTTGCTATGAAAACTGAGAGAAAGTTCATAACGCTATTCTCTTCCTGGGCTGTTCTGTGTGTATATTGAAAGTAAGGTATAATGTGTAGAGCCCGGTAACTGGAGAGCAATCGCAGCGGTGGTGTGACTGTGTTTAGGTGGGCGGGGAGGGCCAACGTTTAACTGTGGGATACGATAGGGCAAAGCCTTTATAAACCGTGTCCATTCGTTCTTTGATTTCGGACGGTGTCTTTCCTTCCAAGGTGAGAAATTGTATCACTGCAAGATGCTAAATTTTGCACATTCTGAAAATTTGTCAAATAGTACCATTTATTTTTGATCACTAATTACCTAAGGGCTATTGAGGCTATTGTAAGACCAACATAAAAAGCTGAAACTTAAGCACATTGCCTATCAAAAACTAACAAATTCAAACAAACCTACCACAATTAATTAATTACAATAAAGTTCGATAAAGTAAAGGAGAAACAACAATTAACAAAACAAGTTAAATTGACATAAAATAATAACGAGTACAACGAACGAAAGTTGTGACAAATGCAAATATTTGTATTTATTGTAATAACAATAAATAACAAGAATATTTTAGGCTTTTGGAATTGAGATTTGACAGTTTGGCAAACGTCATGATTACTTTGCTTAGCAACGAGCTCTTTAGATCAGTCTGACATCACAAAAAACAATTTAGCGCTATTTCCTAGTCAACTTTACGTAACAACAAAACCAAAACCTTTATAATATATCTGGTATCGTTAGATTCGCCCTTCGATTACTTTTCCAAAAACGTAAAAATATACAGACCGTTCTATTTAAAATAAGAAAGTTGACGTCACTTCCGGTGACACCAGAAATACAATTGAACTGCCGATAATGGCAAAAGTTGATTCACGAAAAATTGAAATCGATGTATTTTAATCTAAAAACGCTAGCTTCTGTCGTACAAAAGTTAGCATGGGGGCGAGGGACACTTTAGGACTATACCATATAACGTGTCCCTATATGGGGTACCCCATGTTATTTTTAATTTTTTGAAAAAAAATCATTCTTGATCAATTGTTTTGCTTTCTTTGGGATGTTGAATAGAGGGGTCAAATTTGCGAAAAGAAAACGGAGCGTTATAAAAATTTTAAAACGTGAAATCAACTCATGATCTTAGCAGCATATTCTCTCAAAAAATTAGTTTCTATATAACTTTCAATTATATTCATGGATGTTTTTAGAAATAAGGACTTTTTACTTATAAAAGTTTTAAAATTTCATCTATTTCTACTAAAACTGAGTTATAATTAGAGCCCGGTAACTGTAGAGCAATCGCAGCGGCGGTGTGACTGCGTTTAGGTGGGGGGGGAGGTTTAGTTCAGTTTAGCATTGGATAGCGGATAGGGCGTGTTGATTTTATTGATATAGACGTAGTTATTAATTGTAGTTATTATTTAGTGTAGTGCGTTTTGATTTTATTGATACAGACGTAGTTATTAATTGTTTTTAGTGAACATGTCGAAGGCTAAAAAACGACCCTTTCAAAACATAGTAAATAAAGTGTACAGTTTATAGTAAATAAGTTTATTTCTGACTTTTCCGATTTATTTTACAACGATAGTTGTAAGAGATAGTTTGTAAAATGTGCAAAATACATTTGATGTCAAATAAGAAGTGGAACTGTACAAGACACGTAAATTCCGCACAGCATAGAAAAAGAAAATTGGGCATGCCACCGAGAAGTGCATTTTTTTGTATGTAATTCTTATGTTGATAAACTGTAATTTGCCACTAGACTTACTCGATAAACAACCGTTTAAGGACTTTTGGGACAAATACAATCCCGAGTTGTGGTTTCCAACGGGGCACGTAAGGATGTTGCATTTGTACGCGATGACGTGGAAAAGAAAATGAAACGCATATTGAAAAAACAGTTTCTTTGGTTATGTGTTGACGAGACAACAGACTGTAAAAAAAAATCAATTGTAAATATTATGGTACGCATACTAGACCCTAGTAAACCTACATTACCACTGTTACTAGCTAGCCGAAGACTACAAGAGTGTACTGCTGCAGCAATTACGAAGGTTGTACTTATTTCAAATTTCAAAAGATAAAATGTTGATATTTATGAGCCGTGGCGCAGGGATAATGCGTTCGGTAGGCCGTTCTCTTCTTGAACATGGTTGCAAGTGTTTACATGTTACGTGTAAAGTGCATGCTTTACATCTTGTGGCAGAAACCATTCGACAATGCTCTCCCGAGGTGGATGCATTAATAGCAAGCACAAAAAAAGTATTTTTGAAATCTCCCAAACGCCTACGATCATTTCACACAGAGTGCCCTGGTATTCCTCAACCACCGGAGCCAATTCTTACACGTTGGGGAACATGTGTGTTGTTGCACAATTCAATCCTGCCGAAGCTGCAGCTATTAAGGAGAGCCAGTCGAAATTTCATATTTCCGTTGAAACAGATTTAAAAAATATTCGTAGCTACTATAAAGGATTAGCTGACGCGATAGACCAATTACAAAATAAATCGTTATCATTATTGCAGTCTCTGCAAATTATGGATGAAATGCATACACAGCTACTGACTATACATGACGCAAAATATAATCGCGTATTAGAACAGTTCGAGAGTGTGCTACAGAAAGATTCCGATTTCAGCACACTAAAACAAATTTGTGATGGTGTATCGAATAATCCACTGGCTAAGTACAAAGAGTATTTTAATCATGTGTGTATAACATCACTATTCACTATTACGGATATTCCATATAACTGGTTTTGTCAATTTGAAAAGCTAGCCGTTTTTAGAAGTGACCGCTTTTAAGAGATGGCCGAAAATAGAAGTTTTACTGTAAATAGAATTAGAAGCAACGATGTTACGATTAATACTTATGTCAGAAAGCTATTGAAAATTTTAACGGCAAGTATACAAGTAAAAAGAAGCAACGCTTTCATTAATTTATACTCCTTCCATAAAGCAAGCCTTGTAAGAATGATTTAATTACTGTTCCTTTTGTAACTTGCTTGCTTTCTGTACTATCTCCATACTTCCGTCAGAAATTAAGGCAACGTCTTAAAGATATGGATGTAGTATATGTATATGTGTATGCATAATTGTTCTAAATAATAGATCTTAAACAACGGGATGCGTAAGTCGTAACGAGACGTACTCCGTATTATCATAAATGTCTTAATACGGTGCAGAACGAATTAGCACCTCTCCTAACCCTGAAAGCAATTAGACCCGGGTCCCGCGTTGAAAGGAAAAAATTCGGGCCGCTCGCTCTCGCTTTCTGGTAAAAGGTAAGAGCAAGCCGGAGAAGAGAAGGCCGTATTATTATGATTATTATTATTACTATTATTAGCTTTGCTCGTTTTGTGTATGTATGTAAGGCGAATATATACAAATGTAAGCACTTACTATGCATATACGGCAAAGATTCCATTAGCGAAGGGAAGCTAAGTTTAGCCATTCCGTTTCGGAATTGCCAACTTGTCGCGCAAACATGAGATTCTTAAGGGAGGCGCCGGAAGGTGAATCTAAAGAAAAGACGCAAGTCTTTGTATATGTACAGTCAATCACAAAAGGCTAAGTCAGTAATTTATTCTCCTCCGCTGCATAGAACCGCCTCATTCCAACGATCATTTACGTTTATATGTATATAATGCATACAACAGTTTGCCAAACGAATTCAAATGTTTGAACCATAATGTATTCTTAAAGAAAATACAATTTTATGTTAGAAAAACAATTTCGATGTGAGTAACCGGTGTGGCAACCGACGTTCTGCGCATGGTTAATTTTTAGTTTATATTAATAATAACTTTAGTATTTTTAGTTTGTAGGTTAAGTTAGGTTTGTCTTTTTTTTTCCTTTTTTATTATTTCGTTTAGCATATTACTAGGCATCAATAGCACAAATTACTTCCGAGAAAGCAAGGTTGGATTGGAAAGCAGGAACAGGTCTAGTGCGTAAGTACTGAATCCCGCCTTGTGATTGTGTTAGCTATTCAGTTTTTAGCTTTCCTTTAAATACAAATTTATAGTTTAGTTTTACTCTGTTATATCTGACACAATAAAGACATTATTATTATTATTATTATTATTATTATTATTATTATGACTCCGATAATTATAGGCCTATTCCAAATTGCAATATTGAGTTTTTTTTCTAAACTTCATGAGGTAATAGTGTATAATAGAGAAAAAATTTAGTGAACACCAAAGAATATTTGCCGAAGAAAAAAGCAACAAAGACAAGGTCGGCCGAACGACCGATATAGTTGCAACAGACAACAAGAATAACACGGTTGGGAACGAGGATGAACGTAGAAAAAGAAATCTGAACGTTGAAAGAAGAGAAAGAAGAGTAGAAAAAGAAATCTGAACGTTGAAAGAAGAGAAACTAAAGAAACGGAAGATGCATTTGGATGCGGTTTTGTTGCTGCGGACAAAAGAACATGGTTATACATAGGTAACGTATATAAACAAGTAGCAGATAATGATATACTAATCTTCTTAAATAGCAAATTTCCTAATTAAACATTTGTGATTGACGAAATAGCAAAACACCCTGACAATCATAGACAAAATAAATCTTTTAAATTAGGGTTTGATTTTAATTTACTCTCTCAAATTCAACAACTTGATGTCTGGCCAAAGAATATAATGGTAAGAAAATATAGTTTTTTTCGACGAACAGACAGTAGCACAGAATAAATTATCACTTATGAATGTAAACGTAATCACTTTCTAATAAAATTGACGACATAAATTTCGTACTAAAGGACAATGGCATAGATTGCCAGTATAACTGACCACTGGATGAAACCAATATCTATTTCTAAACTTGCAGTACACGGCTACGAAATAGGTAGCGCATATTGTAGACAAAATCATGGACACAGCGGTGTATTAATTCTAGTAAGACGTGGTATAGAGTTTACCGAAAGTAATTATTTAACAGAAATATCAGAAGATCTACACGTTGCAATAGCAATACTAAACCCAATTAGACTAGAGACTGTATTAATATCGATTTACAGGTCCCCAAAAGGAGATTTCGACAAGTTTGTTGATGGACTGACAAGCAAACTGACAGAACTGACCCCCTTCGATTTTGATGAAACTTGGCACATTGCTAGACCATCAAAAAGTAAAGGACACGTCTCTTTTTATCGGCTGATATTCACCTTAAGGAGGTGAAGGGTGCGTCTGAAATTACCCCTAAAAACGCATTTTTCATCGTAACTCCGGAACCGCGCAAGCTATCGGGATGAATTAGAAACCACAATGTTCTACTTCAAGTGGCTTTCAAACGGACCATAGATGAAAATGCCCTCTCCCCCTCAGCGGAACAGGGGGAGACAAATTTCACCCCTTTTCCAGCACCCTGGAATTTTCACCCTAGACAGGTCATCACTTTTTTCTGCAAACTACATTTAAAAATAAAAGTTACCTCCTTTTGCATTTTTTTCCTCGGTTACATATAATAAAGGAAATATTTTTTAAAAAGCTCGACCTCGCACATACATATATTCCGTTACTATACCTGATTGGTCTTCCGTTTTCTATTTATGTGCATTTGGCATCTACTATGAACGATCTATTAGACAGTGATAAATTCTACACTTCAGTTTATTTCACAACAACGAGAAGTGACTATAAATCGCGAAAAAATGCAAATAGAGATGTGATTATATAATACAGTACGAAAATATATTAAATTGCGTCATGATGTCAACAAAATGTCGTCTATTTTTTTTATAAATGACTGATTTACCACCTATATTTTGGTTTTGTTTTCAGAATATTTTCAGATACACGTATTCATATCCCTAAAGTAACTTTGAAATTGTTCCAGAAGGAGTTGATATTAGTGCCAAAAAAATTACGTGTATGTATGTATGTATACAAAGGTGAAAAGGTCGAAAAAGAAACAGTGTCTAGATACATCAGCCATGGCTAGGTTCGCTTTAAATTCACTTAACATCTTAACAATATTAAACAACAAACAATACATTTTTCATCTTACATATTATTATACAAAAGAATGATAGTAAAAATTTGCCATTTTTTTAATGAGGTTGTGAGTTTGCATTATTGATTGTACACTCCACAGTTGTGATATTCAACGAAAAAGTGTTTTGTACACAAATATTTTTTACACCATCCGCACCTGATTATAGCTGGTTCTCAACATTCGTCACAGTGGGACATTTGAGGATTCTGGAAAGAGAATTTTAATGGAGTTGCGAATTCTGGACGCTGCTCGAGGCATCCACCTTTATACCAGGCATATTTACGCACCTCCTTATATCGTGGTGAAGTAAACTGCAAATATTGTCTCTTTGATATAACTGGATGGCAAAGGCAGATAGAACGATAATATCGGACAGCTGTCGAGTAAATTGCTTCCACGAGCGGTTCCACAAGAGGTTGAATGATACATGTGGCGCCCTTTGGAATGGCCATAACTGTAACTTGATGGTCAGTAGGCACGGCTGCAGAAATGTCCTCAGAGCTTTTTCCTGACCAAGAATCCATAAGCAGGAGTGTCTTCTTACTAACGTAAATTTAAATGTGGTCGCACATGCACCAATGTTGCTGCAGATCGTCCAAATGAGGCAGTTACTAAACAAATATCAAAAAAGTGTACCGTATTGTTTTGGATGATCGAAAGGTTAAAGTGAATGAAATAGCTAACATCATAAAGATACCAACACAATGCATACGCCATATTTTTCGCGAACATTTGGGTACGAAAAAGCTGCCTGAGCGATGGGTGTCCCGTTCTCTAACAATCGACCAGAAGAGGTAGGGTGTTGATGGTTTAGTGCTTGCTTTGGTGTTGTTTCAGGGCAATCCAACGGAAATTTGCAACGATTCGTGACAATTGATGAAATGTGGATCCATTATTATACATCGGAATCCAATAAAGAATCTGCAGCGTGGTTGCAAGCGGGTGAAAGCGAACCGAAATGCAGAAAAAGACACAACGTTCAGCCGATAATATTTTGGCCAGTATTTTTTGGGATGCGCATGGCATAGTATTCATCGACTAGTTGAAAAAAGGAAAAAAAAAAACTGGCGAGTACTGTTTTACATTATTGGACAAATTGGACGAGAAGATCAAGAAAAAACCACCGCATTTGAAGAAGAAAAAATCTTGAATCATCATGACAACGCATCGGCGCACTCATCCTTAAAATCGATGGTGAAATTGAACTCTTTGCGTTATGAATTGCTTCCTCACCCACCGTATTCTCCAGATGTGGCCGCTAGCGACCACTGTTTGTTTCCTACTTTGAAAAGATGGCCCCAGGGAAAGGGATTTCACACCTGTGAGGAAGTCATAAAGCAAACGGAGGCCTATTTTGCAGAAATTGACAAATCGTGTAATTCCAAAGATATCAAAACGTTAGAGGACCGTTGGAAGTAGTGCATTTCGCTTCAAAGAGACTATGCTGAAGAATGAAAATGATTTGACATGCAAAAATTCGTTTCTTCGTTGGTAGGCCGCGCGAACCTTACACACCATGTAATAAATTAGTACTTTACTGTTAGTAAACTAGCTCTGCTATGCTGACTGCCAATGGAATTAGAAAATTCCATTTTCCATAATATAATATAATAACAATTATGTATTCCAACAATTTTAATGTGTTTTATTACTTTTTATAACCGTTAATTTCATGACATTACCCATTATGCATTATTATTTTTTTGAATATTGGGAAACACAGATAGGTAAGTCATTCTAATTTTGTAACGGTACTTTTTTTATTCAAGTCCCTGCTCGGTAGTTAAAATGTGACGGAACTATATATATATATATATATATATATATATATCGCATGTTTGGAAGTTAATAGAGCTTGTTGTATTTCGCGCTGTTAGTTACGAGAGTAATGTGGGGGTGTAAGAACATTTGTGGGCCATTTTAAAGCAGAAGGTACGTACTCGAAAATGTACATCCAAACAAAAGTTAGAAAGAGCGGTAATAAAGGAATGGAATAAAATATCAGTTTCTACTTGCGAGAAACTTGTTACTAGTTTACCGAAAAGGAGGATCAACATGATATTGAATTTTACTTTTTCTTAAATAAAATATTACATTTATACCATCTGTTTCATTTATTTCCTGGTGAAAGTTGAGATATAAACCATATGCGAGCGTGCCTAATAATTTTGTCCAAGGCCGTAGTAGGATTAGAAATTGTTTTAATATATTGTGGTATCTTGTAATATGTTGACGAAATCTCAAAGTAAGTCAAGTTATGAGCTCCTTTTTTAGGTACATTACAGTTTCTAGTGTAATAACTAGAGCAACGCAAACTGCGCTGAAAGCCAGTGGCGGACGCATAAAAGTTTACACAAAACTAACACGGCCGGGACAATTCGGTATAAGCGTCAGTATAACTGCGACTCGAAAGCCGATCTGTTGTGTATGCATCTACGCTGTCGTATACTATATCGTAGTTCTACGTTCGTTTTGAAAATGTTTCCTACGTCGCGAAAACGACCAAAGTTGGACACAATAAGAGAATTTATTGTAGAAATGCCTGATTTAAAGTGTGAGCGCTAAAATTCAATGTGTAGTGTGTAAAATAGATTTAATGTGTTGGTCGAAAAGTGATTGTCTACGGCACGTAAATAGTGCAGGGCATGTTTCAAAAAAAATTCCACACGAGATTATGACAAATTTAAATTTAATTTATGTGTTACCTTTATTGCATGTAATTTACCATATCATTTACTAAGGAAGAAAGCATACGTCTCGTTTTGGAATGAATATTCGGACTTTAAGTTACCAAGTGAGAGAACATTACAGAGAGTTGTGCCGTCTGCTCGTGAGCATGTCGAGAAAAGAATTAAATCGGAGTTGCAAGATAAAAAACTGTGGTTATGTGTGGACGAAACAACAGATCGTAAAAAACATTCTGTGGTTAATGTAATGGTACGCACAATGAAACCACATCGACCGTCACCCTCAATTTTACTAGCTTCCAGACGAATACAACAATGGACTGCCGAAGTAATTTTAATGTTTAACACCATTAAATACATTGGAAAAGTTTGAACTTTCAACAAATCAACTGTTGACGTTTATGAGTTATGGTGCCGCAAACATGCTTGCTGTAGGTTGATCTCTTAAAAAACATTGTGCTAACTTGTTGCATATTACATGTAAAATTCATACTCTCAGTCTCGTAGCAGATAGTATCTGAAAATGTTATCCCGAGGTAGACGCTCTAATAGCACATACAAAAGCTGTGTTTGTAAAATCCCCAAAACGTATTCGGGAATTTCATAGACTATGCCCCGGTATTCCTGAACCACCACAACCTATTCTTATTCGTTGGGGAACATGGTTAGAGGCTGCATTTTATTATCTTAAATATTTTGAGGATATAAAGAACGTGATTTTAGAATTCGACCCAAAGGAAGCTGCGGCTGTCAAGGTAAACCGCTTGAAATTTCAGGATAGTCAAGTTAAAACAAATTTGGAAATTATTCAGAACAATTACGTGGGACTAGCGGATGCGATAGAAAAACTACAAAATTCTTCGGTGTCGTTAGTGGAATCTTTGCAAATAGTGCAACATGTTCACGCACAGCTATGCGCGATAGAAGACGCAAGAAATGTTTGTGTTTTAGAAAGGTTTGAAAGTGTTTTAGATAAAGACTCTGATTTTGGCACATTAAGACAAATTTGTGAAGGTGCGTCAACAGAACCCTTAAGTTACTTGAAAGATTATTTTACTTACGCAAATATAACGTCACTATATGTAGAACGTTCGTTTTCGGCGTACAAAAACACTTTCTCTTCACGCCGCACTCACTTTGCCGAAACAACTTTGGAAACATATCTAATGTTACAAATATTAAATAGACATTATCCACTTTGTGATTTCACGAAGGACTCTTAAAACGGTGAGTGTTTGAGCACGTATCACATTTAATTTATTTTGTGTAAACTTTTACGCGTCCGCCACTGGCTTTCAGCGCAGTTTGCGTTGCTCTAGTAATAACCATGAGCAGGTCTACCCTGTTCAATCAAACGATCTACAATGTAACGATAAAATAAACGAGAAAAAGAAAAAAAAAGCATTTCCTGTAAATCGCTCCAACATTTACTTTTCTTCCTCCGGAGTTCTTTCCTGGCCCATAATGCAAACAAAAAAAACATTTTCTACTCATTCCAAATTTATAAAAAGAATAATGCGGAAACTGTTGATTTCAGAGTGTGATTCATATCCCTTTAGATGTAAATTTTGCAGCTACGTACAAAAATAGCTGGCCTACATTCCAAAACCAAATTTAATCAAAATTGGGGACTTTGAACTCGTCAGCGGGACAAAATATAGCGACGATGATGAGCTTGCAGCGGGTACGGAAAATTATTTTGTACCTTGATTCGTTTCATATCACCAAATCAATGAATTCTACACTCTATCCTTAGTACCCACTGAGTAAGCTCCGTTTTTCGACCTCTTTTCATATGCTTTGAAAATAATGACTTTCACGTGTTCGATTTTTAAAATGCTAACCTACACTGAATCCTTCAAAACAAGCAAGATATTGATAGTGCAACGGGAATTTGCAACAGCCTGTGTGTTAGTACAAAACAAGAGCCGATGGTCCTTTTCTTCACTTTATTAACAATAAATTTGTTTGGAATACAAAGAAAACAATGAAAACAAATGACCTTTTATTGCAATACCGGATAACGTAAAAATCTCGCAACTGAGGAATCACAGTAAATCTGAGAAGATCCCAGTGAGACAGGCTATTAACCACCTTGCAAATAATCTGATTTAATCCAATAATTCGCAGGATTCAACGTTCTCCACTGCGATTAGCTTATAGCCTATAATAATAAATTCCATTAGTAAAAATGCGAAATGTTATAGTAACAGTACCTTTGTCGGGATAGTGACAGGCGGCAAATTCAAACAGACACTTATTTCTAAAAACTTCAAAACGTCCAGTATTCTCGCTGGCGCAAACTGGATCGTAAATCTTCGGACACGATGGATTACACTCTTTAGCCAATTCATCATCCAACGAACATTTATGCATGTTTATGCACAAAACAAATACTGAAGTCATAGATCTAATTATTTTTAGAAACACACACCAATTTTGAGTATTCACACCTGTTACAAGTAAAAAATAGTTCCCCTTCATTTTCGTACGGTTGGAAGACAAGGTAACCTCGGCAGCAACTACAACTGAATGATGGCATCAATTCCTGGCTAGAGAAATTTATAGGCGAATGTTTGTTAGGAAACAATAGCTCGTCAATGTATAACAATAAAAGTTTACTCAAATCGCCTCGCGTTAGTCGCAATAATAACCAATAATGGCATTCTCATTTGAATGAATGGATGAATTAATAAATAATTTATATATGATTTAGTTATTATTGGGATATCTATAGTAAGTCATTTAATGTAACAGCTTGGTGATCCAGTGGTAGGAAGGCATGCTTCTGACAATGACCTGCCGGGAGTTGTGTTCTCAACACCGACCAAAAACAGTGACGGCCTTTCTGGCGGATCCAGTGGAATTTCGAGCCATCATTCGCACGTTTGGAAGTAATTGCGCTTCACCGTTTATGACCAGAGAGCGAAACGGCAAAGTCGTGGAACACTTCACGCACACTTACAGTGTATTCAGCGGTGAATGAGGCAACGCGGTATCTTAGGAACGAATGAAGATTTTAAAACTGTCAGAACTTTACTACAAATGTCGGTTGGAGGTACATATTCTGCGGTAATTCCTTAGGACATTAGATGCATCACCAGTAAGTGACGCTACCTATTCTTTTTTCTAAATCGAATGCCCTACTTTTTATTCGATTTTTGGAAGCTGCAACACATTTGTGATAACTTTCCTTATAACCTATTTGTTGTACTTTTTAAGAAAATAACAACTTCTTATTAATTGAACATTAAGGCAGATGAAAGTAAAATTGAACTAAATTAAATGATTCACAGTTCCTCCGCCATATTTTATGGATTTTTGATCCAAGATAATTCTGTCAATACCATTTATATCAATCCTCTAGAGTTGGATGTCAGCAGCCGGCCCACAACGTTCATTCTACCAATTCGATTATTATTTCTCAAGTGGGCTAGATCGTACGTGGTCACCAGTGTTACTGGAAATTTCTGTCAGTGAATCTTTTATTTACTATACGAATATACCAAATAAAATTGGTGGTAAAAGTGATGTTGAAGATAATTCTGGCGAATTCTGATAATGTTCAGCTTCGAACTTGGGCAGTAACGGCCTATACACGAAATGCCGCCATTATTAATAACAGCCGACCAATGTAAGTACACACTTAACTATGTTCCCATTATTCAAAAGAAATTAGAAAGTATGGCTAGTATGAATTGGGACCAGCCAATGTTAGTAATACCAACCTTACTCTGGCCAAAATATCTAATAAGGTAACTAAGGATTATTTAATATTAACTTTTATTTACATGAAGCAAAACATGAACATTATAAAAGCACTACATTTTAAATTATAAATAATAATATGTGATGGTAAAAATCACGTAACCTCTCTAGCGTCCTCGGTTATAAATTGGTCATCCGCAGGCGCGACAGAGACGGGAAAGAGGGTCAAGAGGGAGCAAGTTGTACGGGACTTGCGAGAAAGGGCGAACAGGTTGGACGCGCGCGATCGACATAGATCTAAGGAGGGCTGTTTTTCCTATAAAATAGGCGTATTTTCATTCGAAACGGGGGCCCGCAAGCATATGCACCGGTTTTCGGTAAATCGACGAGGTAGTGAAAAAAACACGCTGGGCGCATGTCTATGTCTGAGTAAAACGTGAGATTTATGATTTTTTTATATTCGAATTAATATTTCGTATTTTTATTGTTATATAAAAAAACAATTGAAAAAAATCATATTTTTTGGTATTGAAGTTGAATATTTAGGAAAAGATAACGCTGGGAATTATAGATACCTTATCACATACCCTATATTATCTCATTATTTGCGAAGCGAGATGGCCGAGCGGTTTGAGTGGTGGAATGTAGCCGGAAAATTACCGGTTCGATCCGTTGTACGGATATAGTTTTTTTCGTTTCCCTTTTGTTATTTTGATTATTACGAAAATGTATATAGATATTTCCTGTTTTTATTATTATATAAAAGAACAATGTAAAAATATAAACAAAAAGAAAATTGCATTTGTGATAATTTAACTAAAACAAAATCCCTTATTTTCTAAAACAATATGTGATCAGTAGAGCCCGGTAACAGGGAGCCCTGCCATAGCCGTACTTGCCTAGTATACAAAAACAATAGTAAGAAAATAGAAAAAAAAATAACAGAACTAATACATAATTATATGTGAAAAGTAGTGAAACACACACCCTTTTAAGCAGCCTTTGCTACGGAACAGTAAAACTAGAAGCACCATTATCAGTATTAACATCGTATGGATAAGAGTGGCAAAAAGTTGACACCATTAGATGTATTTCCACAGTTGTCTCGATGAGCGATCTTCGCCGTGGTGAGAAAATGAGTTTATATTTTGAAAAAGAGCGTTCAACATTTACCGATGTCATACATGCATGATTAAAAAAATATTTTTTGTACTTAGTCAGTGGATTATTCGATACACCATCACAAATTTGTTTTAGTGTGCTAAAATCGGGATCTTTCTGTAGCACACTCCCGAACTTTTCTAAAACGCGATTATATTTTGCGTCATGTATAGTCAGTAGCTGTGTATGCCATCTGTCAATAATTTGCAGAGACTCCAATAATGATAACGATCCATTTTGTAATTGGTCTATTGCGTCAGCTAATCCTTTATAGTAGCTACGAATATTTTTTAAATCTACTTCAACGGAAATATCTTGAAATTTCGACTGGCTTCCCTTAATAGCAGCAGCTTCGGCAGGATTGATTTGTGCAACAACAGCTTTTACTATTTCGAAATGTTACCAGGACACTCTGTGTGAAATGATCGTAGGCGTTTGGGAGAGCATTGTCGAATGGTTTCTGCCACAAGATGTAAAGCATGCACTTTACACGTAACATGTAAACACTTGCAACCATGTTCAAGAGGAGAACTGCCTACCGAACACATTATCGCTGCGCCATGGCTCATAAACATCAACACTTTATCTTTTGAAATTTGAAATTTTTCCAACGTACTAAGTAAAATCTTCGTAATTGCTGCAGCAGTACACTCTTGTAGTCTTCGGCTAGTTAGTAACAGTGGTAATGTAGGTTTACTAGGGTCTAGTATGCGTACCATAATATTTACAATTGATTTTTTTTTAGTCTGTTGTCTCATCAACACGTAACCAAAGAAACTGTTTTTCCAATATGCGTTTCATTTTCTTTTCCACGTCATCGCATACAAATGCAACATGCTTACGTGCCGTTTTCTCCGTTGGCAACCGCAACTCGGGATTGTATTTGTCCCAAAAGTCCTTAAACGGTTGTTTATCGAGTAAGCCTAGTAGCAAATTACAGTTTATCAACATAAGTATTACATCAAAAAAAAATGCACTTCTCGGTGGCATACCCAATTTTCGTACTCTATGCTGTGCGGAATGTGCGTGTCTTGTACAGTTCCACTTCTTATTTGGCATCAAATGTATTTTGCACACCTGACAAACTATCTTACTCCCGTTGTAAAACAAATCGGGAAAGTCAGAAACTTATTTACTATGTCTTGAAAGGGTCGTTTTTTAGCCTTCGACATGTTCACCAAAAACTACAATTAATAACCACATCTGTATCAATAAAATCAAATCGCACTACACTAAATAATAACTACAATTAATAACTACGTCTATATCAATAAAATCAACACGCCCTATCCGCTATCCAATGCTAAACTGAACTGAGTGATGATGATTTGTCGTGTCGTAAGATAATCGACCAGCCCTCCCCGCCCACCTAAACACAGTCACACCCCCGCTGCGATTGCTTTCCAGTTACCGGGCTCTAGTCATTACTAGAGTAACCAAAACTTGCGGACTCGCATAGGCGTCGGTACTACGGGTTAATATAAGAATACGAAAAATTCATAAATAAACTTACTTGCTAATTATTCAACAAATTAGAGGCATCAGAATGTGAACTACTGTAAACTTGCATCATTGCATTTGTTTCCACAGTTACTTCTTTAAACCTTGTTCGTCGACAAGAAAAAATATTCTTATACATAGAAAACGATCTCTCCACATCTAAGAAAGTTACATTTGCATGTAGAAACTGTTTTTCAAAATCACTTAAAAGTTCACTATTCTTACACTTATTATAAACGGCCTGTAAAGTATTAAAATCGGGATTTTTCCTTAAAATATCTGCCAACTTTTGACTAACGCATAATCCTGGCGTATCATTTAATGTGTGTAATTTATTTTTTACACTCTCCATTATGTCTAATGATTCCTGCAATGACAATTCAGTACATTGTAGTTTTCTGATGACATCTAGTAATACTGTATAATTGGTTCATATTGTTGTTAAATCTTCTAAAAGTTGAGGAATTTGAAATTCTCTTTGACTTTCTCTAATTGCTTTGGATTCATTCCGATTAAATCGCATTATAACCGATTGAATTTGTTGAAAATGGATCAAATAGTAACAAGCTGCTGTTAGCCAAGTACCCCATCGCGTTAAAATTGGTTCAGGAGGTTCTGGAATACCTGGATAAAATTTACGAAATTCTTTTAAACGTTTAGGAGATTTACGAAACACTGCTTTAGTACTTCCAATCATCCGATCAACGTTTCCGTAATATTGTCGAACAACTTCACCAACTAAATGCAAAGCATGCAGGTTATATATATATAGTTAGGAAATATATGTTTTAAGGATCGCCCAACACTTAACATCGTTGCTGCACTATCTGTCACAATCATCACAACTTGATCTTGGGCAATTTTACATTTTTTCAAAGCGTTCATTATCACTTTTTGAATATTTTCCGCGGTACATTGTTGAACACGTTTGCAAGCTAACAAATATCGAGATGCTGTGTTCTCGCTAGATAAAACGCGAGCTATTACATTCACAATACTGTTTTTCTTTATATCGGTCGTCTCATCCACGGTAATCCATATTTTTTTGGAACACAAATCACGTTTACACACATTTTCTAGCATCTCTTTCATTCGCGGCAAATGATTCTGTAATTGTGTTTGTGAGGGTAGTGGGTACTTTGGAACGTATTGTCGCCAAAACGTTTTAAAAGCTGCTTTTCTCACCAACGACAACGGAAGATTACAAGAGGTAAACATAATTAATAAATGTATGAGGAATAGTGTATAAGGTATTTCAGTTCTTGCATTTCTCATATCCTTAATACCATTGACATGCCTCTGACAATCAGTTCTGTCCAATGCAGCCAAACGAACATTGCATATTAAGCAAAAAACTGCACTACCGTCATATTTTAAATGGGGAAAAAGTGACACATACTTATGTACATTAGTAGCAAATCTATTACAGGGCATTGTTTTCTTAGGTATGTAAATATTAGTTCTATATGAAACGATATACTAATTATGTACTTGGTATAATACTACAACACACAAAAACACCAGCTATATTTTCAAAAGCAACTGTGTGAACCTTGTGAACAGAAACGAAAAGAGGTTAGAAAAGGAATTGTGGTTAAACCAATGGTTTTCTCAGAATTCAACTTAAGATGCAGGTTGACTTGATAGACTTTCAATGACAGCCGGATGGAGAGTTTAAGTTTATTATGGTCTATCAAGGCCACCTTACCAAATTTGTTGTTCTCAAAGCACTTCAAACAAAAACAGCAGAAGAAGTTGCTTATAACTTAATAAATGTTTTTACGCTGTTAGGCGCTCCGGTTATTCTTCAATCAGATAATGGTAGAAAATTTGCTGATAATGTAGTGTCAAATTTGAAAGAATATTGGCCAGATCTACATATTGTGCATGGAAAGCCGCGACACAGTCTAAGTCAAGGCAGTGTTGAGCATGCTAATCAAGATATAGAGAATATGCTGACAACATGGAAGTAGGATAATAACAGCTGTCATTGGAAGAAAGGATTAAGGCTTGTTCAACTAATGAAAAATCTGGCATTTCATAGCGGTATTAAGAGGTCGCCATATGAGGCGCTTTTTGGACGCAAAATGAAAGATGGACTTAAAGATTGCAATTTACCGCAGGACATCATTCAAAATATAGAAAACGAGGAGGAATTGGATGGTGTTATTAATTCTATTTGAAATAACGCATCTGATGATTCACAGCCGGGCACTTCATCTTCAACTAAGGAAAATAATGGGGAACCAAAGAAAATGTGTTGCGTCTGTTCCAAAAGAAATGGAGAATTAATTACATGTTATAAATGCAATTGTTTTCTTCATGTCATCTGTGGACATTCAGATATTTCTGAAAATGGGAACTATGTGCTCTGCGCTTTATGCCCTAATTCCCAAAATACTGTCAACCAGCAAGCAAAAGCCAAAGAGAGTCTCATACAGCAAGCAAGAAAAATGAAGAAAAATTCGGGAAAAAATTTTCTCCCGTTGTAGCAGGTGCTACTGGTAAGTGCATTTTAATAAATGTTGTGTTTTGTTCACTATGACTTTAACAGTTCGTGTGCCAATACCAGACGTAAATAGAGGCAGAGGCGATGCAAGGAATCTATAGGCTGTTGTAATAGAAACAACAAGTGATGGATTTTATCGGCTTGGTTCGAAAGAAGGTATCCTAAAACAATTCGAGAAATCAATTTAGAGTATGTCAAAAAAACGTTTCTAGCAATTGAGGATGTGAGGATGTTCCTCAAGATAAAGAAATTTCTTTAAGATCCGTAGCCAAGGAACAATCTCAACAGGTCAAGGCTTTTTCAAATGTAACTGCAAAACCAAATGTAAAGATGAAAAATGTGCTTGTACTAAACACAATGTTCTCCGCAATTCTAAATGCCACTCGGCACTGTCTTGTTTAAATAAATAATTCCTTAAATAAATGAAAATAATTGGAATATAAATTTCCCTTTACATTTTGTTACACCTAAGTTAATTTCTTGTTTTTATGTTTTGATTCGATAAAGATATTCAGATTTTGTCGTTTACAAGCTTTGCCTAAAACCCATTAGGTATTTCATATAATGCCTAGTCAATGTACAAAAATAGCAGTTTTTTACACTTTACCCTAGATTTGTAAGCATTCTACACAATGCCTAGTGTTAAATACCCTTCCTTTTCTTTAGTTTAGATTTTATTTTACTTCTTTTAGATTTTAAGTACAAGTGTTCAGCACATCCTACTTTCTTTTTAACATGTGTGCATATTGTAGTTTACGACCTTTTGCATTTCTGGTCTAAAGGATAAGATTTGTATCTTCTGTTATTGTTCGAGTTTCGACCCTTGGAAAGTTATTTTGACCATTGTTCTGAGGACTTAAGAAATCATATATAACCCCTATTGTTTTATACTTCCTCTGTTTTAACTATATAGACATCTATATGTATGTATGTAGAACTCTATACTGTTATATATCTAACTATATACAAATTTTTTAAGCTGCATTTTCGATATACTCTCGAAGACTCTACTCTCAACTCTCCTAGAAGTAAAACGTACTGTAAACTATTAACACATGTATATATTTTATGATTAGAATAAAATTAGTGATAGTAACTCTAATGGTTTTGATTTCAAATACACACACGGACCAAATCTATTTTTAATGTTTTTACATAACACTAGTCATTTTATATAATGCCAAGCTTATACATTTTGCCGATAATAGATATATCTAATACGGGAATTCGGCACTCTCAGAACCCTGGCCGAGTCTATTACATCCAAGCACGGGCCGTAAACCTCCGCGCAGTAGTTAAACAGAGATAGTCATAGTTGCACGTAGCATTGCCTTTAATTTAATGCTAAAAATATCCTTATAAAGGTACAATATCTTTAAATTGCCATAGGCCTAGCCAATGGTCCTCGATATATATTCCCGATGCCGAAATGTATAATCGAGAATAAGCCTGAAATTTTTTCCAGAAGAGGAGAATAAAATTCGCGTGTTCTGCGAACTAAACTGGATGTCATCAGCGTATATCTGAAGCTGGCAATACTTTACTGCAGAAGGCAAATGACTAACGTACACGGAGAACAAAAGGGGGACCAATATAGAGCCCTGAGCGACACCCCGAGTAAGAGACAGGGGCAGAGAATACGCACCAGCCAGACGCATCCTTTAACAACGACCGCATGACGGCGCAGAATCGACTAAGCTCAAAACGGACAACAAAATTCTATGATCGACAGTGCCAAATATTTTGCTGTAGTCCAGCAGCACGGAGTTTTTTTTTCAGTTTTAAGAGAGTTAATAACTTGTTTTGGAGAATGTGAATCACCAAGTTCCAATTTTGCTTTAGTAACAAATAAAGCTTCATAAGAGCTTTGCCGTATTCTTTCATGATGCGCCAGTTTGTTCATAAATTGTATAAAACGCAAACCTTCAGTCCAGTGACTATTATTAGAACTTTGCATCCATGTAGCTATTATATTTTGTATGTCCTGATTAGCTCGTTTCACGGAATCGGATTTTGAATGTCTCTCGCGGGTTCGATTTTTTAAAAGCTAGCCTACACTAAATCCTTTAAAACATGCAAGATATTGATAGGGCAACCGGGACTTTTAACAGCTAGTACAAAATAAGAACCGATTGTCCTTTTCTTCACTTTATTAAAAAAATTGTTTGGAATACAAACAAAACAATGAAAATTAACGACCTTTTCTTGAAATACCGGATAATGTAAATCATTTAGCAACTGAAGAATCACAGTAGATCTGAACAGATCCCAGTGGGACAGGCCATTAACCTCCTCGCAAATCTGATTTAATTGTATGTTCGGCAAAATTCAATCTTCGCCACGGCGATTTGCATATAGCCTATAATAATAAAGTCCATTAGCAAAAATGCGAAACGTTATAGTAATAGCACCTTTTTCTGGATGGTAACAGACGGCAAATTCAAACAGACACGTGTTGCCAAAAACCTCATAACGTGCAGCATTATCTCTGGCGCAAACTGGATCATAATTCTTCGGACAATATGGATTACAGCCGTTAGCCAATACACCTTCTAATGAACATTTATGCATGTTTATGCACAAAGCAAATACTGAAGTCATAGATATAATTATTTTTAGAAGCACGCACTAATTTTGCAGAGCATTCACACCTGTTACAAGTAGAAAATAGTTCCTCTTCATTTTCGTAAGCTTGGAAGACAAAGTAACCTCAGCAGCAACTACAACTGAATGGTGACATCAATTCTTGGCTAGCGAAATTTATAGCCTAGCGCTTATTAGAAAACAATAGCTCGCCAATGTGGAACAATGGGAGTTTACACAAATCGCCTGACGTTATTCACGATAATAATTAATAACGACATTCTCATTTGAATGAATGGGTGAATGAGTAAATAATGAATATATGGTTTAGTTAGTATTGGGATCTCCATGGCAAGTCATTTAATGTAACGGCTTAGTCATCCAATGGTAAGAAGGCTTGCTCCTAACAATGACCTGCCGGGAGTCGTTGTCTCAACACCGACCAGAAACAATGACGGCCTTTCTGGTGGATATAGTGGAATTTCGAGCCAGCATTAGCATGTTTGGAAACAATTGCGCTTCATCCTTTACGACGAGAGTGTGACGCCGCAATCTCATGAGGCACACCATACAGTGTGTACATTCAGCAAGAAATGGGACAACGCGAACGAATGAAAATTTTAAAACTTTGAGAACTTGACCATAAATTTCCGTTGGAGGTGCACATTTTCCGATAATTTTTTAAGCTATTAAATGCATCGCCGCTAGGTGACACTACCTAACTTATTTTTTTCTGCAGGCCCTTCCTTTTATTCGGTTTTTGAAATCTGCAATACATTTATGATAACTTTCTTTATAACGGCCACCGACCTATCCGTTGTATTTTTTTAAGAAAATAACTATTTAAGATATTTATACTTAGGTAACTAGACAAAATATTTGTAGATGAAAATACAATTGAATTCAATTAATTGCTCAAAAGTTCCTCCGCCACATTCAACACATTTTTGGTTCAAGATAATTCTGTCAATGCCATTTATATAAATTAGAAACAATATTGGCCCCAAAATTGACCCTTGCTATACTTGGTACATTTCTCAAAACACAGAATTCATATTAAATTAAAATTCAAGGAAATATATTGCCCCCTATTAAAAATAATATAATGGATTTGTGTCATTATACGAAGGCAATTCGTAAAGTAAGTTCCGTTTCCGCCTAGTGAGCAGAGGAGTGGGGATGTCGGCGCGATCGCAGTGCTGGGGTATAGTCTGATTCAATGTGAGTCTGGCAGTGCTAGTGAAAGAATCGTTCGGACATTCTTCCGCGCTATTTTGGTCGTTTAAAATGGCTGCTGCAATTGAAAATCCCACCGACTGTAAACTGCCTGGCTGTTATCCGATTTCTGCGTGCAAAGAACATGGAGGCTGTTGAGATTCATCGTGAACTTTGTTCCATTTATGGTGAAATGTCATGAGTGACAGTGTGGTTAGAAAATGGTGCCGTATGTTTTGAGAAGGACGAACTAATGTCCATGATCAAGAACGGAGTGGAAGAGCAACTGTTGTGACAGACAAACTTTTGAGTAATGTCAAAGAGAAAATCCGTGAAAATCGGCGATTCACAATCACAGAACTGAGTGCTTTTTTCCTTGAAATTTCACATAGTTTTGTACAAGGTTGTTACTGAACATTTAGGTTACCATAAATTTTGTGCACGGTGGGTGCCAAAACTTCTTACCGAAAACCATAAATCAAAGAGGATGGGATCGGCGTTAACTTTTCTGACAAGCTACGATGTTGAAGGTGGAAATTTCCTCAGGCATATCGTAACAGGTGATGAGACTTGGGTTGCCTATGTCAACGTCGAGACGAAAAGACAGTCAATGTAGTGGGACCGCTCTAATTCGCTTACGAGGAAACCTTTAAAGTGCCGTCAAACATTCTCTGCGAGAAAAGTCATGGTCACTGTCTTGAAGACATTAAGAAACTGGTTCATCGCTATGACAAATGTCTCAATATTAATGGCAACTATGTAGAAAAATAGCCGAAAGTAATAGCTTTAAGTTGTATATAATAAAAATCTCTTTATATGTTGGTGTTTTTTTTTTTAATAACCAAACGAAACTTACTTTACGAATCGCCCTCGTATTATTTATATTACTACATTGGAGTCTCTAAACACAATGTACTCAAGGTTTTTTGCAAACTAAAAAATAAATTTGCCCAAATACCCCGCACAGTTGCTGTGTATCTCAAATTTTTTGAACCTCCTACTTAAACTGGACACAGTTTTAGAAAAGCATTCGCGTCCTTTCTGCTAGATGCTAGCGGCGATATTTTAAGTTCGAAGTGGCCCAAAGACTGGAAATCTTCTGCAGTTCCTGATGGATATGGTGCTCTTGGATGTTTCTAGAGCATTTGTTACGTAAAATGGGAAGAATCGTCTCCTTGGTTGGATCATACCTGACGGAAAGAGTTTTTTCTGTTCGGGATGGTCGAGCATTGTCATCGAAACGATCCATTGTGTCTGGTATACCGCAGGGATCTTTGTTGGCGCCGGAACTATTCATTATATACACTAACGATATTACCCATACTCCTGAGGTACAATTATCAATGTATAAGGACGATACCGGGATTTATACAGCTAGCAGCAACGAGGGACTGATGGTGAGGCATCTCCAGCGAATGCTGGACAATTTGGTGGATTGATTCACTAAGTGGAGGCTCTTAGTTAATAGGGATAAAAGTGTGACGATGAGATTTATCCGAAAAAGAAAATTTCCCCCAGAAAGGCTAGAAATGGAGGGAAGTGGGATACCATGGAATTCCTCAGCTCGGTACCTGGGACTCGTGTTCGATCAGCTGTTACACTTTAATTATCAATCCCCTCGAAAATGCGTATTATATAAGATAGTGATGGATCTTATTTCTCCGTCGGATACATCAAGAATAGATACGGGAAAGCTTGTGACGCTATCTTCAAATACGGTGAACATTCTATGATTTCGCGATTAGTACCGAAGGATAACTCGATCTTTCGTGAGTTCCTTTTGGCATATTTCGCTCCATTAGGTCGTACGTAGGCCAATAAATTAATTAATTTGTATATAATAAAAATCCTTTTTTAACACACCTTTCAGATAGGAATAGCAGAGAGTCAACGTCAGCAGCCGTCTCGAAATTCTCGGCAGGTCGATCGAGCCAGCGTAGTCAATGAACGCATTGTTAAAGTGTATCGCTTCGGTACAGAGAAAGGTATTTTAAAATTTATTTTATTTTCTATGAACCCGTAAATCTAGGTAAATTGTGCGTTGGCCAAATAGAGCCTCTGTTTAATTGTTTTCCTTTCTTTCGAATACTAAGTTTGGTTAACGAAATATATAATTAATAATCCCGTGAACTTACAATTCCTATAACAGCATTATTCAAACGGATTTCCAGATCCTAACCGCCTTCAGCTGACGCGTAACAGTTTACGCCCACGAATTATCGTATTTACGCGCAAGATATGCTTCATCTCAATGTTTGTTTCTGAATAAAATTTTTAATATTGGTATTTTTCAAAGTAACACACGGCTAAATACCTTCGTAATAGTCTATTCCCGCACATTATAACAATTAATTTGAATTACATTCATAATTCAATAGAATATTATTTCATTCGTCATTACATTTAGGAACCGAACGTCGTACGCACAGTTTCTAGGCCACTGGACATACACCTTTTTCATAGTTAACAAATTATACGCACTCTAATAATAGTAATCATCTTACTCTGCGATACAATCATATTTAAGCTGAATTTTATCCACAGGTAGTCACGTTAATTACAAATTAATCCTCTTATTCACGCACAATAGACGATACGTAATATCAAACGCATTCCATTCTCACATATTATTGGTGTATATGTCACGATGGGCGGAGCCGTCGTAGGTACCTAAGAATCTTTATAAGGACTGAAGATGTCGGTTCGAGACGGTCAGTCGCATATTCTCGGGCCCCTTGTTGATTGTTAGTAGCGTCCGTAAGCGAGCAGAGTTGCCCAGCGACCTGCAGCCTTTGTGTGTTACATGATGTGTGATATATAGCACTCAAGGCATCTTTTCTGTCGGTCTATTTGGTTTGAGAGATACTTGTTAGCAGATCGTACAGAATACGAACTGTGGTACGGATATAATATTTGTCTCCATCCCGGATTCCGATTAGCACCTCGCAATAGTTCCGACCCTACCGTCATCGAAAGTACCTCCACCTGACTGAATCGTAAACTCATCAACCGAACCGAGCAGCGTGTCAATCGCACCTTTGTTTATGTGAGTTAGTTTTATGCTATTATTTCTTTGTATATCACCACGAACTATAATTATGATCATTTGTTGTTAGTTTGAGCCGCTTTGTATGGCTATTTGTTGCTATTTCTAGTTGTATGTGCTCCTTAGTTACTGTTCGTATCATTTTAATGCATGCTTGATCGAGTAGTTTTATATATTTAGTGAAAATTAAAGTTACGCGTACTACCGCCGAATAATTTACATATTTTTGCTATTAATACATGTTATATTTATCTTTAACATTACATATTTTCTGTTTAATCAATTTTAAACTTGTTAAATATTTTGGATACGTAATACACAGTTACGGTTAGAAAAAAAATAAAGAGAGAAAGACGAATTCAAAAAAAGAATGGTATAGTGCTGTTTTGCTATTTGAACGTAGATGTTAGAAGCGAGAGGAGTCAAGGAGTGAAATAATACAACGGTGTTTAAAATTTATTTTTGTTGCTGAAGTCGTGAAGGTTCTTTGTATTTTTTCGCCGAGACGATGACCCGGTGTTTGAATTCTTTGACAAGAATTTCGATGTTTATAGGTCGCCACTGAATGTTTTGTTTAGCTTAGTCGCCTCGCTGATGGTCGATACTTCCGTCGGAAACCATTCAGTTTTCGAAGGAAAGGAAGAAAGGAGTATACAAAAGAAAATTCAAAACGTAGCAAATATTTGAACAAACTGTATATTGAATGAAAGAGCACTATTAAAAAGATAGACAAAATGTTACAAAAAGACTAATACCTCAGGGCCAAAACAATAACTGTAAATATTGACAAAGTTTACAAAGAAATGAATAAAAGCGCCAAAGAAATATTTAATTAAAGATTAATATTAAATAAACAACACAAAGTTCAAAATATAGGCAGCAACATTTGCGTGAAGCGCAGTTCTTAAATCTTAAAATACGAATTATAATTAACCGAAAAGAATCACAGTTAAATACGCCAAATGACTCGACCAAGATAGCAAAATGTTAATTATAGTTCGTAAGGTTACAGAAAATATCTTATGTTAACTTACATAAAAAAAAAGTTCACGTAGACACGCCGAAAGGAGGAGGTTGGTCAGCTAGTTAAGGTAGTAGGACTTTCTCGACAGCGTTGATTCGGAAAGACGCTGTGCTGATAGACCCGGGAAATGGGTGATGTGTGATGAGCATTGGGCAGCAGACAACGGATGAACGCAGCTCGATAGAAGAAATAGATTTCCAGATCCCGCAACTCTACGGAAGAAGCCAATTTCCAAAATCGGAAGTCCATGGAGGTAATCAATGTCCAGATCCGCATAAAGCGGCATTCCCGACGATTTGCTCAAAGGCGACTAAATCGCAAAACCATATAATCGCCGGGAACGTGGACCGTGGATACCAAGGAAGATCCCCCAGCAGGGGTTAGGTCCGACGACAAAAGTCTTGGTACTCCAGGAAGACATTGTTTCACTTACCATTTACGGCCTTACATCACTAGTTGAGACGTTAGCTTCTGCCAAACAACTCATTACTCATCCCTTTGATAGGGAAACTGCCTCTATTTATATATTTTACGAAAATCTAATGGGATCGCGAGATCTGATTCGACCAATGCGGAAGCAAAGATATGATGCCGTATACGAGATCGGTGTATAGCGACGTATTTGTGCGTGTATCGAACTAGGTAATTGCTAATTACAACAATTAGCTAAGGATGAAATCTAATTTAACTGATATCAAAATGTAAAGCGGAATTAATACTATCTGTTGACAAAGTTTCATTTATGTTCTTTGATAACCAAAGAAGCTACGGGGTCTAAAGAATAGAAAGAAACGGGAATAATTGGTTCCTAAACAGTTAATTACTAAATATCTCATTAGCTTAACAATATAACTCAAATTTATTATCATACGCAAGAAGGATTTATAATAAAGATTATTAGCGGTGTAGAATTTTGAGATGATTAATATTAATGATTTTATTAAATAATAAAGATCTCGGGACAAATTAGGAGGATGAATTTAGCTAAAACATGTACACACAAATACTACGCCTTGTAGACGGGTTGATGTCATCCTTTGCAAGTGTTCAGTTTCGTTATATATTAAAATAGAGGAATTGGCGCCAAATGAAATATTTGAAGTATTTTAAATATGGATTTTAAAAATTTGTAACAACACGTACAATCCCTTCTTACCTCTCCATAAAAACTCATAATGGTTCTTGAGGAGATCTTCACCATCCAGCGAGGCGACCGATTTGCATTCAGTGGCTGCCCTATTTACCATCGTCTTGTTACCCCGGAGTTCGAATACCGTGTCGTCGCCGTCATGAAGAATACATGCGTGTGCAGACCACAATTTCAGGAACAATTCAATCAAGTTACAACTACGTTGTTTTGCTTTACATCCTTGCTTCACCCTTCCTATACATCCTACCGTCAATAACCAAAATATACCAATTTTATTAATTTTGGACTGTATTCAATATTTTAATTTGTTTTTGTACTATCAATGTATGTTAATCTTTTCATTGCTTCAACAGCAAATGTATATTTAACTACAGTTCACAGAATTTTATTTATCTTATTCTCATGCTCTTTAAAAAAAGGGACTTAAATTTAAAAACTGAGCTAGCCCCCTTGATAATCACGGTAACTGACGGAATTTGTAGTACAGCATCTGGTATGGCGACTGCATGTGAATTGTGTAAGGGATAAATTCCTTCACGCCAGAAACGCGCTGGCAACTCCGTTGGCCCACAAGATCGTCCTCCGCCTAGATGTAGAATGACCCGAATTGCTAATCAAATCTCCATGAAGAGGACATTCTTCTAGCATCATAAGCGTCCGATAGGTAGTTTTTAATAAAGCAGAATTCAGGTAGAGAGAACTTAAACTGCATATAAAGAGATAGAGCTTAAGGGCCATCAGCCCAGCTCTAGCAAGAGCAGTAGATTACAGGACGCAGGATGAATGCTTAAAAGATTGCCTCTCAAAAAATGTAAAGCTGCTCATCAGATTAGAAGTGCAGAACCATCACCATTAATTGATATTTGTATAAATACTAACGATAACAGGTAAGTTATTGATGGTGCGTTAAGGAAGTCCATTGGTTCCTTGTTATACAGTTTTTTTAAAGCAACAGCGCCATTGGAACAGCCGTGGAGTAGAAAGCACTGTTTGTAGATGAGTGGGAGCCATGCTACATGGTAGACAAGAAGTAGGTGAGACGATGCAAGTGTCGGTCGCCAGAGGATGCCCACAAGAAGGGGTACTATCCCCTCTATTGTGGGACATGGTAATAAATGAACTGCTGGCCTTGCTAAACAATACTAGCTACTATACACAAGGATATACTGATGACATTGTAATACTCACCATTGGGAGGAACGCCAGCATAATCTCAGAACTTATGCGGAGGGCACTACAAATGATGTATGGTGCAAGAAGGAGAACTTGTTACGGTTACAAAAAAAAATAATGAGAAGAAAGATAAATTTAATTAAAGAATGGTGCTGCTCAGTTTGCTATTTAACGTAGAGTTACAAGGAGATGAGTCAAGGAGTGAAATAATAATGCAACGGCGTTCAAAATTTATTTTTGTTGCTGAAGTCGAAGGTTCTTTGTATTTCCTCGCCGAGACAACGACCCGGTGTTGGAATCCTTTGGCAAGAATTCTGATGTTAATTGGGGCGCCTCTGAATGTCTTGTTTAGCTTCGTCGCCTCGCTGATGGTCGATACTTCCTTTAAAAACCATTCAGAGTTTTCGGGAAGGAAGGAAAGGAGTATACAAAAGAAAATTCAAAACGTAGCAAATATTTTAACAAACTGTATATTGAATGAAACAGCACTATTAAAAAAAAGATAGTCAAAATGTTACAAAAAAAGACTAATATCTCAGGGTTAAAACAATTACTAGAAATATTAATAAAGTTAAGGAAACGAACAAAAGCGTCAAAGAAAATATTTAAAGATTAATATTAATCTAAACAACAAAGTTAATGATTAAATTTACAAGTTTCCAGAACGGGCAGTAGTAATGGCGTTAAGCGCAGTTCTTAAATCTTAAGTACGAATCATAATTAACCAAAAGAATTACTATTAAATGCACCAAACAGCTCAATCAAAATAAAATGTTGATTGTGATTCGCAACGTTACATAAAATAGCTTAAATTAACTTACATAAGACTGGGTTCGGAGAGACACGCAGAGGGAGGAGGTTTGTCCGCAAGATACGGTGGTACAGGTGTTCTGGCGGCGGTGAAGTTGAAAGGGACAGGCGCCGGGCTCGCAGATCGAGGAAACGGTGGTTGACAACCAGCGGGCAGACACGATCCAGGTGGAGAAACCAAGGCTTAAGATCCGCAACTTGTGCGATGTCCCGTACGACTCAATACGACAAATGTAAACGCAAAACAAAAGTCGTTGGGAAAACAGGACCTCAGGCACCATATATCCCCCACTAGGGTTATGTCAAACGACAAATTGTGGTGCCTCAGAGGAAACCAGGTTTGACCACATTTGACCACTTATGGCCACACTAACTGCTGCTGCCAACTAATGTGTAACTTCGATCTCGTGACTAATTCTTAATCATCATGCCTCGCGTCAGAACGCCTCTATTTATGTATTTTACGGGAACCCAATCGGATCGCGAGATGTGATTCGACCAATGCGGAAGCAAATCATGCATTGGTCGAATCACGTATGCGAGATCTGTGTATAGCGAAGTATTTGTGCGTGTATCGAACTGGATAATTGCTAATTACAACAATTAGCTACGGATGAAATCTAATTTAACTAATACCAGGATGTTAGGCGGAAGTTATATATATATTTGTTGACAAAGTTTCATTTATGTACTTTGATAAACAAAGAAGCTACGGGGCTTAAAGAATTAAAAGAAACGGGAATGATTGGTTCCTAAACAGTTAATTACTAAATATCTCATTAGATTAAAAATGCAACTCAAATTTATTGTTATCATACGCAAGAAGAGTTCAAAATAAAGATTATTGGCGGTGTAGAATTTTGAAAGGACTAATTTTAATGGCTTTATTAAATAATAAAGATCGAATCATAGGACAAATTAGGGGAATGAATTTAGGTAAAACATGTACACACAAATACTACGCCTTGTAGACGCGGTGATGTCATCCTTTGCAGGTGTTCAGTTTCGTTATATATTAAAGTAGAGGAATTGGCGCGAAATGAAATGTTTGAAGTATTTTAAATATCGATTTAAGAAATTTGTAAATTAGGGTGTAACAAACCTTAGAGTAAACCCTGCTGAAATCTCACTTCACTCCTCACCAAAACAAGGAGATTGGACGGCCCAGGAGCACCGACTTTTTGCAATGAAGGACCACAGATCAGTCAGAAGGCTAAGTTCCTAGGTATAACCTTGGACGCTCACCTGAACTGGAATTCACATCGACAAAAAATGACCGACAAATGTAATATGTTAATGACAACCAGTAGAACAGTTGGGAAAACTTGGGGACTCAAACCACATATGACATACTGGCTGTACACCACGGTGACAAGACCCATAATAACTTATGCCTGCCTGACTTGGTAGCCTAAGATCACACAGATGCATACGATAACCAATCACTGGCATGCCTATGTACACCTGAAGTCATTAAAGCCACCCCAACGGCCGCTATGGAAACCATGCTAAACCAACCTCCTCTGGACATTCATATCAGGGGAGAGGCTAGAATAGGAGCATACAGACTAGTAACTGGAAGACCCACAGTGGGTCGGGGCACATCGGAATAAAAACAGCAGTAACAAACCCTGTCTTTGATTCGGGTAGCGACATAACAGTCTCCAGGATCTCCTATGATAAACTTTCAAAGTTTTCTTGAATTGGGAAGAATGGAGAAAACCGAAAACCCAAATCTGGTACACAGATGGATCAAGAATAGGTACTAGTTCTGGCGTTTGTGTTTATGAGGAAAACCAGGAATACAAAGTATGTGCGTCACGTCAGCGATACACCACGGTATTTCAAACGGAAATATATGCTATAAAAACCTGCGTGTGGGAGAGTCTGCGTCGACAACCACCAGCGAAGATGATCTGCATTCTCTCTGACAGTCAGACAGCCTTAAAGGCATTAGCGTCTTATCAGCCTCCAAACTAGTGTGGGGGTGCTTGCTAAACCTAATGGTTCTGTCTAACACAACAAGGTTACCTTGGTGTGGTACTAAAACACTAGAGTATAGCGGGCAATAAAATTGCCGACCAGCCAGCGAGAGAACATAAAATGATACGAAATAAATTGGTACCATGCAGCTGGACAACGGCACAGCAAACTAATGATGAGAAGACCGTCGCAACATTTGGGTGCCGACCTGCTTGCACTAAACATGATTCAGTTTTCTGCAACTACATGTCTATTAACAGGATATGGCTATTTGATCTACAAAAGTGAACCCCCATGTAGACTTTTGTAATGAAGAGGAGGAAACAGCCCCTCATATTATTTTCAAATGCGCAGCGCTAAGTCAACGCAGATTCACTCTGTAAAGCGCAATTGATCTACCATTGGAGAAATATTTACTGCATAAGCTCTTAAACATGATCGAGGGAATTAACCTGTTTAAGTAAAATGAAACCAAAACAGGAATAATATAGGTTGGGTCACAGTGCTACGAATGTAAAGACTAATCCTGCTTATGGCAACAATCAATCAATCAAAACAACAGAGGCAATGTACAATATCTCTCGTCGTTACTAATGCCGGGAGACAATACGCATTGGTTCCCGTTCCTATTAGAAATTGACTAAATGTTACTTTCGCATAGAAGTGGAGAAAAAATCAATTTTTGAGATCTTAAATCAGTAGTTCCCCTTCATTACTCCCCACGTGAACATAACCCGCCAATATTACACCAAAGAAAGTAATCTCATATCTGAAGTTTCTCAGAAATACGCCTTAACATGCAGTGTTGTTAATGTAGGGTGTTTATTCCAAAGATAGTCAAAAATTTGTAGTGCAATCCATTTGGATTGGATTATATTATTGTAGAGTGTACAAAGGTTTTCATGATTGTAGTACAAAAAAAAATATAAATTGGAAAAGTAATGGCAAATCTAACTTCACCTCTACAAATAGCATGCAGTATTAAACTTCTGCAATATACAATATGTATTCTTTTCTCAAAATTAGCATATGTAAACATGCTTTTTCTATTTTGCCCCCTAGTATATGGAGGCAAATATTCTCTTTCCAGCTTATTAGCATAAGAATTCCCTAACGTTTCAATTTCAATTCCGATATTGCGACAAACACAGTAATCTCGAAGGAGATTATACACAACCCAAAAGTATGCAAGAAATATCTATATGAATACAGACGCGCGTGCACAAAATCTCTGAATATATTGAACGTTGCCACTTAGGCAAATTGAAAACCATCTACGTTTTCAAATATACAAATGCGAAACGTGAACGAATATGTCCGGTCACGGATCAGTAAAGGGGACAAATCGCGGCCAATAGCTTCTAACCCTTACAGCAGCGATCGACGGACGGGGGAGCCTTAAGGGAAACAATTCCCGATGTTCATGCTTCGTGTCTATTTGGGTTTGGCTGTGATTCCGCCATGCGATACCATGCCATGAGTATATAGATTGTCCTCCGTCGCCGATATTTAAATGATCCGCGACCCGTGTTGTCGAAGCGACAGATCTGTCAAAGGGCGCAGAAAATATTTCACAATCGCATTTTCTGGAAGGGTGAATACTTTTGACGCTGCCCGATCTTTTGTGGAAATGTTTGCCATCGACTTGCTATACGCTATTCGAAATTTTTCAGTAAGGGGCCGCCCGCTCAGAAATGAGTACACTACCACTCCAGTATGATCCACACCGTTTACAAATCGATGGATCCACGTTGCTGTTATCCAAGTTGATGACGTCAAGGGTGTTCAGAAATCAACAGCTGATCGCTCGGATGTCGCTCACAAGCGTCTATCTACGTTAATGGTCAAAGTTGGGGTGCAACAAATAATTGAATAATAAGTTAAATACCATAGAATCGACAGAAATGGGAATGAACTTATATTCATTCCCCGACCATTATTTCTCTATTTTAGTCGATAATAAACATAAAAGTGATCAAAACAAAATAATGATTATTAGCAAGCTTTTTACAGCTTTTTGGTGAACATAACAAGAATAGAAATAATATAAATTGGTATTGTTTATGCAGACGTAATTGAAAGTGATATTATTACATAATACAAAGCATTACTCTAAAATTTTGTTTTTTTACCGGATATTTCACAATATTGATCGGATCTTCCAGAAAAAAAAGTAAGTAACCTTTCATGCTAAAATGACTTTGGAACTAGATGCTTGTATATCTAGGAGCCACTTCAGTCACATAATTACTAATACGAACTATTTTGGCCCATTTTCTCTTTCTTGTTGCTATCAACTAGATAAAATTCTTTACCAGAACTTGTTTAATTAGAAATATCATCATCAAGAAGATTAATCTGTGATACAAGCCCTAATGTTAAAGTAGGGACTCTAATGATTCTTTATTGCCATTATTATCCTCAAATATTAATGAAAGTTCTAACTGTACACTACTTTGATTTGATGTTTGTGTAGGTATGCCACTTATTAATGTTTTAAGGTTACGGCTGTAGCTACAACGTTTAAAAAAGGGTATAACTCTGAGTGTGTACCAATTGGTCATTGACTTCATATTCTCAGTGTAACTCAGCTGCACCCTCACTCAACTGTCATCCTCTGTTTTTGTGCGCACTCAAATTGCAATAATAATGCTCATTTATATATGTAAGAAATTTGTAACAAAAGTAGCATATACAACATTGCAAGTAAAAGGTACAGCTTTTCATTGAATTTGGCACAGTCAGATTAACGATGTCCACCAGCCTGTTCGTTAAATATACGATCCCTTATATTGTTCTTTACTTGTTGAAAAAACATAAAATTTTACTATATGCAGCGTGTCCAGTTAGTGCATGTGCGGAAAATAATTTAGAGAAAAAGTTTTCAAATAAGAACATTTAGAGACAAGTATTGCACAACACGGAATTGTATTAAAGTATACAGGGTGTTCAGTTTCACTTACTAACAATAAAAATTTAGTCTTTTAAATGAAACATCCCGTACAACATTTTTGAATGTCTGTCTTCAATCCATGACAACTTTCGTCAATATCCCCTATACGCATCTATCATAGTTTCTGAAATAATTAGTATAATCGAAATCGTTGCCATGTTTAACTCACCCTGCATTTTCCTCCGGAATCCAATACAGAAACTGTTCTAGAATTTTGTTATAGACATTTCCCCATACCTAAAATGTGCTGTTAATTAGTAAATTAAATATGAAGCTATGCAAATAAGTTTTTCGTTTAAAAACAAAACAGCAACAGTAGATCAATTTAAAGTGCTTTAGAGTGCTCAAGGTGTTATCCACAAAGATTTATATACCTTTTCACTCTTTCAAACCAACTGTTAAAGCAGTTATGCTAGTCATCACTTGAAACAGTCAAAATTGCCATTTTAAGGTCGTCGGCTACTTCTTCTGGCGAGTAGAACCATTTACCAGGTAACATGAAAAACATTGGGACTGTACGGAGGATGATCTACTAACATGATGTTTTGCTGCTCTAAAAACTAATTGAACTCGCATTATCGTGGTTGATCGTGAAGATAATTCGTCGTTGTGGGCTAGTTTTTCGGAGTACGGCAATCACCTCTGGTAAACAGACGATTGTATTCCAATTAGCATCGGCCATTCTTCGATCTTCTAAACGATTTGTAGCAACATAACCCGAAATTGAGATAAAAATTGTGACCATTTTCTTCCACACACTTCAGGAACGGATAACCTTTGTTGGCTTCTCCTCACCTTGAAACACCCACAGAGCGGATTGACGATAGGTTTCGGTTTCATATGAGTAAAAGTAATTTCTGCAGGAGTGCCGTATGATATGTTGACTGTAGTGTTACCTTCTTTAAAGTCTATAGGAAGAACGCCCTGACAATCCCAAAAAGTCGTAGCCATTACCTTTTTCGTCAACAGATCCTGAATTCTCTTGGCGATGCTCCTCTTTTTCGCCTCCATTCCACCGACTGCCTTTTGAAAAGGGAATCAGAGGATGATAGTTTTATCTCCTGTGACAATTGTCTTAAACATGTTCCCAGGGTCTTCTCTCCGGGGTTCCAAAAAGAATCGAGCATATTCAATACGACGCTGGTGCTGAACTGCTTGAGAGATGCTTGGGCACCCACCTTGCACTAACTTTATTCATATTTGAATGATCGTGGAGGATTCGGTGAACACTTGTATCAGAAACCCCCAACATCTTTGATATTTTTTTCACCTTAAAGGCTCAATGCAAGATCCTCGGTGAAAACAAAGTTGTCGTCCGGCACCATTTCCACCATCCTTCCTGTTCTTGCGTCGTCTTCCAAGGATTCCTGTCCCATTCGAAACAGTTTAGCTTAAACTTTTACTACAAAATAAGACGGCGAATTCTCCCCATACACATTCAACCGATCTTTGGTGCTTTGCGGAGAAAAACCTCGAATAAGAAATTTGATAATTGCGCGATACTCAATTTTCGTGACTTCATCATGATGAAGTGACCATTATCGGAAAACTGCCCCAAAGCCAAATGGCAGAATGGGAACAACCAACAAAACTGTGTCTATTGCCCTCCTTTGCTTAATTTGGTAAACAAAACCCAAGAAATTTTAATTAAATAATAAACGGAATCCAATAGTAAATTACATTAATTCTCTTATAGAAAATTCATTTCTGAATATAAATTGCGGCTTGCACAAACTAGTTTTAACTGAATTGAAAACTTGATGCTGCGGATAATCAGCATATTTGTGATAACAGTGCGCTAAGTAATATTCTTTGAATTGACACATGCGCACATCGCCACTTCCTACAAAAGTTTCTCTAACTAAACTACAAAAAAGCGCGGTTGTTACATTTTCGAGACAAATCAAGCGAAAATATTTTGTAATCAAAACGCAATAATGGCTCGACGCACCGTAAAGCTTCCATGGTCCCTCGACCGCGAATCGCCCTGTAAAACTTATATCGGTGCCATTTGCCCAGGATTCCTCTAATAGGAGGGCGTAAATTATACGTAGCGTATTAAAACCTAATTAGTATTTTCCATAACTCGGCGTTTTCGGAAACCGGCAGAAAATCAAACAGAAATTAAGAGAATTCATGGCACATGTGCTGCGTGCACGATATAGCGGTAGACAGGTGCTCCCTCGCAATCGGATGTTAACCGAATTCTATTGTTCGAAACGGCTTTCCCCGTTTCGGGAATCCAACCACCCTGTTTCTACGTATAAATAATTCTTAATATCTGGGAATATTTAGCGCATTTTCGGAGGATGCACGCTGTTAAAGTCGAGTATATGAGCACAAGTAACAGCAGCAGTAGCAATGAACTGCGATGCGTTTCTAAGTAGGGGTTTCTAAGGGTATTAGTGTTTGATTTTCATTTACAGCAACTGCGATAATCAGTATGCATAGTGCATACATTGTTTTCATCAAATAATAACCTCAAACGCCTTTTAGAATACCCCAAAAACCAAGTAGATAACGTGAATAGATCGAAAACCATGTAGGGATGAGATCAAGTGATCAAGTATACAAGGTGATTGATTGAAACCATTCGCTAAAAGTACTACGGGTTGTAGAAACCTCCCTTTTTTGAAAATTTCGACCTAAACTAATTGAACCATTTTATTATTTTAGACGGCACAGATGCCTTTAGTCACTGCGACTTTAATACATCTATTGTAACAGAATGCCCTTGTGTGTGTTAGAATAGTTGGAGGCTTTTAATAAACCTTAGTACTACTCTAGGATCTGCTTCCTTCAGTTCAGTAAGTGCAAGAAATGGCCTACTGAAATGTTGGTGTTGTGTGCGACTAATGGCAATACATTTACATAGGATGTGTTCTGCCGTCTCCAGATCTTCTTGGCATAGACAACAGATTTGATCTTGAGCTTTTCCTAGTTTAAATAAGTGATATTTTAGGGCTACATCGCCTGACAGAAATCCTCCCAGTAATCTAAGATCCCTTTTGCTGAACGATAGCCCTATTTTTGCTGTCTTTGACGAGCCTGATATAAGTGCTTTCGCCTTGTTTTTGTCCTGGAACATTTTCCCAGTACGAGGACTTTTGATTGTCCTCCCATGCTTTAATTGCTTGTTTTAAGTGGCTCTTTTGGAGACGATAGAAGAGGTTAGGACCAACGTAAGGCATGTTCACTGCTTCTTTGGCCAACTTATCTGCCTTTTCATTTCCTTCGATCCCTTTGTGGCTTGGGACCCACCGCAAAGTAATGTGATTATTGCGTCCTAGTTGCCTTAAATTGTGTAGATTCGTATGTGTAGGCCTTAATGGCCTTTAGAACTGCCTAACTGTCGCTGTATATATTTATAGCACCTCGTATCCTTTTCTCGAGGTTCTTTATGGCGCACAGGTTTAAAGCAAAAACCTCTTCTTGAAATATGTTGGTGTGGGGTCCTGTAGGCATTTTTAGGTGGTAGTTAGGACCACTAATGTTTATACCTGTTCCGACACCTTATATTCTCGAGCCGTCCGTGTACCATTCCAAGGTACCTCTTTTGCATTGAGTCTCACCGGATCTCCACTCAGTACGGCTTTCAATCATCAAAATTGTATTGCTTTCGAAGGAGGTGCTGTCAAAAGCACCCTCTACATCCAAGAATACACAGAGAGCTATTTCTTTTGCCATAAATGACTCTTTTAATTTGCTTGTAATAAATTGGAGGCCCGTTATTGTTGATTTTGCCTTCTGATCGGCATGCTGGTTAGGATGAAGCGGGTTTGTTGCAGGTATTGGTCTAATACCTTTTCCATTCCTTTGAGTAGGAATGAGGAGAGACTGATGTTTTAGGGTCTGTGGATGATCGCCTTCCTCATTTAGGTATAAATATCACATTTACGTCTCTCCACAATAATGGTATATAGCCGAAGCTATAGCTGGCTTTGTATAAGCTCTACTGGTACTATGGGTTGCAGAAATACCGCTTTTTTGAAAATTTCAACCGAAACTAATTGAACTATGGTGCCTCTTTTATTGCTTATTTAATTTATACATGTTATTTTAGGTAGAACTTCATCAGGTGACCCTATATCTATCTTCTACACTAATTCAGTTATTTAGAAAATTTTGATAATTTTGGATTAATAAGACCAGAAAAAACGAAAGCAGGATTTCGTAAAGGCATAGAGATACATGACCAAGTCTTCATCGTATAGCAAAAACAAACATAAAAGAATTATGGAACACGCTAAGAAATAGACATATAGACACATAGAAACAAAAAATACGTTCGAATAACAAATTAGAAATTAGAAAAACAAACTTTCTCGGAGAAAAATAAGTCCCAAGAACAGCTAAAATAGAAGTTGTAAATAAGATAATTAAACCAATTCTAACCTTCGGATGCGAGACATGGGCCACCATCAGCAGACAAAAAGAAAAAATAAATGCTATGGAAATGAGATTCTTACGAAAAATAGAAAATAAAACAGGGAAAGATAAAATAAGAAACGAGGTGTATCGAAAACAACTGAAAATAGTTGAGTCATCAAACACAATACAACAAAGGCAATTTAGATGGTTGGGACACATTCTAAAAATGAATGAAAACGGATTGGTTAAAAGAGTTTATGAGGCAAGAGCAAGCAGAAAAACAGAAAGAGGAAGACCAAGAAGTACATGAAACGAAGAAGTGAGAAAAGCAGTAGAACAAAGAGGTGTTAAATAGAAAGGTATTCGAAAGAAGACAGATAACCTTACGCTGAAAGACGGGAAGGTTCTCAGAACTAAGTAAGTAATTAAGAAAATTCTGAAATTTGTTTCCATTGGCACAGCAACTTTATATTCGTTCGTCAGCAGCTCTACATAACAGCCGAGGCCCTTTATGGGAATTCTGTAAGAGAAATGCATCTTAACAACGAGGAATTTTAATATTTCGTAGGTAAGAACACTAAACAAGTAAAAAAATATACAAGAACTAGTAATTAAAACTGCTGAAATGTAAGATAAACCAAAAAATCCTGGGATTTTTAATTTTATTAGGGTAAATTTGTACCAAGGATTGAATTTTACATAATTTTTGTAATATAAAATAAAACTGCAACGTTAATTCCAGGAACCTATTTTTTAAAAACTATGGCATGCGTTCTATTATTTTTGAAAGAAATATACTGTTAATTTTACGGCATTTTTTTTTGTGTTTTTCAAATAATACGTATATCAGTGGAAGTAATATTAATTTTGTGCAATTCAAATGATCTATTGTTTTTTATGATTTGTTACGTGATTTATATTTACAAATACCTAGTAATGTTATCTTTATTGCGGTTAGTAACTGCAATTACAAATAAGAAGGCTGTTTTATTACTTTAGTTAAAAATGGTTGCATAAAAAGTCATTAAATAGTGAAGAAATCAGCAACTTTGTAATACTTAAGTGTAACAACATTAATTCTGCAAATATTAGATATTTGAAAATTAATACTAAATTTAATGTAAGTATAACTTTTTAAAAGAGAAATTAAATAACAAAACTATGAAGATTTAATCTGCAATTCATCATTTAGAATTTTTTGGATGGAGGTCTTTAAAATGCCTTAATCTCGCGGTATGTCACATGTCGATCCCCCTTGGTCAGTTGGTGTACGGCAGCGATGTTTTTTTGAGTGTCTGCTGTTTTTGGTGATTCTGTCCTAGGATAGTCGTTAAGACTGGTGCACCTACGTTAATAAAAGTATTTTAATGTATCCTAAACATTCAAAGACTTTCTATGTGATCGCCGTTATTTTCCAAGCATTTTATAACTAACGACTTCTCTTGTGCAAGTCTTCTGAAGTTGCAAAAGGTTTATCTGGCGAAATGCCAATCTAACCTTTCGCTCCAATTCTTTTATTGTATGTATTAGATCAGCATATACCTGTTCTTTTATATGACCTCACACGTAGAAATCGAGTGGAGTCAGTGAACACATCAGGTGCTACTGGTACAGCAAGACAGAAGCGTCAACTGTAGCATAACACATGAACGAAACCGCGCATAATATTAAATTAGAAAACCTGAATTTATTATTATTTTTTTTATGAGGATGGAACGGCTACATATCAGGCAATCACAAGGGACCTTCTCATTCCGTATATAGATGGTAGAATTAGAATCTTTCTCTCACTTTCATGCCGTAATCCGGTTGATAATGAGGATCTAAGCGGCTGTTCCGAATACATAAATTGTTTGTGTAGCGTGGAGTGTGCCGATACTTAGTGTTGTTTGCCATACTATCCCACATTTCTTGCTATTATTATTAAATAGTTTCATATTTACTTGAAATATAAATAAAATTGTCGATGAATTTTGAAAATTACTTCTTGTCGAAAATTTGTTTGTACCGTCTCCATTTGTTTTTATTATACAGAGTCCCAGTTTACTATCTGAATTTATTAAACTTGGCTTTTTAAATTCCTTCCGCTCCCTTGGTAACGATGTTAAAATTTTGCAAGTACGGTAGGGTCAGGTACAATATATTGAAAGTGGTTACCATCCTAAAGATGTTTTAAATTCATAAGTATGTATGAATAGCAATTTGCTTATCCAAATACGATAAAATCACATATTTTTGATTTAGAGAAATATAACCAGAATTTCCGATAGTCAAATTGGTTTATAACTTTATCTGTTGTTTACTGGACTCCTTTTTTAACGAAAATACTTTTTATTTCTATGCGTTCTCCGAAGGTAAAACATCAAACTAGTGGAATATAGAGGGAAGATGTCATCAACACTGCTTCGCCTCATAATAACATGGAACTAAAAGTAGTTCGGCTGTCAAAAGACAACACTTTTTAACAAAGGTAAATAAATATCACAATATATTAATTTTAAATTTAACACAATCTACCACTGCTATATTTTATTCTGGCCTGAGGAAGTGTTCCTCAACACGAAACCGGTTACCTAATTCTTTAATACCGAATTTTATGAGATCTAGACCACTTTCTCATTTCTACCGTTCATACCTCATCTCAGACAAAGTCATTATGGATTATTTAATAAATTATCAATTTGTATACGTATTATAAATAAGCAATTCAAAAGTATAAAACGTTAAGAAGTAAATTGTACCTTCTTCTCTAAATGTCTTGTTGTCTCATAAGTAGAGCAACGCAAACTGCGCTGAAAGCCAGCAGCTGACGCATAAAAGTTTACACAAAATAAACACGGCCGGGACAATTCGGTATATAGATGCGTCAGTATAACTGCGACTCGAAAGCCGATCTGTTGTGTATGCATCTACGCTGTCGTATACTATATCGTGTTTATTGCATGTAATTTACCATTTCATTTACTAAGGAAGAAAGCATACGTCTCCTTTTGGAATGAATATTCGGACTTTAAGTTACCAAGTGAGAAAACATTACAGAGAGTTGTACCGTCTGCTCGTGAGCATGTCGAGAAAAGAATTAAATCGGAGATGCAAGATAAAAAACTGTGGTTATGTGTGGACGAAACAACAGATCGTAAAAAACATTCTGTGGTTAATGTAAAGGTACGTACAATGGAACCACATCGACCGTCACCCTCAATTTTACTAGCTTCCAGACGAATACAACAATGCACTGCCGAAGTAATTTCAATGTTGGTGTTAAATACATTGGAAAAGTTTGAACTTTCAACAAATCAACTGTTGGTGTTTATGAGTGATGGTGCCGCAAACATGCTTGCTGTAGGTCGATCTCTTAAAAACATTGTGCTAACTTGTTGCATATTACATGTATAATTCATACTCTCAGTCTCGTAGCAGATAGTATCAGAAAATGTTATCCCGAGGTAGACGCTCTAATAGCACATACAAAAGCTGTGTTTGTAAAATCCTCAAAACGTATTCGGGAATTTCATAGACTATGCCCCGGTATTCCTGAACCACCACAACCTATTCTTACTCGTTGGGGAACATGGTTAGAGGCTGCATTTTATTATCTTAAATATTTTGAGAATATAAAGATCGTGATTTTAGAATTCGACCCAAAGGAAGCTGCGGCTGTCAAGGTAAGCCGCTTGAAATTTCAGGATAGTCAAGTTAAAACAGATTTGGAAATTATTCAGAACAATTACGTGGGACTAGCGAATGCGATAGAAAAACTACAAAATTCCTCGGTGTCGTTAGTGGAATCTTTGCAAATAGTGCAACATGTTCACGCACAGCTATGCGCGATAGAAGACGCAAGAAATGTTTGTGTTTTAGAAAGGTTTGAAAGTGTTTTAGATAAAAACTGATTTTGAAACATTAAGACAAATTTGTGAAGGTGCGTCAACAGAACCGTTAAGTTATTTGAAAGATTATTTTACTTACGCAAACGTCACTAGATGTAGAACGTTCGTTTTCGGCATACAAAAACACTTTTTCTTCACGCCGCTCCGAGCAGCTTAAAGCTTTACTTGCTTCTTGAACGGCAGCACTTACATTCATTGATATGTGAGGATGGCAATCATATGCTTTTCTTTACGACTAAATTTTTCCCTCTTATGTCGTTTTCTATCTGCAGGCTCCATTAATGTAGCGAAAAGTATAGTAAAATATATAAATTATCACATTTATAAGAACTATGGAAAATATCCATATCTACCGGTACATGTTTGAAAGAGATTGAAGCGTTCTGGATACAACGACTTATACGGCGATAAGGACTCTTGACAGTCGACCGATAGATACTTTCCGACATAAGTACGAGGTAGGCGCCATAAATTCCCTGGCCTGACAGGTTTATATAGGTTCTAGCATGTTCAGATTCCGCCGTTTGAAAGTGAAGGAATTAGCAGTGATGTCTAACGTTTCTTAAACAAGTATTCGCCGAATACTCCATAACCATTTTGGTATGAACAAGATTAGTGCAAGATGGGTATTATATCTTCTTTCCGCTCTCCAACGTGCACGTCGGGTTGAATGTGCGCGCTCGTTTTTAAAGATGTGTGGAGACGACCCGTAACCGACATTAGAGTCCATTGTCACAGGAGATGAAACAATGGTTCTGTATTATGATCCTGTATCCAGAAAGCAATCGATGGAATGGCGGCTACCCGATGAACCTTGTCCCAGAAAGATATTTTGAGGGAAAAACTTTACAAGGGCATAGAATTATTAATTGATCGAGTGTTATATTTTAGGTATTTTGTTATATCAGGCCGAGAATTTATGGTCTAGGTGCAGCATTGCAACTAGAAATAATGATAACGTTATTGATGGGCTTCTAGGGATAAGGGAAGAGGCACACAGTTGCTATTAAATTTCACACTACATACGGAGGTTGAGATATGGGAATATGGAAAAGGAGCGCATGTAATCAAGGCCCAGAGGTTGAGATACTTAGGACACGTGATACGAATGCCAGAAAATAGAAATGCAAGACGGGTATTAAGAGCTAGAGAAGGTAGAAAGAAAAGAGTAAGCAGACAAAGTGGATGACAGCAGTGAAGAAAGCCCTATGGAAGAAAGTAGCAAAGAAGTGTGAAGTCATGGGCCTATAAGGCCTGCAGAGCTGTATTTATATACGCAAGTTGAGAAACTTGAAAACATTTAATACATATTCCTGAACAATTATGGATCTGCAATTTCATTTTCCAAATGAAGCACCACGCCTTTTCAGACGAACTCTAACGAAAAATTACGCTATTATGCATTAAAAAAGAAGTAGTCATTGTAGCACCAATATCTAATACGGTCGCAACCATTTCGTATTAGCTATAGCTAAACAATTAAATCTAACGCCATCGTCCTCCTTCAACGCCCAAGAAACTTATTAAACTGCTCAGCAGCTCCTTGCAGACGTCCTTATTCCAACATACATGTATACTCGAACATTCTAGACATATATCCGTACGACTACACATGTTTGAGACACTTTTGCCGGTACATTATGTACTTATTACGTCGGCGACGCACATAGAACGATACTACCGAACATATACACGCGAATACATATATAAATTGCAAGTTAATAGATTCGAAATAATGTCTAAAGCATTGGAGTTTACCAGTTTAGCGGCTGCTCTAAAACTTGCTCCACCAACCCCGCCGCCTAGGACCCGCACCGCTTAAAGCTGTATGCATGCATGCATCTTCGGCTGTGTATTGTCGCCGTAGCAATCCTGCCGGTCTCGTCTGTAATTGTTTTCGAATTGTACGCGCGGCCAACTTAAATCAGAGCCTTAATTAAATACGGAGAGAGAGAATCTTGTAAGATACGGCTTGCGGACCGACGGAAGATTCTAAATTAGAAGCGAGTAATATCGGATGCAATTTGCAATTGTTCAATTACAATATAATGGTGTGAATATTGCACGCGGTATGCGACACAAGGGCAATCTTGTATCTCTGTTAAACGGCAACATCTTTACTTCTGTTCGTTGTAGAGTGGAAAAAATGTGTAAAAGAATCTCTTAAAACCCACCAACGCTCGGCGATCTCACATGAGATCGGTAACCTTTTATTTTTCTCAGTATGTGATGGTGTGACGAACCGTAAACGTCCGCACTAATTTAAAGGTTTCTCGATTAAGAAAAAGAACGTTAAAATTAATATAACCAACTTTTTGTCCTTAAATTATTTTTCCATTTTTACATTTTAACATTTTATCATTTTTGGTTTTAATTTTTGTAAATTTTTCTTTTCAGAGAACCCTGTATAATACTTTTGAAAACCTGTGTATATTTTTCATTAGAGTCGATTGGAATTGGAGATGATGTAAGGTAACAAGTGTTTTGCTTGTACGCATCACGTACAAGGCCAACGAACGTCATAGGACAAAAACGTGTAACGTGGTGATCTCAAACGACATATAAACGCCCCGTATTAGCTTTTCAAGTCAGTCGCTTAACGTGACTCCTGAGTCGCACTTGTCGTGATTCCGAGAAACTGAGGTTGCTGAGGGTCGCAGGCCAGTGGTCTTAAGCTACAGCAGTTTCAGCTCTTCCAGGTTGTGGCCGGCGCTTTACGCAGACCACGGCTGAGTCGAGCCAGAGGGAATATTCCTTGCGGCAGTCGAACTTGTTTCGATATCCGAGTTATTAGAACCCTGTAAGATAAATCTATTATTACTAGTAGGTTTTCTATATACGTCTATTTCTAACTTATTTTTATTTCTTATTACTAACATGTCGAGGAAAGGAATCCTGTTGTGTTTCTCTTCTTCGTGGGCAAATTTGATAAAAGGAAATTTTGATTTACGTTGTTCCATGAAATCCGTTATTGAACATTTGCTGGTGTCAAAGATGCAAAAAATGTCATCGACGTATCTGATCCAAAACCGAGGGAAATAAGCCAAAGCGTTCTTCAGGTCGGTTTCAAATTTACCCATAAAGAGGTTAGCCATAAACGGAGATAAGCTGTTACCCATTGCCGTTCCTTCCGTTTGTTGATAAAAAGTGTTGTTAATTTGGAAAAAGTTTTGTTTCATGCAAAGTTTTGTCAAAGAAATTAAGCTAGTAACTTCCTCTCTATCCATTTGGTTATCTAACAAAAGTGTTTCTAAATATTCCAAAGTTAAATCAACCGGAACATTAGGAAACAGTGAACTTACGTCAAACGATACTAAAATTTCTTTGTCAGTAAGCTCAAAGTCCTTAGTTTTTTCAAAGAACGCGTAAGAATTTTTAATAGCAAAATCGGAAAACTGTACAGGTAACTGGTTCAATTTGTCAGATAACCACTTGGAAAGTAAGTAAGTTGGACTGTTGATGTTCGAAACAATGGGTCTCATGCTCTATCCGGGCTTGTGTATCTTGAGTAAGCAATACATCCTAGGTAGTACTGGGTTTGGTACCGTTAGTCGAAATCTTAAATTATCGCTAATAACAGCCCTACATTCTAACATGGTCTTTTTGGTTTCTGTAATCATTTTAGACAATGGATTTTTTGATAATTAGGTAGATAAAAACTTTGTGATAAAGTGGTGTTGACTCGATTAAAATAATCCTCTTTGTCTAAGATGACTACCGTGTTACCTTTGTCGGATTTTAAATAAAAACAATTTTTGTTTTTTAGTCTTCTAACAATGATTTGATCTTTTCGTGCAATGTCAATTCTTTTGCGTATTTTCCAAATTTGAGTTTTACAAGCGGTATGAATAAAATTTTTTGTGTTATCATCAAAATTACTGATCGCGTTTTCTATGCCAACTATAATTTCTTCAACCGGGGGCTTATTAAATTTCAGGTTGTATTTCAAACCTTTATTTAATAAGTCGATCTCTTCTTTGCTAAAAGACTCCGATGATGCTTATCTGAAACTTTCTTAGCAATAATGTCTTCAATCCTGTTGAGATAATTAATCCATTCAAAATATTCTAAAGTACATAGGTTGTTACATAGTTCTAAGTGCAAACTATATGTTTCTAACTCTAGTTGACTAATTCTAAAATACTGATACTTAATTTCTGAATTTAACCAACACCTTTTGGCCGAAGAAATAGCTCTATTTGCCGAACTTGACTTACTCTTGCACTTAATTTGAATGAAATTCGGAAAAACATTAAATTTTCTACAATCTTTCAGAAATTTAATATCAGCATTAACTAGACTAATCTTACTTCTTACCTTAAAGAAACGGTTGAGTAAACTAGACCGGGAAGCCATCACACTAATCGGGTACTCTAAATCTGTGGCACTGGAACACTGAAACAGTTCACTCAAACCCTTACTACAATACTTAACTCGTACTGGACGCACGTTTCGATAGCCAAGCTATCATCATCAGCAGTAAAACTGAATTAACAAATTAAGTGAAAAACTAACCTTATATAGCAAATAAATTATACAATATGTACATTTAAAATAAGCATAGTCATCCTTAATTATATCTTAATTATATATGTATATACCCTTCTACTTTAAGTGTTTCTTGATGAGCCACTTCATTGAACTAAAAGAAATCATCAATATTGCTAACTTTAACGAATTCTCCGTAGATGTCTCTATAATACTATTAGGAAGCATAAGAATAGATTAAGAATTAGAAATATAAGCACACTAGAACGCATTGACGGCCGTAATAGTATGAAATATTTTAAATTACCCTTTTTATCCAAGTTACGCGAGAAGTCTTCAAAAAATCTTTTCTAAAGTTGACCGCAAGATTGTTGTTTCTTCAAGAAACGGTTTTAGTGAACTGTTTCAGTGTTCCAGTGCCACAGATTTAGAGTACCCGATTAGTCAGATTGTTTTAATTGAGAGGGTTCGATACCGCGAGACCGTCTATTTTTCTAGGTCCACCGCGAAACTTAGATTATTTTAATTGAGAAGGTTTCGATAGCGCGAGACCGTCTATTTTTCTAAATCCACCGCGAAACTTAATTACTTTATTGAGAGGATTTCGATACCGCGAAACTGTTTAATTTTTTAAGTCCGTGAATTACGACATACCGTGAAACTTAGATTACTTTAATTGAGAGGATTTCGATACCGCGAAATCGATAGAGTCACTTAGTTGTTCAAACCAGTAAAAGCCACGAAAATTTACATCATCTCACAACCCGCTAAAATACGTCAATATCGTATAAGTAATGTACACATGAAACAATGTAACTCACATTGAATAATTCTCTTGGAATTTATTTTATTTTCGTATGTAGTTAACAGAAATCCTTTTTATTTTGAACATGTAGTAAAGAAACTGTACATATTATCTACTTATTCTAATCATTAGAACATACCTTGGTCTCCGCTAGAAGCTATCCCGGTTGAAACACAAATCACGTAACGTTTGTAAACGCTTAAGTCCTTGAGCACCGACATTGTTTTACCGAAATATAAACTTTCAAACACATGTCAGCTATCTGACATTGATACCGTAAGGCGACATCTATACGTGGATGCGTCAGTTAACTTGCTAAGCTCGCAAGTATATTTATCCCGTAAGAAATCGACGACGTATAAGATAATTCAAAAGCGTGCTTTATTCCCTTTGCCCTGCATTATAAGTATAAGATAAAGTATAAAGAGAATTTTAAGGTGAATCATTTATTCACGTTTAATAAATTACCGAAGTTGCTGAATCTCCCTAGAGAAGGAACACCTGTTCTTCGAGTAAATATTGGCGCGAATAATTTTCCCGTTATTGCTAGGGGTGGGCGAGCGTCTGACAAGACGATAGACAAACAAGATAGAGTTAAGCGTTACATTTGGCTCCCGAAAAGCCATAAACGGTTACAATGTAAGAAATATACCAAACATGTGTATAAGGGTTGTTAAAAATCTAGCACGTACACAAAAACGCATTGGATACTATGCATGTAGTATAACACCTATTCCTCGTAGATTATGCATTAGACTAAATAAACTATTGTAAAAACGTATCAAACGATTCTCAAGTACCCGCTTACGTCTGGTTCGAAATATGATCAATGTATCTACAGTGTGATGTAATTATTTAGGAATGTTTGAATGTTTAACACCCTTAAATATGAGAGGTAAGTGGTGCGATCTCATATGAGATCGCTGGGCGCTTGGAGTATGTACGTAGATATTCCGGGTGATTCAACGTACTTATTCCAGTACAATATCTTTGTTGTTAAAAAAGTATTGATTTCATTTGTTTCCCACATATTATGTAGTTAGGATTTAACATTTTTCTAATATTATAAACGAGGTATCATTTCCGGTTTAACAGGAAGTCACATCAACTTTCGCATTTTAAATGGAATGCCTATTTGTTGTTGCCTATCCGATAGAGAATCTTTTCTCTTTTCGCTGATATAGGTAATACATGTACACATCCTTTCGATAGTATCCTCAAAATTAATTCAAAAGTTTAAGAGGATTTAGAAAATCTTTATCTTGGTAGACTTTTTTTTCGTGTAGCAACCGTGTATCTAAGAAAACCAATTTCTTACACGGTAAGCTCTGAAAAACAAATTTCTTTTAGACAGTTTCACTTATGTTTATTTATAATTTTTGTTTCTTACTATTATGGATTTTACTAATAGAGAGAAATACGAGGGACCTGCAGTAATTAATAAGACAAACTGCATTAGCGGGAAACTGCTGAACATTACTAGATGAAACTTTCTGCGGGTCAAGTTGGCAACCTTGGAGACAAATTAAGTCAGCTGATTGAAAAAAATAAAAGCAAACATAACCCCTTTTGTTCATTTCAAAATGTCGGCTTCTCTGGAAACGTGTACGGTCGAAGAGCAAGGTACAGTTATAAGATTTTTTGTTATCCGAAGGCGTGAAGTCGGCCGATATTTACTCGCGAATTTTGAAACAGTATGCTGAAAAGTGTTTAAACCGCGGAAACGTGTATAAGTTGATTGAACAGTTTAAATCGGGCAGAACAAGTGTCACCGATATTCATGGCCCCGGACGACCTACAAAATCGCATAAATGACCTTATTCTCGATGACAGGCGTATTAAAATCATGACAATAGCTGACTTGTGTAATGTTAGTGTTGAAACTGTGTATTCAATCATTCCTGATAAGCTGAATTATCGCAGAACGTGTTTGAGATGGGTTCCAAGACAGTTGACTCAAATCCATAGAGACAACCGTGTCCGCATTTTCTGAACTCAAACGACGGTTTTTAACGGAAGGTAATGACTTTCTAGGCCATGTTATAACCTACGATGAAGCGTGCATTCGCCACAATGAACCTGAATCCACACCTTCGGGTAACAAAAATCGTATCACTGAACGTTGCTCTTCCACCGTATACGTTTCGTTTTGAAATGAACAAAAGGGATGATGTTTGCTTTTATTTCTTTCAAACATCTGACTTAATTTGTCCCCAAGGTTGCCAACTTAACCCACAAAAAGTTTTATCTAATAATATTCAGTAGTTTTGCCGCGAATGCAGTTTGTCTCGTTAATTACTGAACGTCCCTCAATATTCTACTAGACCATTGGTAGATCTTGACGATCTAAACCAGCGGATCGTTAATGAATCCAGGAGAACTAATGCTGATACAATAAGATTGGCATCTGGCCATGAACTGTTGCAAAAAGCAGAGTGTTGCTTGGAGAGAGATTGAGATATTTTTGAACAATTTTAAATTTTTGTGGTTGTTTTTGTGTTTGTTTTTTAAAATATTTTTTAAATTTTATAAATACTATGAATATAAACTAATTAATTAAATCATAAAGTTGTATTCATTGCAGTGCCGCTTTAATATTCGACAGTGCAAAACGAGTTTCATTTTTATTTCTCATTAACTTATGTATTTAGAAAAACATAGATTCTCCAAGAACTCGAAACTTCAAAGCGAACTCGGTTACAATCGCACAGGACCGTTCAAAATATTACAAGGTAGCATTTTACAAGAAAAGGTAATTCAAGAAAACGATTTTATAATGATTTTAAATTACTTCAAATAAAGTTTTCTTTTATTAAAATTTGTATGGTGGTACCCCATTTTATGGATATTAAAAAAGCTACATACACAACCCCAGCGTTATTGCTGTCTGTAGCTGTTTTTTGTGAGAAGACAGTTCTTTTTCCTCTAAATGAACCTTGCTCCATTAAATTTCTCGCCAGCCTAGTGAAATACATTTCGCTGGGTACGCGTCTTTCGGGAAAATGTTCTTAGTATAATTTGCGGGCAGCACGACGATTACGACGACCAGCAACGACACTCTTCAAATATTAGAAGCATATCATATTTCTCTCTATTAGTAAAATCCAGAATAGTAAGAAACAGAAATTACAAATAAGCATAAATGAAACTGTCGAAAAGAAATTTGTTTTCCATCGTCTACTGAAAAAGAAATTAGTTTACTGAGATATATACAACGGTTGCTACATGAAACCTAAAGTCTACTATATAATATAAAGATTTTTTAAAACCTCAAACTTTTGAATTAATTTTGAGGATGCTATCAAAACGAATGTGTATATGTATAATATCATTGAAAAGAAAAAAAAATCTCTATCAGATACACAATAAAAAAGTATGGCGTTCTATTTAAATTATGAAAGTTGATGCGACTTTCGGTTAGACCGGAAATGATACCTCGTTGATAATAGAAAAATTTGAAATTCTAACATATGTGTGAAAAAAAAATGAAATCAATATTTTTTTAGCAAGAAAGATATTGTATTGGAACAGGTACGGTGAACCACCCAGTATACTGCACGGTATAAGCATTTCAGCAGTTTAGTCATACACATTTTTGTGTTTACTTTAAAAGTTTTCGTGTGCTTGTTTTATTGGTTTTATTTTTGATCTAGTAACAAAAGTAAAATTGTTAAATTACAGTGTTATTCATTATCAAGAAAGCTCTTACGTTGGATGAAATGTGCAATATTTATAAATGCTGAAGAGTTTTGGAAAGACTTAGAAAGTGCAAGAATTAAAGGAATTAAAAATTTAAAATAAGAAAGTTGGTATCCACTTCCGGCATAACCGGAAGTAATATGTCCAAAAATATTTTAAGTAATCTTGATTTTGCTGTCGCAATTATGTTGTTTAACGTTCCATTTAATTTACTGAATTTTAAGTTGTTTTGTAGTTCAATGAATATCTTTGACATTAACCTATTAATGGTGAATGTTCCCAAAATTGGAACATTCTAAAAAATCTCATTTATATTGAATTAATCATATTATTTGCATAACATTTTTATGTTTTAAAATATACATACATGTAAGCTTTTCTGTTTGTTCATTATAAGAATTTTATGCAAATAATATGATTTATTCAATAAAAATTAGATTTTTTAAAAGGTTTTTTTTTATTATATTAGGTTTTTAAAAGTTTAGAGTATATTCCCTAAAAAAGAACGCTTAAAAGAGCAGATTAAGGGAGATCCTACGCAAATTTAAAATCCTATTATAATTTACTGGGTTAAAATAACTAAAACACTGCTAAGCACTCCTACTTTCCTATTTCTGTGTCATGAGCGAAAGCTAAACCTCGGAAAAAACTTTTATTCGCACGTTTTTCAGTCGCATCAGACACACATACTTGAAGCTTTGGCGGAAATTCTAAAATTTCCTGTATAATACTCAGAAAATGAAATTTAAACTATTTAGTATCCCGTTCTAATATCATATTTATAACGAAATAAAAAAAGAAAATATGTCAGATGTGGGATTCGAACCCACGCTCCCGTTGGGGAACCAGAGCTTAAATCTGGCGCCTTAGACCGCTCGGCCAACCTGACTGTTGAAAGCTCGTCTTCTGTATATTAACACAGCTTGCATTTTTGAGTAAATACACATTAATAAGTGGATAAATTACAATAATAATAAATTATATATTTGATAGGTTTCTAAAATAAATGTGAAAGGTTCTTGAAACTCGCTGGTAAGTAAATAGCAATAACAGTTAGAAGTAAAGAAACAATAGCAACACTTCTTGGTTACCTGTCATCATAGACAACAATTTCACAGTTACAGTCAATCACAGAAGTGTTCGTGCACCTACCTAATGTTAAAGAACATCAAATCTAAACATTCCATTATGATGCAATATTTTTATTTCCTTTTAAGAAAGATAGAAAACACTAACTACAACATGAAAGCAATTATTATTTAAATCTGTGACAGAATACGATAAATATTATAAAATTGAAGGTCTTCGCACACTGCGGATATTGCAATGACTCCACGTTGTTGGAAGTAAATATGTTAGAAATTCGGTAGATCTTGTTTATAGGTCCGCGTACTCGCGAAAAATGAACATTCAATTCATTTGCAGAGATGGATCGCAAAGGGAAACACATTCATACTGCAACACGCAGTGAAGATAAATCCACGAAAATAGCCGCACAGGACACTGGAAGCAAGGTGCATCCAAGAAACATAAGAAGAATTTAAGAAAATCCGGGTATAATGGAAGGGTCCCGCGAAAAAACCTTTCATTAGTGATGTTAATGCCAATATAGTTCATAGTACTTTTCGCGATACTCTACCATCATATTTGTATTTTCTTAAAATTCTTCTTGTTTCCCGGATGCACCTTGTTTCCAGTGTCCAATTCCACCTGCGCGGCTATATCCGGCATACTTATCTTGGGATTTATCTTCACTGTGTGTGTTACAATTCTCCTTGCGCTTATATAAAATCTTCAGACGTCCACTTCGCGATGCAGTCTCAACTGTTCCCGATATTTTGAATTTTTCTATTACATTTTGTATTGTAGAGAGCGATTTGTCAGTAACTTTAGCTATTTGGAACAATGATTTCCTTTTTTGTGTGTATTATCAGTTCACCCGTATCAATGGACATGCGTTTTGTCTTACGATCCATTTTGTAAATGAATTCAATGTTTATTTTTCGTAAATACGCGGACCTATAAAGGGGATTTACAGAATTCCTAACATATTTATTTCCAGCAACGGGGAGATTGCATTAAACGCAGTGTACGAAGACTATCGTGACATTACATTTCATAATATTTACTATATTCTGTTACAGTTTTAAACAATAATTGCTTTCATGTTACAATTAACGTTTTCTAACTCTGTTAAAAATAAATAAAAATACTGCATCATAACGGAACGTTTAGATTTGATGTTCGCCTTGTATGAAGAACACCCTTATTTTCCATATTATAGCATACATTATAGGAGACATCATCCTCTTAAGTAGTTAAGTATAAGGCATTTAATTTTACTAACCTTTAGAAAACCCATTACATGTTAAAGTTAAGAGTATCAAATGATCGGTTGTAGCAAATGCTTTCGTGAAATGACATCTACTTGCTTTCAAATATCATTAGACTCACTAAGACATTCGGTAACTTTTACATGGTTACTAACAATAGAACATACATGATAAAAACTATGCTGATGTACTGAGTAGCATATACAGCTCATGTCTGTGAAGTAACATCTCTGTTAATGAGAAGTACGTCATATTTTAAAAATAATTCTAGCTCTAATATCAAACACTGGAAAGAAACTTGTTGTTTACATTAAATAAAAGAGTATGAACAAATTTTATTGATAAATGTTGATGAGTTTTGTTCCACTAAGGCATAATATTTGATACAAAATCTTCATTGCCGTACAGGCAAATTCCTTTTTTCAAAATATAATATAATATAATAATAACTCGATACATTTGTTACCCTGATTATTACTCTGTCAAAGTAGTTTTTTGGTTGTTCTGCTTTGGTACTATGTTTTTTTTTTTCTAATTTGATAGAAACAGGAACGGTTTCTATTCAATAAAACATTGTAGGATGTCTCAATTTAGAAAATTTTATACCGTCTCACCCTTAAATTTTAGGACACATCTTTAGCTTCAGCCTGCTGCAAAAAGTGAAGGATTATACTCGTGTTACAAAGTTGCACTATTACAGATTTAGTTATTAGTCCAAAACCATCTGATGGCGATTTGCTAGAAATGATAATACACAGTAATGAAAACACTATATCCTACACGAGACGGGTAACATTTAAAAGCAAAGCTAATATTAGCAACGTAAATATAGAAGAAATGTTACAAGAACAATTTTGGTCTAGAATAGATTAGATTTATTCTTGAGGTGGTTCTTGACCTTTCCCGCTGCGACCTTTTCAGCTCTATTGTGGTTCCTCTATCATTAGATCAATTACGCCAGCTCTGCCTTTTTCACCAGACCTAGCAGCCTGGTGAGTGATCTCTCTCCGTAGGGTTCGACTTTTGGATATTCCGATCCCACTTCTAAGAGCTGTATTCCTGCTAGTGCTATACAATCGCACAGCACGTGGACGGCAGTCTCTTCTTCCACCTGGCAGAATCTACACGCTGTTTCCTTTGTCAGGCCTAAGTTGCTCATATGTTTCTTGAGCATACAGTGTCCTGTTAACAGGCCTACTATTGTTTTAAAAGACTTTCTGTTCCTGCTTAGTAGGTCTGCTGTAAATTTAGGCCTGTGTTCAATCAAAAATTGCTTGGCCTGTCTCTGACCTTCCACCAGTCTTGAGATTTCTCATTTTTCCATTGTTTAGCTGTTACTTTAACTACCATATATGCTATGCCCAACAATTGTTTTGGGTTTCTGTCAGCATTTGACGAGTCTGCTCGGGCTAATTTGTCTGCCTTAACATTCCCTTGATGACCTTCGTGTCCTGGCACCCAGACCAGGGTCACCTTAAATCGGCTGCCCAGCCAATTGAAGGCATTGATGCATTCCCACACTACTTTCGACTTTACCTATGTGGAGTTCAATGCTTTTATCACTGCTTAGCTGTCTGTATAGATAGCAATAGATCGATAGTTACTTTCTTGCTTGTCTGGTTCTTCAGTACACCCCCGCACTGCTGCTATTTCGGCTTGAAATATTGTGGCGCTTTGAATTAGGCTTAGCGACTTAGTTATTTTTGGTATAATCCCGCAAATTCCGGCTCCGACTCCAGTTTCCGTCTTTGAACCGTCTGTGTACTAGATAGATTCAGCTTTGATAGGCTGTCCTTTTTTCCATTCTTCTCTATCTGGTATTACCGTTTTATAATTCTTATCTAAGCTGTATTTGGGACTCGCGGCGTCACTGGCCCGCTTACTATCGGCCCCGCCTTAAGTTCCTTTAACAGCTTCTGATGATCTGCACCGTCCGATCTAATTATAGGAGGTTGACGATTCATTAGCCTGCAGCTTGTTAGCCTGGCTTCTCCTTGAATATGTGCATGTAGCGGCTCTAGGTTGAGGATGACCTCCAGAGCAGCTGTCAGCGTGGTTCTCGTGGCTCCCATGGCACACAGACATGCCAGGTAATAGTAGATTTGTCGATGGTTTTATTGATATGAGTCATTTATCGAACCATGCACCAAGGTATTTCGCTTCTTTGACCAATGAAATCTCCACTCCTCCTAGCATAATTGGCTTTAAGCCTCGAATTATGCGTTTCTTTGTGAATGCAATGATTTGTGTTTTTTGGCTGACTGTAAGTCTTTCCTGTTTACACCTGTTATGTATTGTATTTAGGGCATTTTGCATTCTTATATTACCCCGGCAAATTTACCTCGTACTACTATTGCTAGATCGTCAGAATATCCTAGGCAACTTCCTGGACAGCTTCGTTATTAGGTCGTCAACTAGGGACGCCCATAAAAAGGGTGACAGTGCACCTCCTTGAGGGCATCCCCGCTGCCCTTACTTTGATATTAATCTCCCCCAAAACGCTACTATTACGCGTTCCTCCAGGGCGGCCCTTATCCATTGACAGACTCGTGAGGGGACTCCCTTTTTCTTGATTGCCTCTACTAGGGAATTCGTGGTGGCGTTGTTAAACGCTCCATCGATATCCAGAAAGGCAGTCATTGCCATCTCCTTATCCTCTATTGACTTAGCGATTAACCTATTTAGGTCATCCAGCGCTGATCTGTTGACCTTCCTGGTTGATATGCGTATTGACAAGCGCTGAGTGGTTGCTTTGTCAGCGTTTCATCTCTAACATACCTGTCCACCAGCCGCTCCAGTGTCTTCAATCGAAAGGAGGACAGGCTGATGGGTCTGTATGATTTTGGTGTTAGGTCAGAGACACTTTGGGTAAAAGCATGTCTTAATCATACTGAGTTGGCATGTATCCCCATACTAAACAGCTTTTGAAGATATTACATAAGTGCGAATTTTGGTCTGATGATGTAAATATTAATGACGCATTGAATAATCCGTATTAAAATACTTGATTGTTGCCCCCTTGGAAACTAGGGTGCTCAAAAGACCTAAAAACCCATGGCTTGACGATGAGCTAAGAAATACGATAACACAGAGGTTACTTAAACTCTCAAACATTTTTGAGAGAAGTAACGAAAATTGGAGTGCATACAAAAGTAAACGTAGTGAAGTAACAGAATAACATAAAAAAGAAGTATTATGAAGGAATTATTGACATGGAAAAATACTACAACAAAAAAAATGTGGAAAGGAGTTAGAATGTTATGAGGAACTCACAACAGCACCAACGCAATAAGTGCAATTGAATTCTACAATGAGCGCTTTATTAGAATTAGTGGAATTTTCAGTTGCAACACAGGTTTTAGTAAACCAAACGTTAAAGAATGTACAATGCCATTGAGTCAATTCCAGCCCATTACAGAAGACAGTATGATGAACCATACCGATATGGATATTCTAAGGGCAGGAAGAGTTGATATAGGAAAGTTTTTAACAATAAATTATCAATAAATTGTTCGAAGAGCACATAGTTTCTGAAAGATGAAAAATATCAGTCGTTACACCAGTACCAACTGTAAATAGTATGTGTAAAATGGAAGAATATCGTCCCATAAATATGTTGCAGTCAAGTGAGAAGATTGTACAAGTGCCTGTGAAACAGCAACTATAGGAAGATATAGAGGTCAATAAGATTTTAATCGAGAATCAATGCGTGTTCAGAGATAAATAGTGGAAGGAAGTGATGGATAGTGGAATATGGTTGTGGTGTGGTTACTTTAAAAGTGGTTTTGAAACAATAGATAAAGATATTTTAACTAGAAAGTTAGAACAGTATAATGTAGCTGGGGAAGTGAGTAGCTGGTTTCGAAATTACTTATGCAAGAGATATCAGTGTACAAAAATTGGTGAATATCCATTGCGGTTTTCCACAGGTCCTGTGTTGGGACCCCTATTGTTTAAAATTTACATCAACGGTATAATCGAGAGGATCTCAGAAAATACACTTTTAAATTTATTTGAGGACGATACATTATTGTCTACATGTGGTTAGGATTTAGACGAAACAACTTCAAAACTATAGAATGAGCTATATAACTTGGAAAAGTCGCCAAAAATGAATAAAGTGTTTGTAAATACTAAAAAAAAAAGGTTATGATATTAAGTAATAAATCTTATGTAAGTAATAAAAAAATGAAGTTGTTGAACGTAGATTTGGATTATATAAATGAAAATAAATATTTAGGAATTTCAATAGATAGCGAACCTAGATTTAGAAATCATATGAATTACACTATTAGTAAAATAAGCAATAAAATAGGTTGCTTTAGAAGAATTACTAGTTATTTAACGCTACTCTAAGATACTAATATTATATACTGTAATTATGCCATACTTTGAACACTATCCATCTGTAATATTATTATTATTAACTTTAGGTAGCAATCTTATATTTATATAGTTCGTCCTTGATGGAGTGATATATTCTATAGTTAAGTTGACAGGTGTCATGCAAATGTCTAGGATGCTTCCAATGTGAATCTAATTCATGACGTCATCGTCTGAATATTGGAGATACATTCTGGAAGACAAAAAATTCGATATATTATGTTCATCACATATTCAGTTGGGAACAAACAAAAAAGCTCCTCCTCCAAAAATGAGGATTGGAACAATTCAGGACCAAGCGAGCAGCAAGGATACGAATGTGGCACGAGCCTGGCGGAGGACCATGACTTGATGGAACCCCCACTAGCGTTGACAGCAGCAACGAAAACCTAGCAGCAAGACGAAGCTGCAACTAAGTGAAATACGGGGAACAAGCTTGTTGGAACAATTGCGCCTTAAAACTACTGGCGTTTATTCTAGAAGAAATATTGATTACATATGTGAATATGTTGGTAGAGTCACTCTACAGAGGCCACGAACTGTTAATAGCCAAATACTACTGACAAAATGGCGCAGAAACAATTTTATATTTAAATTTCTCAAAATTACCTTAAAAAGGATGCAGATCTACTTGAAATAAAATCCGCCTGAAGATTTCCTTAATGTTAGATCCCTTTCATATTTTACTATAAAACAAACGCATTAAGATATTAAAATTAACTCCTACCCTTTCTAGTCTCTCCCATTACGACCACCTTCGCTCGTATAATAAGTACATATCCAAACAAGAAATATCGCGCAAGTTCTACATCTCCACCTCCTCCGCCTCTACACACCCTACCCAACTCCGTACGAAGAAACAACTCAAACACGGCGTCGTCGACGACAACTTCCGAACATCCGAGCCTCTCCCGACTCTATCATCGTCACGCGACCCCGCCATACGCGCGGGACGCGACGAAGACACCCCTTTTTCCGTGCGTCCCGCTCGCCCCCTTAATCACCAATTAATTTGATTTATCCGCCAAGTTGTTAATGTAAGGTAATCCTAAATAAGAAGTTATTAGCTCGTCGACCGTAAGGTGGCGATACTGACGACGACACAGCTTGCATCTCATCTAGAAGACGCCGTCGACAAATCATAATAATAATAATAAAATCTACGCGCGAGTAAAAGGGGTGGAGGCGCGGGTAATAAGTAGGTACAGTGAGCGGGTCGCTGATGCCGTTAGATGGTACGGCTGTAAACAGTGGCGAAGGTATCAGGACGCCTGCAATATACAGTAAGGAACCCTATCGAGTGCAATATACATATAATTAATGATAATCTATACATTCAAAATTCACTTTCAGCATCTTATCCTTTAGTTGATAGTTCTTTCCAGAAAATAGTGACATTACATTAAATTGACGAGTAGCACGGCTGTATTCGTTACGAGTACAGCCGTACTCTAGTTTTTTTACAAGACATCATCAACACCTTTGGAAAAACACAACAATGCGTACTTGCAAGGACCTTGTGAACCTGAACACCAAATTGGACAAATTGAATAACAGGGAACATTTACTTTTGGGATGTCGAAGTGAAGGAGTGTTACCCAATCACATAACCGATCGAGGAATATTCGCAATTCGTTGGTCAACGCAAGTAGTTATACGCCTGCTAGGATTGCAAGTTTTAATGACAGGTTAGGGATACGTACCCTTAACTTCCATAACGTTTAATGATATTCAGTGCACTTTGAATAACAACTCTCCTTAAGTCTTCGTTCACAATTACCATCACATATTGTTGATGCTTTCTTTGATCATTTATCTATAAATCATAGTGGAAAATTTAATTATATAAATGATAAACTTTAAATACCCGTAAATTTAACAATTTAGTAAATCATAAACTTTGATTCATTCCATAATGACAATAATGCTTGGGTGGTTAATCTGGCTGATGTATCAATTCCATCAGATGTAGTGAATATAATTTCTCTTGGTGGAAAGATCAAATGTTCCTATAGCGGAAGTACTTTTGGACTTAGAACAAGTAATTCAATCAGCTCCTACTGGTCCTAGAGATATATTACGTGCCAAGACACGTTTTTAAATAAATAGTTTATATATACAAATAACTTTCTAAAATTACATAATAAACTCGATCCCTCAATACATATTAAAATCAAACAATCTGTAACTTGGTAACATTTACAGGATTTTAGATGGTGACCCCACTTAACTATTCAAAATCGTTGTAATGAACTTTTAAAACAACTTAATGATGAAGGATCAATTGATTCACCAGCCTGTCCAACAATGGCATTTGTATATGTCATTATGGCTTGTCAAAAATACATAAACAATTGTTCTCTGCGACCAATTCTTTCTTTCATAGCATTTCCTAGTTCTCGCCTTTCTAAAATCCTCACGGCTGCTTTTTCCAATAAAGCCAACTATAACATTTCCGATGCTTTCCAATTTGTGGAATTAGTAAAAGATTTTGAACTTGCACCTGGCTTCGTCCTTGTCCCTTTAGACGTTGTAACCCTTTTGGCAAACATACCTCTTGACGTAATCGCCTCTGTAATAGAAGAGAATTGGGAATGTGTACAGAGACTTGCAGCTAGTAGAAATAAATTATTAGAATAAAAACAAAATATTAGAACTTTTGTCTTTTTTGATGGACTCTTCAGGCTTTACTTTTAACAATAAATTTTACAGACAGTTCGGTACACCAATGGGTAGCCCATCAGCCTATATGGTTATGTATCAATTATTGGATTACTGCATCAGATTACTTCCATATAAACCACCATTCTTCTTTCAGTATATTGATGATCTCATCGCTGCTGTACCTTCCGTATCTATAGACCATGCACTCTCCATTTTTAATGGTTTTTATGAGTCTATTCAATTTACTGTTGAATGTGAAGTAGATAAACTGTGTTCCCTTTTTGGATACCGAGTTGATCAGAAACGAATCAAACTATCCTTCTAGATAGATATATTAACTTCTATTCTAATCACCCTCTCAGCCAAAAAATAAACACTCTTAAATCAGTTAAGAACAAAGTTTGAAAGATATCACACCTGCAATTTCACTACAATAATTTGAAGAAAATTGGTGTCAATTTCGTCAATAATGGTTACCCGTCTGGTTTGGTTCCTCAGATCCTGTATAACAGCAGCTGCGTAAGTTCGATTGACATTGAAGGGAGATCACCTCCATCTCCTGAGGTGAAGTATTACAGATTTCCATTTATTCAATCCGTGACGTCACTAATTTCTGGTTGTTCTGAAGACTTACCGCTCACACTGACCAAGTATAATTTATGTACGTTAAACAGATTGTGTTCTAAATGTAATGATACACAAGATTACTGAAATCTAGTGTCGTATATTCCATTCCTTGCTTACATTGCGAGGCAATCTATGTAGCACAAACGTCACAATATCTTAAAAATAAATTGAGACAACACAGAAATGATTGTAACCATCTATCTGACAGCAGTAGGAAATGAGCGTTAACGGACCACTGTAATACTACCGGGCAACGTTTTAATGTTAACTGCAGAACAGTCAACATGGGAGAGGCTTTTCATGGAAATGTATTACGAGGGCGTATCAAATATTAACCGAACTTTTGTTTTAGAACATTTATTGGTACAGTAAATAAAATTTTGAATACATCTTATTTTTCTATATAATCTCCTCTTTTATTCACACATGTTTCCCACCGAATCGGAAGTTTTTTAATTCCGTCATCAAAGAATGAATGTGGTCGCGTCTGTAACCAATTGCGCACGAACGTTTCTACACCTTCGTCGTCGTCAAAGTGATGACCTCCCAATTCTTCTTTGAGTGGCCCAAACATGTGGTAGTCACACGGCGACAGATCGGGACTGTAGGGCGAATGTTCCAGTGTTTCCCAATGAATTTTGTCCAATTTTTCTTGGGTTAATGCAGCTGTGTGCGGCCGAGCGTTGTCATGGAGCAGAATCGCACTTCGAATAGGCATGCCTCGCCTTTTTCGTCGATAGGCCAGTTTCACTCCATCAAGCAGTTGGCAGTAGTACGCAGCATTAACTGTACGCCGTTCATGGAGAAAATCAACGAGCAATATTCGTCTCACTGGTGCTTGTCCATCCAACATATATCAACACGTCACGTTACTCACTTCACCTAGGGAGCGTTAAAAAGAAAAGTCCGGTTAATATTTGATTCGCCCTCGTACATAAGTACAATTAAAAATATTATTAACATTCATCGTGATATAAATAACTTGAGCAATCAATTGAAATGTGTTTCTCAGGGGAATTTTGGGGAAAATTTGAATTTTCTAAATTAATCTAAATTTCTAAATTCTTAGTAGGATCGGGAGTTTTCCTTAGATACTCTCTGGGCGATTTTCTTGGGAATTTTGAATTAAATAAATTGAAATTAACGACTTTTAGAATTGAAAATATAAACTAACCTTGAATTCGTATGATGCTGTCACATAAACACATATGTTCTCAGGTCAACATGTTTATGTTGACCTTTACAGGAATCTGCCAGCTCTAACCTCGAACCTTTCCTTATTTGAAATTATACTTTAATTTCACTATCGAACACTTTGAAATTGAGACCGTAATCGAACACTAGTTAGCTAACGAAAGTCTAAGCAGAATTGATGACTTTTCTGGCGTCCCTATCCTGCTTTGTTTTAATCGCGAGAGGCGATTGTCTACTTCCACAGATTATTTTGATGATTTAAATCCAAGTATAAATTTTCTGATGCATTTCGATGAAAGGAAGTTATTTGTAAAAATAGCATAGAAGAATGCATGCGGTAACGCTACCAGCTGACAGAAATTAGACGACTCTATAACCCAAATTCTGACTGACAAGGTTTAAACATAAAATTTTACTAACGATCTAATAACATTCGGACAAAGATTTAATTTACGAAATGAAGTTTGAAATACCTCTGAATATACCCTGTTGTCTGTTTTAGATGAATTTTACATTAATTTTGACGATTTCCAAGATTAGGAGAATAAAAAGAAGAGTGGATTTGTCAGTGTTACACTACGATCGTCGTTATCTGGACTTATATTTATTATATAATGTCCACACTCCAAGGACATTCGCCCTGGGTGGAATGTTGGCTACGAAAATTTACCTTTTTACTCGCTAGAGGGACTTTCATCACAATCGGGTGGCTACCCTGACCACCCTAATCGTTCTAGATTAACAGTTGATGTTGTTGTAAATATTGAACAATACATTCATATCTGTTTGAGATCGACTGTAAGCGTCGCATATATAAATGACAAATCGACTATGTACATTAAAATCTTTATTAGAGTTGTAACTTCTCTGTTTTAGTGGAAGAGCGGAATTACACTGGACATATTTTGATGATAGAAATAAAGAAAACTATGTAAATTAGGCATCTCTAACTTTTTGCCTTATCTAACTGGTGGAGTTTATTGACTGCTGTCACAGTTTAGTAGTTGCGCTGTGCTCCGTTACTTCTGCTCAACATAAGAATATAGCTTAATATCAAAAATTATGTATTTGACAGTATAATCGGTATATTTCATTTGGTCTGTATTTATGTCACTACAATGCATACCTACATATTATTTTAAATTTTATGTTCTAAATACAGCTCTACAATTCTAAACACAGCTTACTTAAAATTTTATGTTATTAGTATTTGTACCTGCATGTACAAAGAATAACTATTGTTCTTGTAACACAATTAAATTCATTAGATGTTTCTTCATTTCTAGGAGATAACCCATAGATGACAGTAATTTTATGTTTACTCTGACAAATTTTATTATACGTAGATTTAATTATATATTGAAATGTTTTATCTCAGCGAAAATTGTAAAAAAATTGGAAATTTGTCAATTAATTATTTTTTTTAACTTGTTTGTGGGATTCGGCAGTATTCTTTGATACTCTTTTGGCAATTATTTGTGAATTTTGAAATTAATAAAAATGAAAATCAACAAATATTAAAACGTAAACTAACCTTGATTTTCAAAAAGATGACATAAAATACTATGTTCCTTATACAGGAAATCTGCCCTTCTAACCCCGAACTTTCTCTTCTATTTTGAATTTACTTTCTACTTTCTACATCGAACAGCAGATTTTAATAATATCTACCCAAAGATAATCTCACGAGGAGAGGAATTTTTTATAAATAAAGTTATTTTTAGACGTAGCATGAGAGAATGAACGTGATAATGCTACTACATGACTCAACTAAACGATTCTATACTCTAAAAACGAAGATACCTTAAACGAAACATATTTAATGTACGAAATAATGTTAGAAATATCTTTGAATTTACCCTGATGTTTGTTGTAGGAGAATTTTACATTATTTTTGAAGAGTTGCGAAATTAGGAGAAATAAAAGAAGCGTTGTTTTGTCCTTGTTCCACTAAGATCGTCGTTATCTGGACATATATTTTATATAATGTCCACACTCTGGAAATTATTGTGATTTCTACTTTGGGAATTACAGTAATTCGACTGATTTCGACTGGAAGATTGCTGAGGCCTGTAGTTATTATTGTTAGATGTCGATGGCCTATTTGGAGACGAAGAATTACCATTATGGTTCGACCTTTGTTGATTGTAATTATTACGAAATGTGTTAGAAGATGAATTTGTTTTAGGTCTCTTTTCGCCCTGTTTGTACTTCTCAAGATCGTCAAAGTGTACAAGAAGATCACAAAATTCCGAATGAAAAAGCTCTGTCCATTCTATGAAGGTCCGTTGATTATATCTGACAAACTTGGTGCAAATACCTTTCAAGTGTCAGATACAGAGAAAACTTCCATAAGAGGGGTTTACGATATAAAAGATCTTTATCCTTATAAGTGTACGTAAAACAATCTCGGTTATAATGGTTAAATTCGATTCTTTCCATTTAGGAATGTTTCTGTTTATGTTGAATTTATGAACGTTTCCAATAGGTATTAGATATGTCAAATGAATCTAACCTAAAACTGAAACGGAAAAGTATCTATTAAAAACTTAAATTGTACATATGTTAAACATTACTTACACGTTATTGAAAACATTATTCGTATGTAATCCTCTTAATGTTTCCTTCTGGCGGGGGATAGTTGTTATGTTCAACTTTGTATCTACGACAACAACTCTCATTTGTCACCTAGGAACGACTAAATGTCAGGCTGGACACTCGTTGGTAACTAAATATCCCTCCTGCGGGGAAAATTGGAAATTTCTTCGTTACAATCCCCCCTCAGCCAACTAGTCTTGGAGCGAGGACATTATATTTAAAATATAAGTCCAGATAATGACGAGTGTGGGGTAGCATGGACAAATCTACTCGTCAGTTAATTTTTCTATTCACTTATTTCGTCCAAATTAATGTAGAAATCGTTTGGAATAAGCAACAGCGTAAATTGAAAGGTACAACAAAGAATATTTCATCAATTAAATCTTTATCTGAAAGGTTTCTGTAAATTAGCAGTGGATTTTCTCGTTTAAAGCTTGTTGGTGACATTTTGGATCACAGAATCATCAGCATACGACTTCCTTGTTAAGTCACTGCATTCGTTCTCGTATGCTGTTTGCAGAAATAATATCATTTGATCGAAAGTCATCGTAAAAGTTTCTATTTGGGTTAAATTATCAAAATTGGCTCTGAAATAAAACAATCGCCGGTCTTTCGCGATTTAAAATAAAAGAAAGGTGAACGACGCCATAATTATTCATCAATCTTTATTCGGCCTTGGTTGAATCAAAGTCTGTCTTAACTCCAATCCCCATATAAAGTGCTCGATTGTGAAATCAAAGTCTTTATTAGAAGAGAAAAAGGGTTAAATATCCAGAGCAGGCAATTTCCTGTAGTGGTTATATAAACAGAGGGTTTATCACATTGGCATCGTTCACAAGTTCAAGGTTAGTTACCTTTAAAAATCTTAAAATTCGTTAATTTCGTTTTACTGAGTTGGAAATTCATTCTAAAATTGCCGTAAGGGTATCCAGGGATACCCCCGAACCTACAAGAATCGTTTATTCAATTTAATATATATATATATATATATATAGGTTGGATCTGATGTTTTCGCGGGGATGATATGAAACTTCTGGTTTTCGGGTTCTATCCCGAGTAGTGCGTTGGTTATGAGAATGACCGTTGTCACGACGTTTCGGCAGGATCTCATCTGCCATCTTCTGGTGATCTGCTCTGTGTAGCACGTCGAGTAGAAGATTTGGATATGAAAAAGCGAACCCCATGTTTACTTTTACAGTACCAAACACGCATTCGAATGAACATTTCCAAAGCCCTGTTGAAGCAGTTCAAGCGAAATAAGTCAAACTTTTGTCGTCGTTTAATAACTGTAACTTGGATACACCTGAAGCCAATGCATAGTCGAAACAGTGGTCTGCGGATAGTGAACCGTCTCCGAAAAAGGCGAAGACCATTCCATCACTGTTTTTTGGGATAGTCATGGAGTTGTGTTAGTCGACAACCTTGGAAAAGGAAAGACAATACCGGGGGCATACTACGCATCATTACTTGACAAGTTGAAGGTAGAAATTGCGGAAAAGCGGCCACATTTCTAGAACGGGAAGTTTTGTTCCACAAGGGCAACTTACACTTCGTCATGGCAAAAATTCACGAATTGATAGGCCACTTATCTTATTCGCCCGATCTGGCTCCCAGCGATTTGTTTTTCTTCTGTTTCCTAGGCTCAAAGTTTCAATCGGAAGGTAGAGATTTTCATCGAATGTGGAGGCCATCATATTCATAAAAGCCAATTTTACAGAATTACTATTTGCACGGATTCAAGAGATGGGAGTATAGGTGCGAAAAGTGCATAGACCTACAAGAAGACTATGTTGAGAAGTAAAACGAATTTTACAAAAAAAATTTTGTTTCTGTGTTAAGCTAGAAACTTTTCGGACGATCCTCGTAATTAGTAATAGTGCTTCACTCACATCCTTCACTCCACCGCTGACAATAGGGATAGGATGCGAGCGGTAGCCCAGATTTCAACGTAGTATGGGCAAAACTCGAGACAAAACCGGACCATGCAAGAACGAGCTTTCACCGTGAAAATGGATAGAACGTTGGTTGGGTAACAGGAAGAACGGGGAGGCACGAAATTGTAGGGGGAGGAAGGCTTCAAACTTCGCGACCAGGCGCATCACATGTTAAGTCCTTAATACGGAAAGAGACAAAGTTATTCTAGTGTAAAGCCTCCGCTGCTTTTGACGTTCCAGAGAGACACGACTAATTAAATATATTATTATAAATATGCGCTCTTTGTTTGCGTACCGCGCATTTATAATTGTGTATAGGTTGACGGTTGGTTTCGGTGAGTCGGGAGACAGGATTTTCGTTTTTGAGGTGCCAAGGATGATTCGGCGTGCGAGTTAGAAACGTACGACGGCGACGACTACGAAGGACGGACGACAAAAAGAGGGTTCGAAAGGAAGAGGGGAAGGAGAGCGGACGCATTTCGGCGCAGCAATGGCTAAAAATACAAGATTATTATATACACATTGAAATTGTTCACGGCGCACTGCCAACTACAGAGATTCGCTTTACCGAAAATGCATGTCGCCGTAGATGTGACAGCAATACTATTGCGGTGCAGGGGATGTAGCGAAATGTACACCCGGTTTATTTAGTTAAATGTGAACGCAATGTGCATTATGAGTTCATCCTTTGAATTAAAACGTATTTTCTATTTTGCGCTCCTTTCTCTTCGTTTGTTTTCATGAATGCAGATCCTGTCATTTTAGCTAAACGAATATAGTCCTTTCATAATTTATGATTTTGTAAGATTATGTAACACGTTGATTATATCCGATGATTCGAAAAACAATATTACATAAAATGAAAGTAAGATAAAAGTAATCTACTACAAAATCGATATTGCCCAAGTATTTGAAAGAACATTGTACGATAAACTTTTTACTTTCTTGTTAAAGAATAATCTTCTAAGTAAGACACAATATGGCTTTATTCCTGGAAGTTCCTGCGAAAAAGCACTTTATAAAGCACTGTCCGTGGTGTGGCATAATGTCGACCGAGGTAAGAATGTAGTGGCAATATTTTTTGATTTGTCACGCGCCTTTGAGGAAGTAGACCACGCAATTCTACAACAAAAGCTAAACGACTATGGTATTAGGGGTGTCATGCATGAGCTTGTAGTATCTTACCTTTCCAAACGTTCGCAGAGAGTGTGTGTTAATGGTGCTGAGGATATTAGAGTTCCTTCTGACTCGTTCAGGGTTGACAGGGGCGTTCCGCAGGATCCAACAATGGGGCCGTTGCTATTTTCAATGTACGTTAACGACCTGGTCAAACATATCGCGCGGGGTGAGTTGTATCAGTTTGCTGATGATGCAACGTTAATTTTGACTGAAGACAGTGTTTCAGAGCTCTCTCAGAATGCTACGGGGGCGATTCGGTCTGTGAATGCGTGGTGTGAAGCAAACGGAATGCGTTTAAATAAGGAGAAAACAGAGGTACTTCAGTTTTCCTTAACGAAACCTACATGATCTTCACTAATAAGAGGTGACGGCGGGTCAAGTATGTGCGCGCAAGTAAAGTTTTTAGGTTTGTGGCTACAACCTTCGCTTGAATGCGATCACCATATAAACTACACGATAGAAAAGTTAAATAAGGCATACTACAGCATTTACAGACTAAGAAATACGGTCACTTTTGATACTCTGCGGCGGTACTACACGGCGTGTGTGGAGTCTGTCATGTCATACGGCGTTGTATTTTGGGGAGAGTCTACTCATGCGGGGAAGGTATTCCTTATACAAAAACGCATACTGAGATGCATGTTACTTTTAAATCCTCGAGATACCTGTCGCCCACATTTCAAGCAGCTCAATCTACTTACCGTACCATCTTTCGATTGCTGCTGCTATATAATAGCGAACACGATAATTTAAAGCGGAACGGCCACTTTAATCAAATACCTACACGTACTGCTGGCCTGTTATCCGTAATGTATCACAACACGGCAGGCTTTGAAAGGAGTCCTTTGTACATGATCGTTAAAACTTACAATGCATTACCGAAGGAATTGAGGATCATTGGTAACATGCCACGTTTTAAGAAAGAAGTAAGAAGGTATTTAATTGACAAGGCATTCTATAAAGTATGTGAACATCTAAGCAAAGCAAATTAGTTAGAATTGTATGGCGCCTTGACAATTATCAATGTATTTTATACCTGTGATAATAAAGTTTATTATTATTATTATTAAAATATGAATATAACACAGGCCTGCGATGGTTATGTTTTTCAACCTTTGATGATTGATCCCTATGTATTTTTTTGCACTGAATACGAGAATGATCTTACTTTTTTTCCATCACGTCAGAATTTTTTGCAAATGGCAATTTTAAAAATATGTAATATGTCGAAAGGTATCGAAAATATGAGACTTAATGACAGACTCAAAATGGTTTTTTTCTTATAAAATTATTTTTTTGGCTTATACCATGCAATATTATAGCTAAGCAGTTGAAGGGTCTGATGAGGGGGCAGGGGGTCCATTGACCTCTAAAAATTTAATGAAAACCGCCACAAAATTAGCCAAGTTTCTATTTCATTACGCTTTCCATTTATTTATTTTCATTATTGCTTAGTTCATAAGTGGAATCGACATGTAACATTGAAAGTGCTGCTAGCAGCCGGTTTATTATGAAAACGCAACATTTTCATCATAAACCGGAAGATAGCAGCACTATTTACATTAAACGTGTTGTAAATCTCAACAGTCAGTGCTGTCGCGGCCGTTAGCGTATTCGTCCGTGTCCTCCGCGATCAAAAATGTTTTTCTCGGCGGATATACGCTAAAAAGCAAACATACAGTTTTCTAAATGGCTCAAAGAGGCTATAAAAAGTCCCCAGATTCATTTTGTTACATTTGTGGTGAGTTAATGGTGGAAAGGCAAACAAGAAATATAACTTTCGTTCGGCAAGTTTATCTCTCGTATTTCGATGTAAAAGTAGGAGATCAAGACAAAACTTGGGTACCCCACTCTGTTTGCAATACGTGTGTTGAAGGACTTAGACGATGGTCAAAGTGTGGACAACCTGCTTTCAGATTTGGAGTTCCGATGGTGTGGCGAGGGCCACAAAATCGCAGCGATGATTGTTACTTTTGTTCAACCGGTGTTCATGGTTTCAATTTAAAGAATATTTGCCATCGGCTTTACGTCCTATCCCTCATGGTCCAGACGTACCAGTGCCTACTCCACCACAAAATTTACCTGAAGTAGATGGTTCAGAAAGTGATTCAAGTGAAGAAACCGAAGATAACACAGAGGAGTATAAATCTGGCAATTCTGCACCACAACCTTTTCATAGTCTGAACTAAACGATTTGATTCGCGACTTACATCTGACCAAAGAGGCTTCAAAATTGCTTGATTCAAGGCTTAAAGAGAAGAATTTGCTCGCAGCTGGCACTTCGTTTTCCTGATTCAGGCACAGAGAAAAAGATTTTATTCGCTACTTTTCGGAATAAGGAAAATTAGTATTCTGCAATGATGTGTGTGGACTTTTTAATACATTTAACATTCCGTACGAAAGCAGCGATTGGAGACTATTAATTGATTCGTCGAAAAGAAGCCTTAAAGTTGTCCTTCTTCACAACGGAAATAGGTATGCGTCAATACCCTTAAGACATTCTGTACACTTAATGGAACGTTACGAAAATTTTCAATTTTTTCTCGATAAAATTAAGTACGACGATCATAAGTGGATTATGTGTGGTGATCTTAAGATAATATCGATGATCCTAGGACAGCAAGGTGGGTACACAAAGTTTCCTTGTTTTTTATGTGAGTGAGATAGCAGAGACGGAAAATCATTGGAAACAGAATAATTAGCCAAAACGAGCTTCATGAGAACCTGGAATAAAAAATTTGCTCGAAAAACCCCTCATAGATTCGAATAACGTTCTCCTTCCACCTCTACATATCAAATTAAGCTTGATGGAGCAATTTGTGAAAGCCTTAACAAAAGAAGGTAAACGTTTCAAATACATCTGTAACAAATTTCCAGCCATATCAACCGCAAAAGTAAAAAAGGATGTCTTTACGCGTCCGGACATTAGAAAACATTTCAAAGATAGAAATTTTGAGAAAGAAATGGAAGTTGCTGAAAAAGGAGCCTGGGTCTCCTTTAAAGACGTAGTGACCAAGTTCTTGGGCAACAAGAAGGATGTGAATTTCAAATCTATCGTTGAGATTATGCTGCAGAAGTATCACTTATTCAACATATTTCATCTCTATGTTCAACAAACTTTGTTTTGTCGTACGCTCCCGCAAGCACTTTTCAGATTTAAATGTACCGTGTACATTACGCCTATGTTAGTTCTTGTCTTGAATACGCCTCCATTATCTGATATTCCCACTATTTATATAAGAATCTTATGATCAAGCGTGTTCAAAAAAGATTTTTAAAATACCTTTCCGTAATGTGTTTCTGGATAGATGCGTTGAGTATCACTGCTTACTTTCGAAGAATAATTTTTTATCTCTTGCTGACCGCCGTGAGCATTACAATGTAGAGTTTGTTTGAGAAAACTTTAAAAAAATATCACGGCGTACTCTGCGCATGTAACATTGTTTTAAAGCGTTGTGTTTCACGTATGGTTCAATAAAGGTTCACGCAACAGTAGAAGCGAATCTTCATTTCTAAAATATCTGAAACAGTTCACTAAAACCCTTACCACAATACTTGTATAAAGCCTAAAATACCTATAAAGTCTAAAATATCTAATTACATGTCATGATATAGAGTTAAAGCAGACTATTTGAATAAACAAAAAATCAGCTTTAGAGCGTTTAATAGCTGGCATAAACAATAATTTATTTTATATCGTTTAGCAATTATTACTATTTGATGTATTCTGATAATGTAAATTTCCCGTTTCCAGTGTTATACTCTTCCGACAAGCTAAGGCACTGGACCTCTAGGATCAGTGCTCTCCGATAGGAAGGGAGCCCATCATACTGTCCACATAACAAGGCAAACTGGAACAATATTGCGATTAAAAAAATAGAAAAATAATTATTTAAAACATTTGAATTGTACTCCATATTAATGCTAGCCATACTTGACAAGAAACGTTGCATGTTTTACATCTTCGTACATGACCGTTACGAGTAAAGCGTGACAAACGGTTGCACCCGCAGAGAGGCCTGTACGGGGGGGGTATGTACGTATGTGGATGCAGAGTTCATTAATGCGATAGACATTGAGGAGTTGGGTCGTTTGGCTATTTATCGGATTCTCATTGTGTGTTTTTGAAAACATAGGACGTAAGCCTGGTGTACCTCTTGCATCGCATGTGAAGAAATATATTTGGCGTTTCCCTGGTTTGGAATTTACAGGTTCGTGAATTCGTTGGAAATTTTGCGGTATAAGATTGCTAGGTCGCACGTCATTTGAATGTAGAAGTCATATTAAAAGTAAACGTCATGTATTGAATTTAAGAAACAATATTCCGTACTGGAAATTTTTGTATGACTTTATTTTCATGTTGAGCACGTGTAACATCCCACAACACCTAGTAGATAATAAAAACATTCGTCTTTTTTGGGATAAATATATTCCATCATGGAAGTTACCAATAAAAAGACAATTGCGGTACAATTTACCACATGTGCAAAGTACAGTAAAAGATTGTCTAAAAGACGAGTTGAGAAATCAAAAAATCTGGCTCACTGTGGACGAAACTACTGATGCTCAGAAACACAGCGTGATTCATATTGTCGCGCGTCCTTTAAAACGTAATGGTCCAGCAGCTTCCTTGTTGTTAGCCAGTAAAAGGATTGAAAAAACTGATGCCGAAACCATTGTAAACATAATAAAAAATATGTTAAGAAAGTTTTGTATCGTAGAAGCCCAAATCACCATGTTAGTTTCTGACGGAGCCGCAACAATGCTGGTAGGATGTTAAAAGTATGCTTTTCGACTCTTCTTCACATAACATGCCTCATACACGCATGTCACCTCGTAGCAGAAACAATTCGAAGCAAGTATCCTAGGGTGAATGATTTAATATCTTTTACCAAAAAAGTGTATGTGAAATCTCCCAAACATATCCGCATATTCAAGCAATTGTATCCGCAAATTCCGCTACCACCTCAGCCTGTATTGACGCGATGGGGAACATGGATCGAGGCAGTACCTTACTATCGCAAATATTATTCCCAAGTGAAAGATGTCATTTTCAAACTTAATTCTTCTAATTCTCAAGCGGTTCGCGAGAGTCAGCAACTCTTTTCCGATTCGGACGTTCAAAAGGAAATAGATGACATTTCCATAAACTATTCTGTAATGACACAAACTATTTCGCAGTTAGAAAATACTCACTTATCTATACAAGGCTCGTTAAATAACAACAACAATTTAGCAGCCGCTCTAGAAAGCTTGACGGATCCTATAGGGCTAGATGTCGCGCAAAAATTTCGTGCAGTTTTAAATAAAAATCCGGACTTAGAAAAGGTTCGATCTATATCTGGAATTCAAGACTACACAGAAGAGATACAGGAATATTTGAACTTCGCAAATCTTACTTCATTAGATACTGAACAATCATTTGCAAAGTATACGAGAACGTTTTCAGACCGTCGTTGAGGCCTCACCGAATCGACAATGGAAGCATTGTTTATGTTGTGCTTATGCAGTCGCAGTGCTTATGTTAGTCGAACATTATCGCAGTGGTCGTCAATAAAAGGTAAGAATCTATTATTTTTTTATTAATACTATGTCTACTTTTGCACGGTACACCCCGGACGATTCCACTAGTTTCTCGAACTTTATAAATAGTACACGCACACCGATCAACCGATAGTAACCGAACGTCCACTCGATTTCTTGTATGTACGTAGTAAACACAGCTCCTTTCACGGCGCCTTTGCGGGTGCAACCGTTTTTAGTTATGAGTACTAAAAATACCTTCCAAATCTTGTGATTGTTGTTTCTTCCGTCCACAACTACTTACGGTAATGCTTATAGACAACGAGAGGGTGAAATGTATCTCACACCATTTAGGCCATAATAGGCCCATTATACTTCTATGCCGGTGAGTATTCTAGGCCATTTATAGGTTAAGACGTTGCCCAGAAGAAGCACTCTAATGGTGGCAAGGCGTAATCGCCTATCATTGTCCTTCTAATTGACATCAACGCAGGACACAAGCAGAAAAAGTGTTCCACTGTTTCGCTTTCAACTTGGCAAACCCCGCATAACAGGTCTTCGGCTAATCCCATTTTGTAGAAGTGTTTCAGCCGGCAATGTCCAATCAGAATCCCACCAGCTGTGCGAAGGTTTGTCCTGAACAGGTATCTTATTGCTATCCGCTCGCTCGGATACATCAAAGTGACTTTAGCGGTAAACACGATTTGATTTCAGCACATTCAAGAAGTTCTCATGGATGACGGTTCTGATCCTTTAGTTGATGAAGTGCAAATAGAGGTGGTTAAATGGACGGTTCTGAGCCTAGAGCTATCGTACCCGAATCCCTCTTGGCGAATCTGTCCACTGCTTCATTGCCGGGATTTCCATTGTGGTCTTTCAGCCATATTGCGTTGATGTTGTTTGTTTCAAAGACCAAGAATATAGCTTTGTGGCAATCTAGTAGCAGATTCGATGTTGTTGGTCGGTTTAGTGTGGGTACTACTTGTTTGCTGTCAGTAAGTAGCTATTGTGAAACCTTACAATCTTAAGGTCCTAGGTTATACGGAAGTACAGAGTTGGCACTATTGGCTTCTAGAAGTCACTTATAGGTAGTTGGCATCCATCAAATGATGCGTCCTTGTTTTATGAAATGCATGTGGCCTCTTCTTTAGAATTTGATACACAAAAGATTTAGTTGTTTTTTTTTGTACGAAATAAGTGCCTCAAGATTAATTTTCTAACTCAAAACACCTTATTTTCTTTATCTACTGCTTGTAGGTGATACCTGTGGTAATAATGTATATAAAAACGCCTTTAAAGCTTTATTAAAATGAAATAATTGCATGCTATTACTTTAAGAGTAAATCAATTGTTGGGTTGAAATGTACCAATCACTAACAAGCAATGTACAATGGTTGTAGAATAGGAGATGGAGATAAATTATCCTTTTAATAAAATTTGAACAACATAGTATTTTCTTCTTCTTTGTTACCCACCCATTGCTCACTTTTCGACATTTAATACATTTCTTTACTAAGATTTGTATACAATCCATACAAAGAAGAGCAATGCTCAATGTGGCATAATTCACTACATTTTCAATTCAGAAACATAGCCCCTCTTCTTTGTCGAAAGGGAAATAATCTATTGTTAACAGCGGAAAGCAGAAAGAAATGACGAGCGTTAAAAATCGAAACGGCAAACCGAAACCCCTTGATTTCCTATTTCCTCTTCGAAAAACATCGTTCGCGTCACTCGACTATATACGCATTTATCGCTACATTAAATATAGTTTTGAATATCTATAGACCATCGTTACTTGCGCCGAAGATGTTGCCTCCATTGCTCTTCCTGTCCTCCTCCCGATGGAAGCGATGGCGTTTAGAATCCAAAAGTGGGCCACTTCGCATTAGCCAAATGATCCGTTCACGGAGAATCTCCGAATCTCTGAGAAACCGAACCGTTTTCTTTCCCTCCATCCGCCGCCGTTAGGAGTAGTATAGGAGCTGGCTGCTATTGCGCTTCGAAAAAAGGCATAAAAACCGAGCTAAAATATCGCTGAAGAACGATGTCATTGAATGCGATTGCGGGATTGTAGGATGCTGCTTCGTGAAATTGAAAGATTACATTGTATTGTTAGTCGGTTTCGTTCTGAGCGTTCGTCCGTCTTCCTTCTACTCCGTTCTATAAGCGGATGTTCCGCCGATATGCAAATATTATAGAGATCCATTTGTATATTGCATATCGCGCTGCCTAGCGTATGGATTTTTCGGATGCTGGAGGAAGGAGGAGGATACTTTCGTCATTTTTCTTGATGTCGTTGTAATTCTGATGAAGAGAGTTGTTTTGTTCTTTTTGATTTACTGCCGTTAATGGAATTAATCCAATAAATTCACCGATTTGAAATGGCAGCAATGGAGAAATGTGCTGTATATTTAAAATATCATCGTGCATGTATCTTCCAACACATTGGTACAGTTTGCACAAGATTAGTCAACATAATTAAAGCAATATTGAATCCTCATGGGTTCACTTACAAAATTGCAACCGTTGTATCAAAAAGACGAAAAGAAATCACAATGTACACACCCTTTAATTTTAATAACACAACTTTAACACTAGAACCGCCGCATCGGTCAATTCAACCGTCTTTCAATTTTAAAGTTTTTTTTCAACGGAATTAATTTTGATATGATCTTGAAGTCATGTGACTTTTCCTCACAAAATGTTGAATATTTTGTAAAACTCCAAGTAGTGTTCTGGGAAATTTTACCTTAAACGGCCGCCCCGGTACGTTAAAAAAAATGTTTTGACAAACTTTATTTGTCAATTCTTTTTCTTGGTTGCAACGTTTGAAAGAACTAAACATTTAGACATGTACCGCATGTAAATATACACATAATTTCAAACATTTATTACATATAAAACAAGGCATATAACTGCATCAACTCGTTCGTACTTGTTTCGACATGTTTGTCCTTGCCCTCGACAAAGAACCTGTTTCTACCCGTGCTCTTTTTAGGCTTAATTTGGCGCATGCGTACAAAATATTTTGCAAGTTTCAACCTGCACTATTGTGAACATATAAAAAGATCGGTAGTACTCTGAAAGCAAAAGAAATAAACAGAAAAAGGATTTTCCTTCAATCTCGGTGCAGTTTGCAAATCAAAAGATAATTCCCAATGGCAAGTAATTTCTGCGGGTCAGCCTACTGCAGGCAGAAAAACCCAACCCAATATATTCAGGGACAATCCATGGTCGACAGTAGTTTCTGCAGATTATTTATCGATGACTTCACGCTGAGACACATAAAACAATGCACCGAGGCTGAAGTTAGAAGACAACTAGCCAGTCAAGGCTGGCAATTATTTTTAGGAGATTTATAATCCTTTATTGCCATTCTATACGCACGTGGTGCTCAGGGTTCCAGTCACTTAGAATTAGATTCCTTGTGGTCTAAAAAGTGGAGAATATCGTTTTTTAGCCAAACGATGTCTAGAAACAAATTTAGAGAAATCATGCGATATCTCAGTTTCGATCTGAAGTCGACAAGGAAACAAAGACTGCAGCATGACAAGTTTGCTTTAGTTCCTGAAATATGGCAAAAATTTGCATACAATTGCAAAATTTGTTGTGCCCGGAGAAAACAACAATAGACGAACAACTTTTTCCTACAAAAGCAAGATGTCGATTTACGCAATATATGTCCAATAAACAGGATAAATTTGGCATTAAATTTTGGCTTGCTGTTGATACTGAAGCTAAATATGTGTTGAATACCTTCCCATATTTAGGAAAAGATGAGACCAATAGGACAACCACTTGGTGAATACGTCGTTCTAAAATTATTAGAGCCTTACACCAAGAATGGAAGAAATGTGACAACGGTCAATTTTTTTACCAGTTTGGAACTTGCAAAGAAATTAACAAAACTAAACACCACAATTGTTGGTACTGTGAACAGGTCGACAAAAGAGAAGTAATAAAAAAAAGCAAAGTTTCTCTATATGAAACTGTTTTATTCACAAGTAAAGGAAATGTTTACACTTTGACAGTGTATCAAGCCAAAATAAACAAAAATGTTCTCCTTCTAAGTATCCAACAGTTTCGATTGATGCTGTTACAAAGAAAAAGCCAGAAACAGTTTTATACTACAATAGCACAAAATATGGCGATGACATAGTAGATTAAATGGCCCGAAAATACAGAGTGAAGGCACCCACAAGAAGATGGCCAGTCCGTGTTTTTTATAATATATTGGATCTTGCTGTGATCAATGCGTTTGCTGTATACAAAGACATCACTGGCAAAAAAATAAAACGTCGCGGCTTCATTCTGCAATTGGCAGAAGAACTCTCGCAACAATCCAATAACATCGAAGAAGACTCTCAGGAGGGAACATCGAATCAAAAATGCAACAAGAACTTACAGGCTGGATGAAAGACAGATAAGCAATCTCGCAAAAGACCTACATGTCAAGAAAAGAAATGTGAAAATAAAACTTACGATATATGTAAGAACTGTAACAAGAGCATATGTGGAAAATGTGGATTTAAAGTAACTTATTGCAAAAATTGTAATGATATTTAAAATACCAAAGTTAAGTTAGAAGCTATTTTTATATTTTGTGAATAAATATACACTTTTATGCAAACAAATTATGTTACTTAATAAAAACAGTCCAAACAAAATTGAGTTTTAATCACCGGTCAATTTGACCGGGGCGGCGGTTCGAGGTATGAGGAATTCTCGGCGGTTTTAGTGTTAAAAGTCGAAGATACTTTTTCTAGATGGTAGTTTGAAAAGTTGACACCCCAACATAAAACAGGTATTTTTTTATCGAAGTCAATTTTATTGCACTTTTCCTAGCAATGATCCAATCTCTTTAATCTGTCCAAATAGTAGTTGGCATCTTGTTCTGCAAAATAAGCGTTTACGTATGTGATGGTTTCCTCATTCGATGAAAGTCTCTATCCTGCGGGCGAAACCTTGAGTCTAGGAAACAAAAAAAGTCGCTGAGGGCCAGATCTGTGAATACGGTCGAATTGATAGACCACCGTCTATCAATTCGAATCTCAATTCGTGATTTTTGCCATGGCGACCACTGAAGTGCGAGACGGTCCGTTGTTTTGGTGAAACAGAACTTTCTTTCTCTTCGGCCGTTTCTCCACAATTTCTGCCATCAGTTTGTCAAGTAGTAATGCGCAATGTGCCCCCGTTTTTGTTTTTCCGTTTCCAAGCTACTCGATTAACACAACTCCGTGACTATCCCAAAAAACAGTTGCCATCACTTTCTCGGCTGTCAACAGTCTTCATCTCTTTCGAAGGCGATTCGCCCTACGCAATCCATTGTTTCGACTGTGCCTTGGCTTCGGGAGTATATCTAAGTTTCATCTACAGTCATTAATCGACGCCAAAACTCCTACGTATTTCGCCTAAACTACTTCAACAAGACTCTGGAACTTCATTCGTATGCGTTTTTGATTGTGTGAGTGAGTGAACAAGTGTGGCACCCAACGCGCTTAGCTTTTTCATGCCAAAATCTTCAGTCGATAGATGACAAGTACGTTCCTTTGAGATGCTCACAGCTTCTACCATCTCTCTAATCTTAATTCGGCGGTCGTCTAGCACCGTTTGATGAACTTTTCCGATGCTATCGGTAGGGGTTGCAGTTTTTGGCCGTCCCGAACGTTCATCTTCACCCAAACTGGTACGACCACATTTAAATTCAGCTGCCCAAAATTTCACTATGGCCAATAATGGTGAAGAATCCCCATAGGCGTAGGCGTATTGCCTTTCAAATGCAAGAATTTAATGACTGCTCGATATTCGATTTTTTTCCATTTTTGAAGAACACAACATCGACTAACCCAAACGATTATTAAACAACAACTGAGCGTGCAATACGGCTGATCTTCAAAAATATCTTTCAACGTTATTGCGTAAATATGTTACCATAATATTTTTGACAAGTAACGCTATCTCCATGTTGAGGCTTGAAACATTTCAGACTAACCCTTGTAACAAAACACCCGCATACGAAACACACATAATTAATACAACTTTTAAATAATTACAGAAATAGATAATACATAATGATGGAAAACGGTGTCTATTCGATCAGATGCTCACTTTGTAATTTCGTGTACAGAGGCTAACCCACTAGATAACTCAAAGTAATTCAAACCTACACAAACTTAAACTCGGAAAAAGGTTTCATATAGATTTTCAAAACATAATCAAACTTCATAAATAATGTGGAAAATGCAGTGCAGTGAAGATGTTTTGGAATAACAGACGATAAGCTAAATGATTATCTGTTTCAGAATTAGGAATAATCACCATTCTGCATACTTAATACGTTTTATTACATTAAAAATATTGGCTAACCAATGTGCTTTTAGAATTAATACATCAACATGAGATGTATGCAATTTTGCCTCAACCCAATTAAAACGATTTCATAAACTATAAATTACAAAAATTAGCGCTGCCCTTTAGAAGATATTAAATCTCTAAGAGGTATAATCCACAACAAAGCAGCTCGACATTAAAAGTTTGATAAAAAAAATAGAAGTGCTATAGATACCCAAAAGGGGGTCGAACTTTTAGAAGTGAATAAGCATATGTTTAGCTTTACTCTGATTTTTCTCTGTGTTTTTTGGATTATTTTATGTTTTTTTTTGATTGTAACTGTTCTATTAAGTTGGAGATGTCCAAGGGATAAGGCAGATAAGTTTTATTTCACGTGTTATTTTTCTTTTCATTAGAAATTTCCTTTTGAGGTGATTATTAATTTTCGTTCGACTCGACCGTCGACCGGAAATACAATTGAACTGTCGATGACGGCGGAAGCTAATTCACAAGAAATAGAAATTGACCTATTTTTTCTAAAAACGCCAGCTTCTGTCGCTCAAAAGTTAGCATGGGAGGGAGACTTTAGGACCTCACTGTATAATTGATGTAAGAGATGTGATCAACTCGAAAAACATAATTTTTGCATCTCGCGCTTCTAACAACAGAACTGAATTACAGCAATTTGCCCCCTAATTCTTCCAGCGTTTTCGCTTGTATTCTACACTAATTTTTTTTAATAACGCCAAATCCAAAAATCCGCTGGGTTCAGATCAGGCGATCTTGGTGGCCATGAATTTTCAAAATGCCTGATTATAACACGATCTTGAAAAACAGCAGTTAATAAGTCTTTAACTAGTCGGTATGGGGTGTTCCGTCCTGCATACAAATTATGTTTTCAATTTTGCAACTGTGGAATTGCATAATCCCTTAGCATTTGCAGGTATCGTTCACCAGTAACAGTAACAGTTACGACCTCGTCCTTCTGTACTTCCTCAAAAAAATACGGAGCAATGTTGAAACTAGCTGTGAAACGGCACCAAATAGTGCTTTCTTGTCGTGAACATCTTCCTGAATGATTATTGAATTTTCTGTTGACTATGTTCGACAGGTGTGAGTGTTGACTCCACCGTTAAGAACAAAATGGGCCTCATCTGTCCACAAAATACAGGATAACCATTCGGATTCAATCTCAACTTGAGCCATTGTTCGCAAAGAAAAATCGTACTTGATTAGCAAATCTGCTTCCTTCAAATCAAACAGTCGTTGCAGTTTATAAAGACACATTTTAAAGATTTTTCCTAACATTTTCCAAACCGTGGCACATGGCACTTGCAGTCGTTTTGATACTGCATCAACACTACTGATTGCTAACAGATTAATATTGGCTACAAATTATATTAACTGTTTAGGAAAAAATTTTAAAATTATATAATATACATTTCTGTGAGGAATTATTAAAACTAACCTTTTCTGGAAGCCCTTTATCAATTTCCAGGTAGTATTTGTCTATTATAAGACCGTTATCATAAAATATATAATTATGTTGGAAAATTCCCAATAATTACAATGACAATGAAGCTTTATAATAATCCCTAGGAGGGTTAGCCGATTCACTCGTGTTACCTGGAAATATTCGTATACCCTTTATAAAGTATTATAACATTTGTAAATGAAGTAGTTCTGAAGAGATTGTTATTGTGAAAGTATCTGTGGTTGTGCAAGTGAAAAATAAAATAATTTCGGTTTGACTGCTTAAAATGCCCCGTGGAAAGCCTCTAGCTGTTTCAAAACGATCTGCCATTATTACCTTGCATCAGGAAGGGCACGCAGAAAGACGGATTGCGGATAAACTAAAAATAAAAAAATCTACGGTACATGATACTATAGTTCGATTTAAGACAACCGGTGACGTGCAAGACCGTAATCGGCCAGGACCGTCAAGAAAAACGACTCCTGCGTAAGATTTACGAATAAAAATAATTAGTAAGCGCAATAGAAGAACAGCATCAGAAATTGCTGCAGAATTCAATAATGAGCGAGATTCCAAAGTTTCTGTGAGTACTGTGAAACGTCGGCTGAAAGAAGCTGGGTTGCATGGGCGAGTGGCTTGTCGAAAACCGTTACTCCGAAGAGGAAATAGCTGAAACGACTGAAATGGGCACAAGCTCATAGAGATTGGACAGTGGACTATTTTAAAAACGTTTTGTGGACTGACGAATCCAAGTTTGAGGTTTTTGGAAATAGACGGAGAGTTTTCGTACGCAGATCAAGAGGGGAAAGAATGTTACGGGAGTGTATAGTTCCCACGGTGAATCCTGGAGGCGGATCTGTAATGGTTTGGGGTTGTTTTTCCTTAATCGGAACAGGGGATTTGCTCAAAATTGAGGGCATAATGAGAAAAGAAGAATATCGGAAAATCCTGGAGGAAAATGCCATATCGTCAGGAGTCCGATTAATTGGTCGTGGATTTGAATTTATGCAGGACAATGACCCCAAACATAAATCTGAATTGTGCACAGATTACCTGCAGTAAGAAGAAAATGAAAGAACCCTAAAAATTATGGAATGGCCGCCACTGTCCCCCGATCTGAATGTATTAGGATGTATTAGGAAAAGGTGTCTAAAATCGAAGGAACATTTGTGGACCATTCTCCAGGGGGTATGGACAAGCTTGCCCAATGAAGCATTAGGAAAATTAGTGAATCGGATGCCGAGAATAGTGGCAGCAGTCCTAAAGGCAAAAGGTGGATTTTTCGATGAAAATCGGATTTAAATTATTTGTATTACATTAACTTTTTCTTTTTAATAAATTTGTGTTTGAAAATATGTAAAATCATGTACATAAGTAAGTATTAAATACATGGCCATTTAATATTTCTCGTATTTTCTTTGACTTCCGTACATTTTTTGCTTGCCCGAACTTCCATGAACGGTAGTGTATATAGATACACTAAAATCCCATTATGTAACAACTAGGATCTAATTCCTACTTGCAATTATTTCAATTTCCTGAAACTGCGTAAAAATTCGGTAGTAGTATATCCCTTGCTTTGTGACAAAACCATATTGCTTACATGATCTTAGCAATGTTGTGCAAAGCATCAAATGTTGCATAGAAATCTTTAGTCAAGCATTTACTTTTCTTCGTCAGCATTTCCTTAGTTTCTCCGGAATTCTAAAACAGTCTTTGTAAGTAAGCCTATCTCACTTAAGTAGATGAAGCAAAAGAGGTAAATATATTATTTACTCAAAGAAATGAAATGCTATACCTGGTACATGTTAGGCTACCAATATTGCCTTTCTGTACCGTATAATATCCTCTAGCTTCGCGTCTGTTATCTTATTTCTTTATCTCGAAATAGACATAATAACAAAGGGTAACGTAGGTTATATGTATGTAACATTTTTATAACGATTTTTTGCAAATTTGATTATTTTTGCAGTTTTTACAATGTCTATGAGGAATTTATTATCAATCAATAAAAAGAAATAAACCCAGTAACTTTCACCTACCCGGTAGGATATTTGATTTCTTTCTTATCCATATCACGTATTTACAAATACATATAACAATACTTTACACTACTTTCAGCTTTTGTTTACATTTGTTAAAAATTATTCAAAGAAAAAGTAGTTCTGTCAGGTGTGGGGTTCGAACCCACGCTCCCATGTGGGAACCAGAGCTTAAATCTGGCGCCTTAGACCGCTCGGCCAACCTGACTTGTTATAAGTTCTTCGATACGTGCTATTAAAATAAAAGACTAAACTAGAATTTGTTAAATACTTCACAATAATAATTTTATTATAGTGAAATAATTATCAAATGTGTTTTTATATATCACTGATAAAACTAAATGCATTAATGCATGCGAAAATCATTTTTCTTACTACAGCACATCTTATTAAAATGTATAAAAACTTTTTCCATCAATTTCGACTACCACGAAAACATTATATTCATACCCCTCCTGAAAACATTCGATTGCAATTCTTACGATTATTACCGCGAATGTAGCAATATTTGCTCGTTTACGATCCGAACCATAGCACGCCTTATAAACCAGCGATAATCGTACCGCAAAAATTGGTCAATAAAAATAAGCGGCCAAAAAGAAGCATTTGCATGGCGGCAAAGCAACACCCCCTACAACGACGTCGAAAAGTCATAAAATCAAACTGCACACGCGTCAAAGGCATGCGGATAAGTGTTTCGAAAGAATTCGACGCGTTTTATTTCCTATTCGCGATTGTGACGGCGGAAGTACGGCGGGAAGTAGAATGAGACGGTGGGTGTGGGTTTGGAGGGTGGAGATAACCCTTCGCGAAGTGATAGGAAAAGTGAAGAAGCGAAATGGATCACCCGCTGAGCAGTTCTGCAATATATCTTTTTTGATATATGCATGCGTGCATATAGTTTGGAAAATATTCTAGACTACCGTAAAGGAGCACGTGATCCTCTCTATTTTATTGTCCGTGGGAAAGATGCATTTAATGCCGTTTTGAAACGTGGGGGAATCATATGTGCGATTTTATTGTAGTACTTATGGGTCGGTCGGAATCTGTACAGCCTTTCATTTCTTTATTCTTCAAAAGAGATTTTAAAACTCTGTTACATAGTTTTCCATAAATTATTAAAAGTTAAAAAGCAAAATTTTTTTAACTTATAGAGTAAAAGGTACAAATATGGAAATTTAGTTTTTGTGTGGCTTCAATTGCAATTTTTGTAAAAAAAGCGGCGAATAACTGGATGAAGTCAATCACTTATAATACCCTACACACATTTTCAAGTTTCGATCGATAATTATTTAGCAATTGCAATTGATACAGGAATTAAACATGTCTTTAAAAATACTTTGGGCAACTTTTTAATTGCTTTACTAGTAATGACAGCAAGGATTGTGGGGTAGTATGGCAAACAACACAGAGTGTCGGCACACTCCTCACCTCACAAAATATTAATTAATTCGGAACAGCTGTTTCAATGGCTCGATGGGCCTCCATTCTCAAGCTAATTACAGAAAAAATCTGAGCGAAAAACCCAAAAATTTATTAATTCTACCATGCTTGTCTATCCCTACCCTCTGGGAAGGTATATTTGACACTAAGAAAAGTACTATTCCGGATTTCCCAGCAAATCTCATCTCAAAATTCGGTACTATTAAATTTACAGTAGAAGAAGAAGTGAACAATCAAATCCCATTCCTAGATAGCTTAGTAATTAGAAACAATAAAAAACTATAAATAGACATCTATAGAAAAGAAGCAAATACTAATAGATTCATTATGACCGATTCGAACCACTTCGCGATTACTGTCTTAATTAATAGACTAGTGTAATGTCCTTTGAGCAAAAATAGGTACAACAAAGAGCTTCAATTCATAAAAAATGTAGCTATTTACAAGAAAGTCCAACATAGGCTTTATGTAAGAAATGCCACGACCTTGATCCCGGTAGAAACTCGCGACAAGAAATTTGTGAACTCCCTTTCCACAGAATATCGAAAGGTATCAGTAAAGTTTGTAGGGGACAAGATATGAACGTATGTTTCAGTTCACGTAATACACTTAAAAACCTTCTTGGCAATCCGAAAGATAAACCGGACATGAAAGAAAGATCGGGAATTTATAGAATTGCATGCAATGACTATGATAAAGTCTACATTAGACAAACAAAACAAGCGACAGGTACAAGATTTAATGAACACATTAGATGCTGCAGGTGCGGCCGAATAGAAACGTCAAGTGTAGCTCAGTACATAAACGATACCGGACACAATATCAAATTAGAAAACCTGAAATTGATTACAAGCTTAGCCCCGCCCCGCATTTGAGACCATCAATATAAAGAGAGAGAACAATCTTTTAAACAAAGAGAATGCACCCCTTCATTTTTCCTCCCTGTTTGATTTATAAGCATAAAGGAATTTTTTCAGTTTGAAGTGCTACAGTTGAGAAAAGACCGGGTCGTCGTGTCATGTACATATTGAATGGTTTGGATTTCTTAAAATGTGTAGACAGAAGGATTAACGGGAAGGAACCGTTTGTCTTACCCTACTTTATGAAGGCGGGACGAGGCAATAACATGGGACCTTTTCGTTTCGTAGCATTTTAGAGTTAAACCACAGAAAAGTAGGTATTCGTAACAAGATATATACATATATATGTATATATATATTCCCAGAAGGCAAGGATAGACAAGCATGGTAGAATGAAGAATTTTTTTGGTTTTTCGCTCAGATTTATTCGGTAACTCGGTTGAGAATGGAGGCCCATCGAGTCTTTGAAACAGCTGTTCCGAATTAATTAATATTTTGTGGGGTGAGGAGTGTGCCGATACTCTGTGTTGTTTGTTTTACTAGTATTAAATGATAGCGGGAAAAATGTAAAGAACAGGATAGAACGCGAATACCAAGAACTAAAGGCGGAAGAACAGGCAGGATTTAGAGGCGCGGGATCTACGCTGGACCACCTATTCACAGTTACCCAAGTACTAAGTAAAAAGTGTGCGGTAAACCAAGAAGTCCATTTTTCTGTACATAGACCTACAAAAAGCTTATGTCAGTGCCCCCCTCGTGAAACTCAGGGAAGCCATGGAAAAAACAAACGTAAACGTAGAAATAATAAATGCAGTCAAATCTTTGTATAAACATACAACAACAAAAATTAAAATTGGTAACAAAGTAACAACAAGATTTAAGATAACCAAAGGCCTGAAACAAGGATGCTGCATCTCACCAACGCTGTTTAAAATATATCTGGAACAAGTGCTTAAAGAGTGAAATGAAATACATACACGCTGAGCTTTGCCGACGACCAGGTTCTAACAGCACAGGACTATGACGACATACAATATATACACGTAAACTGGTTGAAGAGTACCAAAAATGGGGACTCGAGATAGATTTAGATAAAACAGAATACCCGTGTGTCGAAGGAGAGCAACGGGAATTGACATTGGAAAATGGAAAAAATACCAAATGCTGCGTGAAATATAAATACTTAGGGACGGAAATCACCAACGATGGATCATTAGACGCAGCAATAAAAGAACGGAATTTATTAGGCAAGAAAGCTATCACTCTATTAAATAAAATACTATGGGATAGAAACATAAACAGCAGAAGTAAGAAACTAACAGATAACACCATAGTAAAAAGTATAATTACCTACAGCTGTGAGATATGGCCAATTAAGGAAACGACGAAACGAATGTTAGAAGCTACAGAGATGGACTTCTGGAGGAGAGCCGTGGGAAGATCAAGATTCGAAAGGGTAACAAATGAGCGAATCTGAGAAATTATGCAAATGACACATACAATAGTAGACGAAATAAAAATCGACAACTCATATGGTGCGAACATGTGCAAAGAATGCATGAGACTCGGATTCCTAAACGAATTATAAACAGGAAACCTGTAGGAAGGAGGAAACCTGGAAGACCGAGAAAAAGCTGGCAGGGAGGCATAGACAAAATAATGGAAAAAAGAAACTTGGGAGTCGATATGTGAAGAGACAGGGGAACCTAGAGATTTGGTATCGGAAGACGTGTTACCTTATAGACCGATTTATATATATATATATATGTATGTATGTATATAAATGATAGCGTCAGTAGTTTTTCCCCACCGACTACCAATTTTCCGGAACACCTTATGTTCCCTTATGTTTTTTTCAAATAATTAGGACAACAATGATAATCTTCATAAAAATGTTTAAAACAAAGAATTGTTTGCACAACGCACAACATACAATACAAATAGATTGGTAAAAAATACAATATTTTATGATGGAAGATAAGATTATATGTTGGATATCAAAACTTTGACACAAGCAAACGTAAAATAATACCTAAAAAAAGTTCGCTTATGTAAATACCTCGATGTTCACTCAAAAATGTTACCAATACATTAGCACAGATGTAACGTAATAGCAATATGAATGTGAACGTTGAGAACGACCGTCGCTATCGAGAGAACACGAAAATGCTGGAAAAATAATAACAATAATAAAAAAGCCCGGGGACGTCAGAGAAAAGAGGAAAGCCGGTAGATGGATCGAAGTCACAAATCATACGTCAGCTTTGGCCTGACAGTATAGCGGCATATCAAATGTCCCCCCATGGCTCAAAGAATTCGAATGCATTTAAATATAGATATTTATTACCGGGGATATACACGACGATATATACCTTTCTAACAAACTCCGCCGCGTGATGGCTGTTGTGCTTTCGCAAACCCTCGTCCTATATATCGCTTCAGCCGGAACTGTAAAACTGTATATACAGAGTGGATGTATTAGAATTGAATATTGAGTACCATTTAGTTAACGATAATCTTCTTTCTTACTTGTAACAGTTAGCACTGGTTTTAGAAGATCTTCTATTTGGCATTGAATTTACAAATTTAGAAAGAGTAATAAGCCTCAACGAACGACATATTTAAGAATTACGTTACGAAAGCATCTGTTTATTAGTACTTTTTTGAATATGGTAGAATATTTATTTATGACAAGATTACAAGGCCACTATCGCGATAGCGTTGGCGATCAGATGCATCGCACGAAAGAAATTAAAACAGCACATACTTGTTGCGATCTGTTGGCGATATAATTGATTTGTGCAGCGTTCATTCGCATGCAGGCACAACATGTTGTATTTATTTGTATTTGTTATGTCCTTCCTATCTGTCGAACTTGTGTTCTTTCCATCTATACCCCTCAACTAAATACTGGCCATATGCGGAATATACGAAAGGATCGACGTCTCTTGTTATAGCACAACCATAAATCAAATTACCTCTTTACCGTAATAAATCGAAAAGACGGGAAAAATGTAAAGATCCCTTCCCTTTATTGATTAGGTTTGCATTCTTATTTATGTAAATAGTCTCACAGGCGTTCAGTTCAAGCGGCGAAAGCACGTTTTTAATCAATTTTAGGCCTTCTAATTTAATATTACGCCCGGTATTGTTTATGTGTTGTGCTACACTTGACGCTTCTATCTTCCCGTACCTACAGCACTTATGTGTTCATTGTTCATTGAATCTAGAACCTATCGCTCGTTCCGTTTGACCAATCTAGGCTTTATCACAATCACCACATGCAATTTTGCAAATTCCCGACCTTTCTCTCATGCCCGGTTTATCTTTTGGATTGCCAAGAAGGTTTTTGAGTGTATTTAGCGAACTGGATCATACGTTCATCTCTTGTCTCTTAAAAAACTTTACTAACACATTTTCATACTCTATGGAAAGGAAGTTTCACAAATTTGATATCGCGGGTTACTGTTGGGATTAAGGTCGTGAAATTTCTGACATAAAGCCTATGTTGGACTTTTCTAACCATGCAATCGACCTCTATAGAAGAGTAACCGTTGCAAATAACTACATTTTTTATGAATTTCAGCTCTCTATTGTACCTACTTTTCCTCAACGGGAACTTCACCAATCTATTAATTAAGTCCACATTGGTTGTTCCAGTTTTTTTATTATTTCTAATTACTAAACTCTCTAGGAACGGAAGCTGATTGTTCACTTCTTCTTCTACTGTGAATTTAATAGTTTCGAATTTTGAATTTAGTGTCACGAGGAAATCCGGAATGGTACTTTTCCTCGTATCAAAAACCGCAAAAATATCGTCTAAGCCAAATTTTAGGGAAATACATCTTGCCCTTTTACAAACTACTTTCAAATTTACTCATGAACAAGTTGGCTATGAAAGAGGACAGCGGATTGCCCATCGCTGCATGGGCAGATGCTGAATCTTGTAAAACAGAACCAGTTCTTACCTGCAGCTCACAGGAATACAGGAAAATCGACAAACAAGTATATCCTAATCGTAGTGAATGAACCAAATATCAGTAATGTCTTTATCTATGGAAACATTTTCAGATTTAGGTTGATGACTAAACTAAAGAAAAAATTATGTCTATAGCACGAATTATAGACGATACATTACACTGACAAAATATGAACTTCGTAATGACGCTGAAGAACACCATCAACCACGAATATGGTTAGGCAATAAGATAAAAGACTGACTAAATTTAATACTTTATTTGCCAGGGGTAGAAAAACAAATAAAGAATTAAACTTACTCAACCTTTTATCCTTTTGCCTATCCATTTTTGTAATTGTTGCACGCAGAGAAACGTTTACTTGTATAAAGACCCCACGCCTCATTTCAAAACAATTACTGTTTCAATCATCCACAATACAATAACTGTTTTAAATCAAAGGAAATATTTTCTTAGTATTTTTTCTCCGCTTAAGAGAAGTATGTGCTTGTAATGAAATAATTGTACTTCTTTGTTTAAAATATTGTTAACTCGTTTCAAGAAAATCTTGCAGCAAGCGAAGGAAGCAATTCTTGGTATAAGTAAATGGCTGTTATAACATAAAACAATATCTTCTTAAGGATCGTAAATAGTTTCCTTAATTCCAGAAAGCGTTTAAGTGTTGTTCACAAATCAATAGTTTCATTTTCTTAAGATAAAGCCTTTATTTACTTCGAATCCTTGAAAACATCAGTCACTATTCTGCTTAAAAATGCGTCGCCTTCCGCGTTGAAGCGATCCAGTAAGCGTTGGCAGATGTCCAAACGTTTGGTTTTATTTTCTGCAGTAAGCATTCGTGGCACCCATCGCGCACACACTTTACGAAATTTGAGTTCATCGTGGATAATTTGATAGGCAGAACCGTGACTGATGTTTAAAGAAGATCTCTCGAGCTTGCTGAATGTTGTCGTCGGTGGTCGAGGTTGACGGCCGTCCAGCCCTCTTTTTGTGTTGCGCTCGTGCGGCCGTCGATCCACAAAAAAACGCTTTTACGAAATAAAGCACTGTCCCCGTATTGTGACAAAAGCCTCCGGTGAATTTCAGCACCTTTCATACTCTCTGACCACAAAAATCGGATCACTGCTCGTTGTTCCTCTTTGGTGCAAACTAATAGCGAAGCTGACATGCTTATGCTGTTGTAGCTAGCAGACAAATGACGCGATCATGATTAAATTCCGCACACATGACCACAGAGGCGCCAACACAACGCATGCGCAAGCGGCCGCCACTACGATAACCTTCAAAACTTGTTATGGCGAAAGTGTAGATAATATTTGACTTACCCTCGTATATTAGAATCAAATCATCAAAAGTCATATGTTCTGTGGGGACGGAAAGACAATTACAGAATAAAAATTTTTCTGACAGGGGATCTTTCGATAAAAGTATTTTTAAATTAATTTTAAAAGAAATATTCAAAGTATTTCGATCATTAAACAACATCAAAAGAAGCTTGACATCGTTTGGAAACAAAGAAAAAGAAACGTGGAACCGAAGAGCCGCCAACGCAGACGTGAAGAAGACTTGACATGAGAATTTTAACAAGAATTTTATTTCCACACATGCACTACACATACAGCTGTAAGTAAAATTTAACAACTTTTTTGTAAGCAGATTGTTGTAAATAAATGGAGCATATCAATATGTTATTAATAATCAAGTTCTATAGCAATTTGGTACCATTCAATAGCATTACCAAATTAAAAGAAAAATCAAACAACATAATCTTTTATTCCTTTATGTACCGACATGTGTATATTACTTTCTAAGCGCTCTGTATACTATTCCCACATCGCAATATATAAATTACACTCCACATTCCCTCCCCCATCCGATATTAATATGAGTTCTCGTGCTGGTTAGCATCTCGGCGACTCCAACAAAAATGTAACCGATATTTTATGTGACTCCCTCCCCTTCCTCCAATGTTGCGGCGCTTTTTTCATTAAAATCGTCATCACTCTTTGCCATTTTTACAAGTCAAATCACCTTTGAGAGATATCGTAGATAGCAAATAAACATATATGTTTGCGAATATGTTCGTATTTATATTCAGCCCAGGTCTCCCCTTTTTTTCCCAAAAAAATAGAACGCAAAAAATGATAAAAACGCGATAATACATTATTTATAAATCTCCTACGCAAGCGTAAAATTTGTTATATTGTAAAAGCTAAAGTTGATTGTACTTTATTTGTCATCTCATCTCCCTATGTTGGTGCGATTCTGTGCGAGCATACCGATTTAAAGAGAATAGCAATCGGAACGGACTCGTAGTGATCATGTAGTAGATATGACAATTATCGAGAAATTAATTACATAACCCGTCTATAAAATTTGCTTAAACAAATTAGTAGATCTGATTACAGAAAATGTAAAAAAAATGTATTGTTTACTGTTGTCATGGCAACCAAACAGTACTAACACCAAAAACCGCTTGGATGCAAAAACATTAGACATAAATTTCCCATACAGTGGATATATTATATGAAAAAAAATTACGTTTGAATCTGGTAAAGATTGGCGTTCAAATACAATGTTTCAATAGAGGCAAGTATGCAACTTAATGTCGTAAAAATTTACGCTAGCATGTACGAGGTAGACACCGTAAATTCTCGGCCTGATGCAGAAAAAATAAACTTGGTAAAGTATAACAATTTTTATTTTTCATTATAACCTCCCCTAACTTCAATACAGTTATTACAACGATCAATTAATAATTCTATACCCTTTTAAAAATTGTAATGTAGTAACCCTTTTACTACTGGATAAATTAAACACCTTGTCTTTCTTAAATATTATTTATTAATAAACTTAACAAAATGCATACAATTACAACGCCATGTTGTATATATCTCTCCCGCCTCGTGCGGTATACTACATTCGTACCAATGTAACATCTGTGCTAATACATATTTAACCTAACTACACTACAAAAATAATCTAAAGTTTTTCCCTGAAAATGTTGTACTACAGCTGCTTGCAACTCACCATCGTTGTTCAAATATGGCACTTATGCTAACAATGCGCATGCAGCTGCGCACTGTGACGTACGTGTGACGTCAACAAGTGCGAAAAAGAGAGTCGCGTAGACGGCGAAGCGCGCCACCCGCACGATAACTACTGCATCTTTAGAAAGTTGTTAAGTTAAATAAAACCAATAAAATTACAATTTCCTGGAGTTTTAATCACCATAAGTGCGCAACACAAACAACCGCCCTTAAAACAATTCCTTCTTGGAAAGAGGATTATAATACAGAACCATTGTTTCATCTCCTGTGACAATGGATTTCAAAATCGGTTCCGGGTCGTCTCCGCACATGTTTAAAAGCGAGTGTGCACATTCGACCCAACGTTCATGTTGAGAGCAGGGAACCCTTCTTTCACTAACCTTATTCATACCCAAATGGTTTAGAGAATTCGGCGAATACTTGTTTCAGAAATGTTAGACATCACTGCTAATTCCTTCACTTTCAAACGGCGATCTGCTAATACCATTTCTTCAACAACTGAAATGTTTTGAGGCGTTATCAGTTCAATTGGCCGACCGGGGGGCTCATAATCTTCAAGGGATTCTTACCCCAAACGGAAACATTTTGCCCACTTTTTACAGTAGAATATGAAAGAGATAAATCACCGTCTAAATGCGGTCTAAACGTCGTTTAATGTGATTAGGCGTATGCTCTTCTTTTATTAAAATGTTAATGACCGCGCGGTACTCAATTTTCGTTACCTGAGACATTTTCATGCACTAATCACGTTGTCTGGCTGGCTCCTAAAAACTACTAGTTTTCAAACCGTAATATATTGTTATGTTCAATGTTGTATCTACGACAACAACAACGTCTCTGAGTTGTCTCTTCGGTACTGACCAAATGTCAGGCTGGCCACTCGTTGGTAACTGAATATCCCTCTTGCGGGGAAAAATGGAAATTTCTTCGTTGCCATCCCCCTCAGCCAACAGTCTTTGGAGCGAGGACATTATAATTTAATTATAAGTCCAGATAATGACGAGTGTGGGGTAGCGTGGACAAATCTACTCGTTTGTTAATTTTTCTATTCACTTATTTCGTCCAAGTTAATGTAGAAATCGTCTGGAATAAGCAACAGCATAAATTGAAAAGTACAACAAATAATATTTCATCAATTAAATCTTTATCTGAAAACAACCTCCTAGTTAAGTCACTGCATTCGTTCTCATATGCTGTTTGCAAAAATAATATCATTTGATCGAAACTCATCGAAAAGTTGCTATTTGGGATAAATTATCAAAATTGTCTGTGAAATAAAACAATCGCCGCTCTTTCGCGATTTAAAATAGAAGAAAGATGAACGATGCCATAATTTTTCATCAATCTTTATTCGGCCTTGGCTGAATCAAAGTGTGTTTTAAATCCAATCCCAATATAAGTGTTCGATTGTATATTCAAAGTTTTTACTAGAAGAGAAAAGGGTAAAATATCCAGAGCAGGCAGTTTCCTGAAGTGGGTATATAAACAGAGGGTTTACATACATTGGCATCGTTCAAAAGTTTCAAGGTTAGTTAATTTTCAAATCTTAAAATTCGTTAATTTAATTTTACTGAGTTGGAAATTCGTTGAAAAATTGCCGTAAGGGTATCTAGGGATACCCCCAAACCTACAAGAATCGTTTATTCTATTTAAAATTAGAAAATTTAACAAAATTTGAGAAAAACCCCGAGAAAGATATTTCAATATATATATATAGTGTAGGCTTCGCACATGTGCAACTATGAAGCAACGGAGTTTGAACACGCTCGAACATGTATAAACCTGTCAGGCCGAGAATTTATGGCGTCTACCACGTATTTGACTCTATTTCTCTTGCAATTGGCAATCCACGATTATTTGTACCTATTTCAACTTTCTACGGCTTTGTAGTTTGAATTTCTTCAAAGAAAGAGGATTGTTCAAAATATATATAAAAAGGGAACCCGTGTGTTTTATAGAAGGGCACACTGTGTCTTCCAATTAGCTATTCTAGTGCCCATGGAAGACACATGTAATAGTCACATATATTACTTGTATTTTATAAATTATGAACGTTATTGGTTAGTACTCTTAAAATCCACTTTTTGTAAGCGCTGATAAACTTTTTAATATATCAATGATTTTGTGAATTATCAAATCACTTGCATAAAAAATGATTAGTAATAGTAATATTTCTTTTCCAGGGAGATATTATCACATACAGGCGGAATATTATAAACTGAATCAAAGACTGGCAAAAAATTGAAAAAAAACGGTGGATATTTACTGAAACTTAATAAGATATCTCTCCTGAAAAAGAAACAAAAGAACGGTAAGTAAATATTTGCTTCGTCGGATAGTGATTCAGAAGTCCAGAATGAAATGATCTTGTAGATGAGGAAAGCGATGACTACGACAGAGAAGATTTCCTCAGAGATTTTGAGAGAGAAGAACGGTCAGATCTGGAATTTGAAGCGCTAATTGGAATTTATGATAAAAGTGACATTAATTGCAGATTTTATAAACCTACGATTAACGACTGGGTTGTAGTTCTGTTTCCAACCGAGAAGAGGAATGTTGTATCACGTTGGCTAAATAACTTACATTAAAGCTAATGAAGCAAGAGTTAAATTCACAAGAATTAAAAAGTAATGTGGAAACAGTACACTTTTCTATTGGAAGGAGCCAGAATCATCATTCATTAAAGGAGAAGATGTGTTGGAAAAGCTTGCTAAGCCTGATCGTGGACGAAGGGAGGAATTGGTATTCCACTCGTCTTTTAAGGATTGCAATCTTCAGCAATCGCGTTGTAATTGATTTTCTGTCTAAGGATGTTTAAGAATATTTTTTAGTTAATTTTTTTCAATAAATCTGGTTTAGAATAACTCTTATACCTAGCTTTTTATTGTAGGGCGTTATTTTACAGAATGCGCGAGTGACTTAAGCAACCGCTTGTATCACTATGATAGTTAAAGGCAAAAATTTGGAAAAAATACAGGTGACAGAATAAATCAAAAGTACACCATTATAGACTTCACTAATTTCTCCCCCGTACACATATCATATTAGTCCCATCAAGCGGAGCTAATTTGATATGTACACGGTTTTTGATTTTTTTTAAAATTGCTGCTGCTGGATAATTTGGATTCAGCACCAAGAAGTGTATATCGCAGTATTTTTTGTAGTAGATTTGGTCCAGCAATTTACGAGTTAAGGTGGAAAGTTTACATGTTTTTCATATTAACCCCTATTGACCCTACTGAAAAGCTAATAAATTTATTAAAAAAAGATTGCACTATAAATGCTTTTGTTTTTTTATACTTACTCTATAAAATAACAAATAAAGTAATAAAAAGCCAAGGAAATAAATGTTTACAGTACAATTTATTAGATAGCCGTAAACATAACCAAATATTTCGCATATATTTTGACATGCTTTGGTATTATTATTTTCACCCTGAAGACAGCGCTACTTGAACAGCCCTTCGTAAAAACATTTGGTGATTTTTTACTGTTTCAGTAGAGGTTACGAAACGGTTAATTTAGGCTTTCGTTAACTTTACGAAAGGCGTTACAGAACAGAGGTATTAGTCGAGAATGTCCAGTCAGAATCTTAACAACCATGCGAAGATCCTTTCTGGCCAGTCATAGGTATTGTAATGTTTTAAACGAGAAGAAAAATGGAATTAGCGAAATTAGTTAATTAAGTTTACGGTCTATAGATCCGGGAGTGTCCCCTAGACACTCTTTCGGTAGTTTAAATACGAATTAACCTCGACTATTTACGTTTTGAAAGAATTAAATTTGAAAAGAGAAAACTAACCTCAAATTATGGCGTTTCAAATATAAACGCTATGTTTATAATTTACATACACAAACCCCGCATATTTTGAAATTGCCAAACTTGATTCCCACTTCGCAATTAACATTGAATTCAATCACTAGACACTTGTAAAAGAACACTTAGACAAATACATGTAGATACAACGGCTATTTGACCTAAACTGGGAAAATTGTAAGCGTCCCTTGGCTCCTTTGTTCTCGATAGCAATTGTTTTATCATGAATTTCGAATTTCAATTTGATATTAAATTTCAAGAAACTTTCCCTATTCTAAAAGTAGATTCATTTTAGAAGACAAACTACCATGAAGGTTCCCAACTGAAAATTTTCCTAACGCATACGTCAATTTTATGAAGAAAGATATTTAATTTAGGATATTACGACAGAGATACAACTAAATTTATTCTTTACATTGCTGTAGAAAAATGTTTCATTAATACTATACTCTTGGTTCTTGGATGGTGCGAGAGGCCATATCTAACAACAAGCCTTACAACCTTAAGCGTAAGTGTTGGTACAGGTACGTTGATGATACCTTTGTTATCTGGTCCAATGGATACGAATCTTTAAACAATTTCCTACCGTTTTTAAGTTCTCAACATGATTCCATACGCTTCACCATGGGGATCGAATGGGACGGTTGCCTTCCTTTCCTAGATGTTCGCGTACACGGGTGCCCTGACGGTGCACTGGGACATTCCGTTTACAGAAAACCTACACACACGGATAGATATCTCAATGGCCTCTTACACCATCATCCAGCCCAAAAACGCGGTGTTATCAATTCTCTTATCCAAAGTGCCATTTCCATATTTGAACCCAATTCGCTTCCTCAAGAACTGAACCGCATTACTGAAACTTTGATCTGCAATAACTATTCCAGGAAAAATATTCAAACTACCATTAACCGCTACACCAACACTTTTCCACAGCAACTCCCCTCATCTAACCCTAATTTCCATCAGCAAGCGTATCTATCCCACATTCACGGTGTCACCGATCGCATCAGCAAGATTCTCTTCAGGAACAGCGTAAAAACCATCTTCAAACCCAATTTCAAGCTCTGAGACTACTTTCTTATCAAAGACCGCAATCATCTGGAAGCCCCTGGTGTCCACCAGATTCCGTGTTCGTGCGATAGCGTATACATCGGTGAAACAAAGCGGTCAGTCAGCACTCGTGTTACTGAGCGTTGTACGCGGTTGTTGCGTGTAGCCGGGTTCGTACTGGCTGAGCATAGACTGGAAACTGGCCACCAAATTCAATTTAATTCTACCCGCATCTTATCTCACAATCTTCACTATTATAGCAGAAAAATCCATGAATCAATAGAAATTTTCAAACATCCTAACAATAATTAGTCGCGAAGATGGTTACCCCTTTCATCACACGCAACCGCCACGTTTCATCGATGCATAACATTTCCGCTTCTTTGATGCACAACATTTCTGTTTCATTGAGGCATAACATTTCCGCTTCATTGCCGCATAACATTTCCGCTTCATCGACGCACATTTCCGCTTCATTGACGCATAACATTTCCGCTTCATCGACGCATAATACTTCCGCTCCATTGACCCAAAACAAGCACTATATAAACCCCTCCGGAATGAATAAATCCCCAGTCAGTGTGCAGTAACAGTCCCGAAGACTTCCTTTAAGAGCGTGGACGAAATGTCGGCCAAGCCTACGATAACGACGCGGTTCCAACCCGGAAACCTACCTGTTATTGACGACTGCGGAAGCCTACTGACCAAATGTTACATCTAATTTGACGATTTAGTATATGAAGAAAGTGACTTTAGCGGTATGGCAAAAATTACTCTTATTCCATCTCTTTAAGAATTTTTCCGTGAACTATCATGTCCGAACCTCTCATAGACAAATTTCTCAGGATGTTTAACGTTTTAACTGATTACTATGACTATTTTTTTTCAGTTAAAACGTTAAACATCCTGAGAAATTTGCTTGTGATACGTATCAATTTCTTCTGGTTAATGCATCCAAATCGTATACTATCCGGTAAAATGTTCAACATTACGACCCGACTTTAATATGGAAACGCGATATTTAGCGAGCTAATCTCGAAACATTGAATTCGGGGGCCTACGCTTCTGAAACATCGAACCGATGTGTACACTCCTCTCGTACACATACACGTATAAGTGTTGGGGAGGTATTTAAAACGTTACGAAGACTGGATTTGGCCCTCGTTCCTACCAATCCAAAGATACGCCGCAATAAGTCGGCTAATACACTAATTTCGACTCCCGAAATCCGTCCGGCTACGAAAACAATAGAACGACGACGTTCGCGTTTTGCAAAGCTCTATTCCGCACACACACATACAGATAATAGTACAGAGAGAAGCGCACAACTCCTCTCGAATCGTGCGGTGGCATATCGGCTGTCACAGGACTCTCCCTATATCGTCCGCCTTCTCGAATCCACCGCTGCGTCCCATACACGAAAGCAATAATAACAATAGACGGCGACGACGACGACAACGAGAGGAAAGGATACAAATTCCGGTTTTTGGCAGACTCTAATGTCGGATCTACATATTCATATACGAACTAGCAGCATGCTTTATCTCTATGGCCTAGTGTTTATTCAGAAACACAATCAAATCGGTAAACTGCTGCTGGAGTATTAGAGTCTGGTTATAGAGTTTCGGGAATAAACTTCCCATAATATCATATATGTTTTCGCAACGACTCTTTGTTTATTTTCTACTACGAATGATTGACTACATGCCACATCTAATACATTGATGGATTCTACCCCACTAAAGAGGTAAAATTCACCCAAATTGGGAGGAAATTTCAGCTATCGTGGGGGAAAACAGAAACTGAGGAAATTTTATTCTAACGAATGGAAAATTAAAAATTGTGTGTACTATCGAAATATTACGATATATTAACAGATAAAATAACAACTAGGTATTAAAAAGTGAACGTTCCTCACATAAGGTCCCTGTGGTGTAGTGGTTAGCACGCCTACACGACAGGCGGAAGATATGAGGTTCGATTCCTTACCGTGGACGCGATTTTGCAAGTGATTAATTACGTAGGAAATTCCAAGGAAAATTATAAATCGTTACATATGTTCGCATGCGCATGTTGTGTACCTATACCATACACCGTGACCACTCATGACCACCAATGTGTCATAATCCGGTATTCTTAGTGATGATAGACAAATTATAAGTGCATAAATTTTAATTCCTAGACACGTTTTTAATAGTAGGCTTTTATTATGAAATAAGGTTGATTGGACAAAAGTAAAAAATCCAGAGATTTTGAAACGACCTCCAAAAATACTTGCATTTTATTAAAATCTAGATTTAAGAAATAGTTTGTATATTACAATCTAGCTTCCCCCATTAATTTCCCATTGTGTGGTTTGCTAAAACCTCATATAAAACATTAAATTTTATTTCCAAACAATCAAGAAATAATTTTATCATAATGCAATATTTCAATCAAATCAATATATTATTCATAATACAATTTCCCTGATGTAAAGAGATGATCTCGAAAGATGAAAAAGCTGCTGTTAGAAAGAGAAAACGAAACCATTGATCGTCCAGTTCAATTCCCCCGTTGACCCGTTCCTACTTTGTATTCGAAAGAGTTCGGGATCAAAATGTCGCAGAACTGAATGTCTAATCCACTGGAGCTGTCCGGAGTTAAGCCTTACGCGAAGGGCAGACTCCGACGCTCCGGAAATACGAATAATACGTCCATATATACGTATGATGGTGTATTGTGGGGAGGCTTAGTTTCGGAAAGGTTTTGTCTCTTGAAAGGCGATATTTATTGATTCGGAAAGTGGAATCTGAATGAGTTTTATATCGTTCTATGCCGTTTATTGGCTGTTCTGTAATATTTAAGCTTTTCTTTGGCACGATTTTTGAAGCAAATATGATTCTTTTTGATTGCTATAAAGTCCCAAAGAGATGCATATATGTATAATATGTGTAATAAGTGCGAAAGAAAAGATGTGAGTGAATTTGATTACCTAAGACTTATATAATCAATTCTAAGTTTTGTGAACTTTATACCTTATACCCCGAAGTCATTGATTGATTGCAGAGTTAAATTGAATAGGTTCTTTTTTTAGTTGCATTTTCTAACTTCGTCAGCATATGGTTGAATTGGACTGCGATATTTAAGGATGTATTAAAAAAATCACTGAACCTATAATCAAAAAAGTTAAACGGCTACAAAAATGAGAATTCATTTTATTGATATTTTCTATCATGAATACCAGATATACGGTTAACTAAAATTTTTCCTTGGATAAATGCTATATCCTGGTTGGTTCAACTATATATACTTATATATATATATATATATATATATATATATATATATATATGCAACTGTTGTAATCAATAGAGCGAGGTAATCGTCTCTGCGATACATAGGCGTTTCACCGGAGTAGCGGCCTGTGTGCAAAAAGTAATTCTCGCTTTGTCAGCGTCCGCTTGTTAATTTTTCGTTCAGTTTAGGAAACGAGAGAGTGCGTTGTGTCTTAACGTTTTATTCGTTATAAATATGTACGTAAATATTAATTTAAAATGTGTAATATGAACAAGGCTAAAATACAACCCTTTGCTGGCACAGTAAATAAGTTTATCTGTGATTTTCCGAATTTGTTCTACGACGGTGCTAAAATAGCTTGTAAAGTGTACGAGAAGCATTTGATGTGCTGGGACAAGGTTTCGCTTACTCGAAATAGAACCGTTTCAGAACTTTTGGTATAAGTACAACCCCGAGTTGAAGTTGCCAACTAGGAAAACGGCACGTAAGCATTAGTATACGCGAAGATGTGGTAAAAAAAAATCAAATCTACAATAAAAAATCAATTGCTTTGGTATGTGCTGACGGGACAACAGATTGTAAAAGAAATTCTATTCTAAATGTTGTACTACGTGTACTGGACTCTCATAAACCGATATTTCCACTGTTACTAGCTAGCAAAAAACTGGAAAAGTGTACTGGTGCAGCAATTGCGAGGGTGATACTTAGTACGTTGGAAAACTTTCAAGTCCTCAACTGTTGATGCTTATGAGCGATGGTGCCGCGACAATGCGTTCAGTAGGCCGTTCCCTTCTTGAGCACGGTTGCAAGAGTTTACATGTTACGTGCAAAGTGCATGCTTGACATCTTGCAACAGAAACTATTCGACAGTGTTCACCCGATGCACAAATTATTCGTAACAACTATAAGAGATTAGATGGCGCAGTAGAATAAATACAAAATAGAGCGTTGTCGTTAGTGGGGTCACTGCAAATAGTGGACGAAGTACATATACGGCTACATGGTGCACTACACATGAAGAAAGATTCCGGTTTTATCATATTAAAACAAATTTGTGACGGTGCATCGACTAATTCATTAACTGCATTCAAAGAATGTATTAATCCCGCACATATTAACCTTTTTCAAAATATAAACACATTTTTTCACCACGACGAACATCGTTCAATGAGAACTGTGGAAATATATCTAATGCTGTCAACTTTTTGCGACTCTTATCTAGTAGGTAACAATTAGAGTTGCTCAATTTGCGCCAACAGCCAGTGGCGGTCGCACAAAGGTTTACACAGAATAAATGGTCAGAAATACAGTATAATACATACTCAAACACTTACCGTCTTAAAAGTCTTCCGTGAAATCACAAAGTGAATAATGTCTGTTAAATATCTGCAATATTAGATATGTTTCAACTGTTGTTTCGGTAAACCGAGTGCGGCGTGAGGAAAAAATGTGTTTATATGCAGAAAACGGACGTTCTGCATCTAGTGACGCTATATTTGCGTAATTAAAATAATCTTTGGAACAACTTAACGGTTCTATTGACGCACCTTCACAAATTTGTCTTAATGTGCCAAAATCAGAATCTTTCTCTAAAACACTTTCAAACCTTTCTAGAACAGAAACATATTTTGCGTCTTATACCGCGCATAGCTGTGCGTGAACATGTTGCACTATTTGCAGAGATTCCACTAACGACACCGAAGGATTTTGTAATTTTTCTATTGCCTCCACTAGTCCGAAGTAATTGTTTTGAATAGTTTTTAAATCCGCTTTAACCTGACTATTTTGAAATTTCGACTGGGTTTCCTTGATAGCCGCAACTTCCTTTGGATCGAATTGTAAAACCACGTTCTTAATATTCTCAAAATATTTACGATAATAAAACGCGGCCTGTAACCACGTTCCCCAACGTGTAAGAATAGGTTCTGGTGGCTCAGGCATACGGGGGCACAGTCTGTGAAATTTGCGAATACGTTTTGGGAATTTGACAAACATTGCTTTTGTATGCGCTATTAAAGCGTCTACCTCAGAATAACATTTTTTAATACTATCTGCCACATGACTGAAAGCATGAATTTTACACGTAATATGTAACAAGTTAGCACAATGTTTTTTAAGAAACCGGCCTACAGAAAGCATGTTTACGGCACCATCACTCATAAACATCAACAGTTGGTTTGTTGAAAGTTCAAACTTTCCAATGTATTTAATACCAACTTTGAAATTACTTCGGCAGTACATTGTTGTACTCGTCTGGAAGCTAATAGAATTGAAGGTGACGATTGATGTGGTTCCATTGTATGTACCATTACATTAACCACAGAATGTTTTTTACGATGTTGTTTCGTCACACACATAACCACAGTTTTTTATCTTTCAACTCCGATTTAATTCCTTTTTCATCATGTTCACGAAGAGATGGCACAATTCTTTGTAGCGATGCCCGACTTGGTAATTTGCCGTTCGAATATTTATTCCAAAAGAAGACATATGCTCCCTTGTCTTGTAAATTAAACGGTAGATTACATGCAATAAAGGTAACACATAAATTAAATTTAAATTTGTTATAGTGTCGTGTGCAATTTTTTTTTAAGAATGCTGTTTACTATTTACGTGACGTAGACAATCCCTTTCGGACCAACACATTAAAGGGATATTACAAACTACACATTGAATTTTAACGCCATCATAATTTAGGTTAGGCATTTCTGCTATAAATTCTGTAACTTTGTCCAACGTTGGTCGTTTTCGCAACGTAGGCAACATTTTTACAACAAACATAGAACTACGAAATAGTATAGAGACTCGCAGTTATACTGAGGGTTGTATCGAACCTCCGCCACTGCCCATTGGCGCTAGTCAGCAACTCTAGTAATAATACTGATAATGGTGCTTCTACTTTTAATGTTCGGTAATTTCGATGCGGCCCGCCAACCTATTTGATAACACTGTTTAAGAGAGTAAGTGTTTCGCAACTTTTCAGATATAATTCTTGATTGGTTCTGTTATTATTATTCGATTTATTACTTAATTTTTGGTGTTGTACTTACTGAAGGAAGTGCACGCCCATGCCGCGCAGAGACATTACCTCGCTTTAGTAATCAAGTATCATTTGTTTTTCTACACTAATAATTGAAGTAGCTGTTTCTTTTGTATTCTTCCTCAAGAAAGTTGGAAAGCCATGTGTTCTTAGTACCTATAATGGGTATAAAACTAAGTCTGCTTTTATTACTTCGTGATCCTGATAATGTATTTCGCTTTAAATAACAGTTGAAACAAATTGTATCTATTTATTTTTCATGTACTGCACATATATCGCCCTTACTGTACACTTATAATGCATTTATTTTGTTGCATTTGCTAGTCCTATTCATAACCGTAAGAGGTTGTTTTTCATCCATCCGCTCCGAAGCTATCTGCGTTAAAATTATAACCGTCGGTCGGAAGAGAGATCGTACAGGGAGGGACGCAGGGGGCGGAAGGGGGGGGGGGACCTCTTTAATGTAAATGGTCCATTCCTCCTGGTGTCGAAGCTTCGTTGCGATCACAATAGAGTGTCTGATGAGTGCCAATAAATCAGAGCTATATGCAAAATCTCCCTTTTATTAAATGGGGAGCGCAGGGAGCAGTAACGGCAGTAGCAATAGCAATGGCAGCCGCGGCGTCGACGTAACGTTACAAACACCCATCAATATCAGGCCATAGAGATAACGTCTTTAATTATATAAAACATCGAGGTGTATTTTCTCAATGCAGCCATTAGTCATTCGAAAGAAAATTGGGGTGGTTTTTTCCCGGTTATTTATTTCGGGATGTATTTTTTCTCCTTATTTTGACTGCTTTTACGGCCGTGGCGTTTTAATGTTTCTATTCAACTTAAAAGCTGCAGCTTTTTTGGCCATATTTCTGCTGGAAATGCTGTTATATTTTTCTTCGGCAAATGCGTACTCCCTTAAAGAAGCTTATATACATTATTTAGGACTTTTTCTAATGTTATATTATTATTACACAGATTATTCAAAGTTATCGGGCCACTATTGCTGACTTTGTTATTATTGTAGCTACGATGTTGATTAAGCACCGAAGAAGTAGTGTTTATTCTGTTGATCACAATGGTGGTTTTTAATTAAACACCTTCACTATTTTTCAAAATATTCTTATAGTAGATAGTATAGCCCTATAATGAAAAGCAAAAGAGGTACGATGAAATTAACATTGGCCAATTAAAACTGAAGTATCTTTGTTATGAGAGTTGGAAATTATTCAAAACAATTACGTGGGACTAGCGGATGCGATAGAAAAACTACAAAATTCTTCGGTGTCGTTAGTGGAATCTTTGCAAATAGTGCAACATATTCACGCACAGCTATGCGCGATAGAAGACGCAAGAAATGTCTGTGTTTTAGAAAGGTTTGAAAGTGTTTTAGATAAAGACTCTGATTTTGGCACATTAAGACAAATTTGTGAAGGTGCGTCAACAGAACCGTTAAGTTATTTGAAAGATTATTTTACTTACGCAAATATAACGTCACTAGATGTAGAACGTTCGTTTTCGGCATACAAAAACACTTTTTCTTCACGCCGCACTCACTTTGCCGAAACAACTTTGAAAACATATCTAATGTTACAAATATTAAATAGACATTATCCACTTTGTGATTTCACGGAGGACTCTTAAAACGGTAAGTGTTTGAGCACGTATCACATTTAATTTATTTCGTGTAAACTTTTATGCGTCCGCCACTGGCTTTCAGCGCAGTTGCGTTGCTCTAGTGATGAAGCATATCCTACTGTTTCGACTTAGTTTGAGTGTTTGGTGTGGCATTCATGAAAACCAATATGGTCCATACTTTTGTGAAGGCACTCTTACAGACGAACGGTACATTGGAACTTTATGTGGTGTGCTAAAAGAATTTTTAGGTAATTTAAATCTGGAGGAGAGGGCGCTCAAACAAAACGGTGCACCTGCGTATACGCAGGTGCACCGTTCCTTGCAAAGCACAAAAGGTTTAACTGAAATCCGTGGAGATACATGGATCAGAATCCATTGACCTGTTAATTGGTCGGCGCGCTTTCCCGACCTATCCACCATGAATTTCTTCTTCTGGGGGGTTCTAAGGAAGACCATATACAAACAGCGAGCATAGAAATATGGAGGAATTGCAAAACGTGTCATCGTATCTCTTTTGTTTTTCATTTTCGGGCTATAGTACCACAATCAATTAGCTGAGAATATGCCACGATGACACTTTTTATTCTAGAGGTGCTCTACGGTTGAAAATAAGAAAAGCAGCTCCTAGGCAGCATACATAATTATGGTACGGTTAAAAACTTTATATAATACTCTGACGTTTTAGTTTTTACGAAATACAAACATTTAGTGTAAAATTTGTGGAGGAAGTGAACATTTTCAAACAGGATCTGAATAGAGCATGTACAAAAGCCAGTCATACATCGTATGTATACAAGTAGTCCATATGGAAATTACATCCCCGCAACAGAAGTACGCATAACAGATCATTTCACTTCCATTACGCACGTCAAAAATATATTATTTATCGCCCGAATACCAATAACGCTCATGCAATATCCTATATACCCCGAGGGATTCCTTTTGTCTTGCATTGCAACATCGCGATCGGGAGTGCAAACTTTGTTGCTTATAGAGGACCGGAGATGGGTCTTTGATTTATGATTTGCATTTTTGAGTCAGAGGGTTCCAGTATTGCCTCGCGGTGGTTAACAGAGACTAGTATACAATCAAACAAGTTTTTAAATTATAAGTGTTATTAATATTATATGTAGGCTTCGTGAATACACAATGTAGTTATCGAAGAAAATTTTATCAGGGTTGTTATAGCAATAATATAGGAACAAAGGAATCCACGCATTCTTTAATTTGATTTAAGTTATGTAGCTAAATATTGAAATTCTTGTTTCCGTAGCAATAGCGATAACGTTAGGAATTTGGTGTACGTAAAGTCATCTTACTTATTACTAAAGCTGGCCTCGCGTTCCACTAGAGTTATTCTGCTAATAGAGATGTGTGCTGCCGCAAATAATTTCGCTCATCTTATAAATAAAAATTAAATAACACGAGCTCAAACACTTACCATTTTAAGAGTCCTCCGTGAAATCACAAAGTGAATAATGTCTGTTAAATATCTGCAACATTAGATATGTTTCAACTGTTGTTTCGGCAAAACTAGTACGGCATGAGGAAAAAATGCGTTTATATGCAGAGAACGAACGTTCTACATCCAGTGACGTAATATTTGCGTAAGTAAAATAATCTTTCAAATAACTTAACGATTCTGTTGACGCACCTTCACAAATGTGTCTTAATGTGCCAAAATCAGAATTTTTCTCAAAAACACTTTCAAATTTTTCTAGAACAGAAACATTTTTTGCGTCTTCAATCGCGTATAGCTGTGCGTGAACATGTTGCACTATTTGTAGAGATTCTTCTAACGGCACCGCAGGATTTTGTAGTTTTTCTATTGCATCTGCTAGCCCGAAGTAATTGTCGTGATTGATTTTTAAATCCATTTTAACCTGACTATCTTGAAATTTCGACTGGCTTTTCTGGATAGCGGCAGCTTCCTCTGTATCGAATTGTAAAACCACGTTCTTAATATTGACAAAATATTTATGATAATAAAACGCGGCCTGCAACCATGTTCCCAACGAGTTAGAATAGGTTCCGGTGGCTCTGGTATACGGGGGCACAGTCTGTGAAATTCGCGAATACGTTTCGGTGATTTGACAAATACTGCTTTGGTATGCGCTATTAAAGCGTCTACCTCAGGATAACATTTTCTGATACTATCCGCCACAAGATTGAGAGCATGAATTTTACACGTAATGTGTAACAAATTAGCAGAATGCTTTTTAAGAGACCGGCCTACAGAAGGCATGTTTGCAGCACCATCACTCGCTAACATCAAGAGTTGGTTTGTTGAAAGTTCAAACTTGTCCAATGTATTTAACACTAACTTTGAAATTACTTCGGCAGTACACTGTTGTATTCGTTTGGAGACTAATAGAATTGAAGGTGCCGATTGATGAGATTCCAATTTGCGTGCCATTACGTTAAGAACAGAATGTTTCTTCCGATCTGTTGTTTCGTCGACACATAACCACAATTTTTGATCTTTCAACTCCGATTTTATTTTTTGTTTAATATGTTCGCGCGCAGATGGCACAATTCTTCGTAACGATGTTCGACTTGGTAATTTGCACTCCGAATAGTTATTCCAAAAGCAGATAAATGGTTCCTTGTATAGTAAATTAAACGGTATATTACATGCGATAAACGTAACGCATAAATTAAATATAAATTTTTCATTGTCTCGTGCGCAATTTCTTTTTGAGACATGCTTTTCATTATTTACGTGTCGTAGACAATGTTGTCTGGACCAACACATTAACGGGATTTTACAGATTACTGTCCGACCGCGGTCGTTTTGCTGACGAAATCATAATTTTTCTAGGACAGATAAACAATTGCGCAAATGACCGGCAGTGAAAATGTCCGTACTGCTCCGCAGACGAAGTAACACTACCGTTCCTCTCGGTCCGAACTGATTCTACGCTGATGCGCGGTACCGCTCGTGGCCAGCGTTACCTATTACACATTATTTGAAATGTTTACATGCATATATTTTATTGCTAATTCACGTAAATAACTATTGCTAGGGAAAATTCACATTGCTGTTAATGTAGAGTAAGACAGTTCTGATGTATAGTTCTCACCGATTAACAAACGCCGTCACTTTGTTATATTTAACAAAGTGACAAAGTCCTTCAATTTTGATTATAGGAGTGCTCCAAGAAAATGCGCTGTCTGTGTCCAATTCTGTATTAAAAGAAGACGATGAAATACATTTTAAAAAATTTTATTTTCAGTTTGGATTGCTCCCTAGGCCACCCTTGGACCAACATTTGTCTCTCTACAAATTCTATTACGATACAAATTTGCTGAAAATCAATACATATGAGTAAGTTTTGGAAAACATAAGTCACAACGAATCTTTTTCTAAAGTTATGATTTTAAAACCATTGGCGCTATAGTGTGCAAGGCGGTTTTATTACATAGTCAATAACTATAGTTAAAAAGAGTTACCTCCTTTCTTTGCCGATCCTGGAGGCTGGTGCAGATAACATTTCACCCCTTTTTGTCTACGACAAGGGAGCTGCACCTAAAAGGTTCCTGGCCGTTAGGGAAGTGGATCGGCACTTTCCAGGCAGAAATCTCGGTGCTGACCCTAGCAGTCACGTCTAACTAACGTTAAGATTGTAGGCAGAAATATCGATTTATTTACTGACAGCAAGCAAATAGTAATCACGTTTCTGTTAGTCAACTACCATACACAATACATGGACAGCTGTTTGTTTCTCAATTTGATAGTTTCCTCTGCAAGACTCAAATTATACGTATACTTCTTTAGCGAACAGTGTCTTGTTAGAGCATCTACTACTATTTTGGTGGACTTCCTGTCTACATTAAAGGCCTAGTGAATCTCGTGTACAGCCGTAGCAGTATTTTTGCACTTAGGCACGACATTCTCTGACACAAGGGAGCGTTTATAGTGTCGTTGCGATACTCGATAAGAGCAGCGAGTTATCAAAACTGGGTGCGACCCTCACCGGTTGGCCTGTTTTGTTAACTCGTCGCTCTTATCGAATATCGCAATTCCACTATAAACGCATCCTTAGGCATTTATTGATTTATCAGTGATCCTGTTGATCTGAGAATGCCACGTGAGATACCATCAACCGGAGTGATGTGGATCGGCCGAGTTGAAGTCGAGTAGTAGACAGTATAGACGACTGACAAGCAACCGTGATCCCGGAAGTACAAATTAAATGTGAATAAGTTTTCTATAAATTATTAAAAATTATTTTTTTTTAATTTAAACAATATGTGAAATCAAAAATTTGCACAGCTGCAACTGTAGACAGTAGACCCGTCTTAACCACTCTAAGTAAAAATATATTCAATAAAGGCTGTCTACAAAAAAATTCGGAAATCTACTTTTTGTGCGGCTTCAATTGCAATTTTTGTATAAAAAAAACACCAATTAACCAAGTGAAGTTGATCACATGGTCCTCATCGAATTTTGTTCCGTATTGAGGTTAGGTTTAAACCAATTGATTTTATATGATTTTCCTAAGTGAATTATATTTGCTATGGTGTGAGATGTGGTCGTATTTTCTCACACAATGCCTTAGACAAACGTCAAAACTTCTAAATATTTTAATGTTAAAGCATTTTATAACCCGTTATAATATAGAATAATTTTTTTATTTCTCAAAGTGGCAAATATCGTACCCATTCTGAACTATCATACACTTTTTATAGATGCTGCGAAAATACGTGAAGAAAATGGTTACTTATGGTAACGCATCATGTCAAACAGTTGACTGTCAGCTAGGTTTGACATGATGCCTCCGTACGCTTGAAAGAGAAACGCCGGTATACTGACGCACACTTGACGCGCTTTCCATCTAGAAACCTTCCTGAAAAAACAAATCACTACTTAAATGACTACTTAAAGCGCGCTCAAAAAATAAATCTGTTTTTTGTTAATAGGCGTTTTATTGCAAAAACTTACTGCAAACATTGCTATAATTTTTAAATATATTTCCTTATTTCTGATTGTTTGACTTCCGAACTCACCTTTTAACTAATAATTTTTAAAAAATTCTCATCCTGCGCTCCCAATCCAGTGACCAATCGACAAGCTAAACATCAATGAAGTTATGTTTTTTTAATTGCATTAAAATATAATAATCTGCTTTTTAGTTATCTCTAAAAATCATAATTTTTTGATGGACTTCACCCAGGTTGACCGTAGTTCATTTCTTTGACACTCACTCCTTCTGCCATTAAAGGCCTTGGGCATTTCACGGTCCATTTCTTTATGTTAAGTATAGTTTGCGTCACAGTTGAAGATATCATTATCTTGTCCTGTTCCCAATATGATTTAGTACTACATCCATTAATACAATGAAAAGAAGTTAATTGAGATTTTCTCCTTGTTTAACACCGATTTTTCTTTCAAATCGTCTGAATTTCCTTGTATTTAAAATATTAAAACATCAAAAACATACCAATTATTTATTTGTTCTATAGTACACAAAATATACAGAAATAAGATAATAATAAGAACAAATACACAGAAGGCGAACCTTGTTCGTGGGGTATTACACTTTAAATCATTATCATCAACTATTTTAGCATACATACAAATTCTGGATATAAACAAACGCGTTGATGTATTTCAACTCTGTCTTTGTTTTGGATCCATTGCTTTAATTTTATTTTAAACTTATATGTATTAGTGATAGACCTTATGTCATTAGGGATTATGCTATATAAACGTGGAGCTTGGAATAAGTACGACAATAATATACTTTTATACGGCTGCGGTACCCTATGTTTATTATTTGATCTACTACGTGTGTCATACACATGTTCTATCGGTATTAGGTTGTTTATTAACGTGCTGCGATAACGCAGTTTTGTAGAAGTATAACTGTCGTATATCAAATATCTTTGTTTCCTCAAATAATAATTTGGATGGGCAAGTATACGGTTTTTTATACATTTTTTTAATTAACTTTTGTGTTCTTTCTACGGGTTGTATATAGGCTTTTGCAAAAGCTTTCCATGCTGTTATACCATAAACCATTTGACTCTGAACAAGTGCATAGTATACAATTTTTAGCTGTTGTATATCTAAAATTTCAGCATACGATGTTAATTTATGAGATAAGAATCTAGGTTTTTTAACTAACAAGGGAACACCGGCAACCCGCACTTCTCGATTTCGATGAAACTGCACAGACTGAAAGAGTACCTTGGTATAAGAACACCATTTTTTTCTTACCTAGCGTATCTCGTCGATTAGGGGGTACAGCCCTCTCCGAAGATTTTTCTGTTTTTCTTATTTGTGTAAATATCTCGGAAATTACAACAGGTATCTTTTTATTTTTAGAATATAATTTGAAGTAAATTACATAGACCCAAGAATGACGCGAATTATTTTCGGGAAAAATTTATAACGCGAGACCGGGCACCCCTCCCCCCCTTTTTTCATTTTTTTTCCTTTATTTTTCACAAATAAAGTATATTACATAGTCTAAAGGATGGCGCAAATTATTTTCGGGAAAAATTAATAACGGGGGACCGGGTACCCCGTACCCCCCTTTTTTTATTTTTTTTCTTTATTTTTCTACTACTGTAAGCACTTGTAATTAATCCATCTCAATCGGATTATTTTATGGCATTTTTTGGAAACGTTTTCGAACTAATTCACTAATATATGTCTATTTAGAACGACAATTATCTATGTACGTCAATCAATGACAACTAAAGTTTTATTATCGTCTTTTAATATCTTTATTATTAATTATCTCAATTTGACCACATACATATTCTACATAAAACCGACTCTATTCGTGAAAAAATAAAATACAAAAATGTAAAAAAATGGGAGTATGGGCTACCCGGTCTCGCATTATTAATTTGTCCCGAAAATAATTCGCGCCATCCTTTAGACTATGTAATATACTTTATTTGTGAAAAATAAAGAAAAAAATTTAAAAATGGGAGGCGGGGGGGGGGGGGGGGGGGGAGGTCCCGCGTTATTAATTTTTTGCGAAAATAATTCACGTCATCCTTGAGACTATGTAATTTACTTCAAATTATATTCTAAAAAGAAAAAGATATCTGTTATAATTTCCGAGATATTTACACAAAAAAAAAACAAACATCTTTGGGGGGGGTTGTACCCCCAAATCGGCGAGATACGCTAGGTAAGAAAAAAATTGTGTTCTTATACGAACGTACTCTTTCCGTCTGTGCAGTTTCATCGAAATCGAGAAGTGCAGGTTGCCGGTGTTCCCTTGTAAGTACGATATATGTTTGTCCCATCTAAGGTGTGAATCAATATATATATCAATGTATTTGGTGGTGTTTATTTATCTATTTTGGTGTGTTTTACTCCATTTTCTACATTCAGGAATCTGTAATGCGGGAGGTAAGTCGAGTATGATGTGAAAGCGACGCAGTAGGTTTTACTGTAATCCATCGTTAATAGACGATCGTTTAGTAAATGAATTACATCACTAAAATCTTTTTCTGCTTTCTATTTCAGTGTTTCCCATTTATCAGCCTGGTACAATACAACTGTGTCATCTGCAAAAGTCACAATATGCCCTGCTGTACGTTATTTGTGCAATTCGCTTATATATATGTACGTTGGAGAGAAGTGGCCCCAAAACTTTTCCTTGTGGAATGCCGTATTGTGTTTGGCGAGAACTACTATGGATTCAATTTATTCTGACTGCGTCCGATTTGTGATGTAGGATTGTAACCAGGTATGTACTGGCCCGCGAGGATCAGTCCTCTCCAAGATGTTAAGTAATTTTCCGTGGTGTACTGTCTCAAATGCTTTTGCCAGATCTACAAATATGGCCAAACAGAGAATTTTTATTGATGGAGTCTCCAATATAATTAACTATCTCATTTATAGCATCCTGAGTGCACATTTTCTCTCTAAAACCATACTGATAATCCGAAAAAATGCAATTTTTCTGAAGGAAGATGTCAATCCGTTTCTTCATTATTTTTTGACTTTTGATAATGCAGGTGTCAGCGATATTGGTCTATAATTAATGAGTCTTCATTTCTTTTTCATTTTTTGGTATTGGCGTTATTACCGTCTTTTTGAAAGCTACAGGAAATTGTCCTATTCTAAATGACCAATTAAAAATATACAGAAGTGGGTTGACCAGTTTATGAGCGGTAAGCTTCAGTATTTCTACTGTTATGCCATCTACACCAGGATCTTTTCTGTTTTTAAGTGACACAATTGCACTGTATATTTCGCCTTCATCAGTATTCGTCAGATCAAACGATTGTGGTGTTAATGTTTTAACTAAGTTTATATTTTGAACTTTTTAAATCTTAGTTGCTAAATTCTGTCCAACTTCTGCAAAATATGTGGAAAATTTCTCAGCGATAGATTTTGAATCACTTAATGTAATTCCATTTTCGGTTTCAATTTCATTTATTTCGTTTATACTTTGTTTAGAAGAAATATTGCTAATTATATTTCACATTGCTGTTGAGTCATGTTTTTTCTTTTTTACTTGCCCTTGATAGTAATTTCTTTTTGTGTGTTTAATCTCATCAGAGAGTCGATTTCTAAATTCTTTATATGTTCTTACACTATCTTCAGCTGGATTATTTTTCATTGCTTTATACAATCTTTGCTTCTCACTAACTAGTCGTAGTAACCTGTCACTCATCCATGGTGTTCTTTTTACCTTGTTTCGTTTTATTTTTATCGTATTTGTAGATTCTTGCATATGTGACTGTATTATTTCTATCGGATGGTTAGTTGCTTCATTAATACTATAGACTATATCAATACATATAGACTTCAGTCCAATTTTCATTAGATATTCGTTCTAGTAATTTATTTTTGTCTAGAAATCGTTTACATTTTATTTTATGATTTGTTTCCTTTGCTCTTTCACTTTTAAACTGTGGTATTCTAGAAAAATGGTCCTTTATGTCGGTCTTGAACACTAAGGATGTGTACTTGAAACAATTCCTACTATCTTCAACAAATATGTGGTCTAGACATGTTTGAGATAAAGCTTGGACTCTGGTGGGACTGTTTATATAAGACTGGAAACCATTTGAGATTAAGACATCTATGTAGGTAACTTCACTACCCTCCAAAATATTTATGTTGATATCCCCCAAGAGTATTTGATTATCGTGTTTTTTTATTTAGGTTTTTCAAGATAATGGGCAAGTGAGTCTACAATTGTAACTGTTGGTATGGACGGTGTCCTATATATTATGAAAAAAGACATTCTATTCTAAGGCATTTCTCATATTGCCTTTTTCTAGTTCGACTTGTATTGTGTTTAAATCGATACTAAAACATGTTGTGAATCCTGTCGCTGACATTATAAAAACAAATGTAGTAGCACCTGTATTCAACGCTAAACAAGCCCAAGCCATAAAATCCTCTGATTATTAATACATAACAGCGCAATTACAGAACGAAATCTCCATTACGTACATATACATACAGACCACCTTCTGTAATAACCGTATAATACCGCTCCAACCCCAATCCAACATCGTATAACGGCGACGACGATGTAGTTTACACCTAAATTGAACAATTCAGTACAAGTGGTAAGTATATAATCGAGCAGCCGCCACAGCAACTGCCATACCTTTACCAGTTAACTAAAACTAGTCGTAGAAGGCGTCAACTCAAACAATTGAACGCCACCCCCCCACATACATCAATCAGGTACACGTTGCCGCCGCCTCCGCACCTTATTTAAACATAAACTTTCGTGTCCTATATACATAGCGCGATCGTACGTTGCATGTATAAATATATGCGGAGCGCCATCTAGGTGCGATATATAAAGGCACAAAGCGGAGAGTTTAGAAACAATCAAACTAGGTGCAGGCGGCTGGAGGTCCTGAGACAATACCTATACCTACGACTATCTATATGTATGCTTCTGTATATATGTATATGTATATACAATGCTGCCACCTTGCAAACATCAAATGCAGGTCGGAGGTCCTGATTGCTCAAAGGCATCCTTTTGGTGTTGTAGAGGGCGCGCAAATGCTAAGACAACAAAACAGGACACATGTTTCTCGTAGCACATACTACCCTGTTTTAGAGGAATACATAGACAAGACGTAAGGGGCGGAGAATCTCCAGCACCGTACCGCTGCACAAATGCCTCGATACAAAGGATTTTCGCAGGTGTACAAGCTGTCCCTTTCCAACGTTATCCCCGCAGTCTCCGATTAGCCATCTTCAAAGGGTGAAATACCCTTGACGGGCCACACGCGGGACACACACGGGGAAAGGTCGCATGTAAGGGTGTACATGTGCGACCCGTGGTAGTTAGTTTACGTTAAAAATTACAGATCAAATAGACGATCTTCGACTGCTGTTGTGTATCCGAATACCTCGTTCTCGTTGTGTTCCTGCTGCTCGTCGACGGTGTTTAATTTGGTTTAATTAGAGAGAGAAACGTTGTAGGGAATAGATCGTGGCGTTTCGTATTTGATCTGAAGCACGAAACGTCGGTCGTTGCAGTTCGAGTTAATTAAGAAGTAAAAATCGTTAAACCAAGGAAGTATCGGTTCAAGTAGAATTTCGCCGAAGAAGATGGGATTGTAACGAAACTGCTGTTGCAGTATCATTATTACGGATGCTAACAAGATTAATGTAATTATTGTTGTAAATGGGAAACATAGAAACCCAGCTAAAATATGCATGTGATAATCTTTACTATACAGGGTGAATCGGGAGGAACGAACCAAACTCCAGGAGCGTATTGCACACGTAAAAGGCTCATATGCTCTTATCTGATTTTCATTTATTTTCAAGTTACAAATAAACGAAATTTCATACAGTAGTATTCTTTTAATAATAGCGTTCCTTTAATAAATGTACAGAAGTACCACCACTTACCTCTTTCTTTAATATCGGTTACAGTATTTCTAAAGCCTATTTTACACGCCGCGATCTATTGGTAAATTATTTGAACAAGTTCTTGACCAGGAAATCGATAGAAATATGTTGATTTATATTCCGCAATAAATTGAACAATTTTTTAGCGATCGTGAATACTCGCTTAGTTTCGTTAATAGTTGAATGGGGTAAATATTAAATAGGAAATTTTCATCTACAGATGAAAATGGATTGGCAATCTGCCTTTGTTAGACGTTTTGACAATACGCACAGATTAGCTTAGATTACTTCGGTTTCAGTTAGTTAATTCAAATTATCCATACATCATAATCGTCGTAAATTTTCGAAATTTATCCTCACTATAAAAACACTAAACAAAATTCGTAGGTACTTTTCTGTTACCGGGTTGGTATTACAACAGCAAAGTTAGTGAAAAATTGTGGCAAACATTGATACGATAAATTGTCAAGAAATCGTACCGATTTTTGCTGTTTTATACTGTACGATAAAATCGAAGATCAACTTGCTCATTTAATTTGCCAATAAATCGCGGCGTGTAAATCAGGCTTAATACGTCGAAATGTATCCCAAGTGTCAACTTTTACTTTATAAACTTCATTTTTGGACCAGCTCCATAAACAATAGTCTAGTGGTGTGAGGTCTGAAGATCTTGGGGGCCAACTAATAGGACCACCGCAACCAATCCAAAGCCCTGGAAACCTATCGTCCAAATGTTGGCCGACCTGACGATCGAAATGTGCACTAGCTCCATCATACTGATAATACATTTGCATTCTGATGTTTATAGGAACATTCTTTAGTAGTACCTGTAATTAATTTTGTAAAAAATGTAAGTAGTGCCAAGTAATGCTTGGACCATTTGTAAGAACGCTAGTTAAAATTTTTCATTACGCTATAGCTTGAAGAAAAATGAAAACTGGATAGGGACATATAAGTTGCCTACATTATTTTCACGTGCGCAGTACACTCCTAGAGTTTAGATCGATCCTCCCGACTCACCTTGTATGTACGTATGTTTACTTTTGGCGTTATTTCTTGGCCATTAAAGCAGTACTAAGATCAACATGTACGAAAAATTTTAGAATCGCAAAGACTTTAGAAATAAGTTATAAACACAACAGTGGCGATTTCACTACTAGGTCCATTGGTCAGTAACCCCCCAAACATATTTCCAAACAACTGGCAACATATTCTTTCAAGTTATAATTTATATCTTTTTTAAAATGTTATATATAGAGTAAGATAATCGTTCGTCGCGCCATAGGCATGCGGTTTCTTCAATATTTACAATACCGAAAAAGAAGTAATAAAGCGAATAATAGTAAAAAAAAAACTAATCACGAATTATAATATATGTAAAGCTGTGAAACACTCACCCTCTTAAGCAGCGTAATCAAGTAGGCTGGCGGATTGCATTGGAATTACTGAACATGAGAAGTAGAAGCACCATCATTAGTATTATAACCCAGTGGATAAGAATCGTAAAAAATTGATAGCATTAGATATGTTTCAATAGTTGTCTCGTAGAACCGTGTTCGCAGTGGTGAAAAAATGTGTTTATATTTGGAGAAAGACCGTTCAACATCTACCGATGTAATTCATGTATGATTAAAATAATCTTTGCACTCAATTAATGGATTAGTCGAAGTACCATTACAAATTTGTTGTAATGTGATAAAATTGGAATCTTTCTCCAATACACTCTCCAACTTTTTTAAAACGCGAATATTTTTTGCGTCATCTATAGTGCGTATGTACTTCGTCCACTATTTGCAGTGACTTCACTAACGACAACGCTCTATTTTGCAATTGTTCCAGTGCGTCATGTAAGCATTTATAGTAGCTATGAATACTTTGTAAATCTGTTTCAACAGAAGTATCTTGAAATTTTGACTGGCTCTCCTTAATAAATGCAGCTTCGGCAGGATTGAATTGTAGAATAACAGCTTTTAGGTTCCCCAACGTGTAAGAATCGGCTGTGGTGGACCGGGACACTGCGCGTGAAATTTTCGAAGACGTTTTGGAGATTAGAGAAACACTTTTTTTTGTACTTGATATTAATGCATCTACCTTGGGATAACATTGTCTAATAGTTTGTGCTACAAGATGTAAAGCATCCACTTTACAAGTTACATGTAAACTGTCGCAACCGTGTTCAAGAAGAAAACGGCCTACCGCACGCATTGCCGCTGCACCATCACTCATAAACATCAACACTTGACGTGTTGAGACTTGAAAGTTTTTTAACGTAGTAAGCATCACAGTCGTAATTGCTGCACTACTACACCCTTGTAATCTTTTGCTAGCTAGTAACAGTGGAAATGTCGGTTTATGTTGATCCAGTACACGAACTATAACATGTATAATAGATTTTTTTTTACAATCTGTTGTCTCGTCAACACACAACCAAAGCAACTGATTTTTTAATGTAGATATGATTTTATTTTCCACCTCTTTGCGTACAAATAAAACATGCTTACGTGCTGTTGCCGTACTTGGCAACTTCAACTCCGGGTTGTATTTGTTCCAAAAGTTCTTAAACGATTTCTTATCCAGTATGTTAAGTGACAAATTACATGTTATCATCATGACAAGTAAATCGAAAATAAAGTCATTTCCATTTCTGTGTTTTGCACAGTCGTTCTTTTGCCAGCACATCAAAGTTTTCTCGTACACTTTACAAACTATTTTAGCACCGTCGTACAATAAATCTGGAAACGCACAGATAAAGTTTTTTACTTTATCAGCAAAGGGTCGCTGTTTAGCCTTGCGCGCACTGGACACTTTTGATTAAACATTTTCTTGAAAAACTACTATTCCGCTCGCCTGATTTAATTCACACGCACATGCCGCGCTAGTGATGATGAATGTGTACGAATTTGAACTGCTTTGCCACCCGGCAGATGTTTACGCATCGCATCAGACAGGCGCGCGCCGAGTTCCGTTCGCTGCTCCAGCTGTTACGGCTATGCTGAGACAACACGATTATCTTACCTTAGTAATATATTTGCGATCATTTGTATACGAGTGTGTTATCTACGTATTTATTAAGAAAAAAGAAAATGATACACAATCATCCCGTCGTAAGTGTATGCTTGCAGGTATGCACGTATGTACAGGGTGAAAATAAAAATTGGAAACGCTGTTTTTATCCGAAGTTATTATAGATACAAAGAATTGCTCAGATAACGTTTTTAGTAATTCTAATAAGCTAACTAAATCCATACAAAACTGGTAAAAAAAGTTAAATTGTCGTAGATATAGTAATACCTTTTTTAAGTGGTACAACCTGTATACCTTTACACCGGTTAATAGAAAATATTTTTTTCTTTAAAAAAGTATAGGGATATTTCCTTCTAAACTTGATAGTTTTTAAGATATTAAAAAAAATAACCAGCCAAAGTAAAAGTAAGTAAAAAGGTTTCAAACATTAGTAGCATCATATTAGCACATGCTAAGGTCAATATTACATAGTAGATGCAACTAAAGTGCACAGTGGGTTATATTGTTGCAATATAATGACGCATATTACTGTGAATTGCGTGAAACTTTGCAAATCGATACATACGGCGCCATCTCTTGGGAGCATCTCTAAGTTCAATACTCGTCCTCAATACCCTTTTCCTATTGAATTTGAACTAGGGGCAAAAAGATATTGTTTGCTTACGTTTTTCATGTGTTTCATTTATCCTTTTTTTATTCTTCAGGTCAGTTAAAGTAACATTATTTAATAATACTCTATTTTCAACTCAGTCACTAAAATAACTGCTTATAAACAACCAATAAATTAGTCGCTTCCAGATTACATTAAACACCACACATTAAACATTAGATAAATGTTCACTGTAAATACAAATATAGCACCCTTTGCAAAAGATAAGGATAACAAAAAGCTGATAATAGGTGACATTTAAGAGAAATAAGGATTTGATTACAAGTAAAAATATCTTATATATAATTTTTTTTTGGGATTTGAGTCGCTAACAAAGGAGAAGAAACCTTTTCTTCCTTTTCCTACATTTATTTCGTTGGTAATAATAATAATAATAATCTTTATTGTCCAACAGAAATACCATTTACAGGACAAATAAATATAAATATACAAAGATACGTAAAACATTGATGGAAGGAAAGTAAAATACAAATGTTTCCAAAACAGAAAATAACAGGAACACATAATGGATTAAACCATGAAGTTATAAAATGATATCTTATCAGAGAAATGGATCCGCGTAAAGTTTATTGCAATTAGTCACCGTGTGATACAGAGGAGCCTTCACTAACGTATTGGTTCTTGCCCTAGGGGTTGATTGATTGATTGATTTTCCTACCAAAGCAGGGCTGGTCTTTACATTCCTAACACTGAAGCTTAGTAGCTTATTGTATTATTCCTGCTTCGGTTTTGTTTTACTTGAACAGGTTAGTTCCCGCAATCAGGTTTAAGAGCCTATGTAGTAAATCCTTCTCCATTGGTAGTTCAATTGTGCTTCGCATAGCGAATCTGCGTTGAGCTAACGCTGCACATTCGAAAATAATATGAGGGGCTTTCTCCTCCTCATTGCAAAGTCTACATAAGGGCTCATCTTTGTAGATCCCCATCTTATGCAAGTGGTCTCTGAAACAGCCATGTCCTGTTAATAGACATGTTGCTGCCCTAAGCTGTATCTTGCTTAGTTCAAGCAGGTTAGCAATCAGATGTTGCGGCGGTCTTCCCATCATCCGTTTGCTGTGCTTTTGTCCAGCTGCATGTTTCCAATTTAATTGGTGTTGTGTTATGATCCACTCATTAATTGCACCACGCACTGCACTCTTGGTAATACCTAAACCCGGTTCAGGGCCTATATAATTTATTTTTGAACCTTTCCTCGCTAGTTGGTCTGCAATTTCATTGCCCGCTATGCCCCTGTGCCCTGGCACCCACACCAGTGTGACCTTGTTGTGTTTAGACAGAGCCATTAGGGGTTGCATCCATACTAGTTTGGATGTTATACGATAAGATGCTAGTGCCTTTAAGGCTGCCTGACTGTCAGAGAGAATGCAAATCGTCTCACTCTGCGGTCGCCGACGCAGACTCTCCCACGCGCAGGTTTATATAGCATATATTTCTGTTTGAAATACCGTGGTGTATCGCCCAAGTGATACACATACTTTGTATCCCTGGTTTTCCTCATATACACCAACACCAGATGTAGTGCCCGTTTTGTGTACCAGACTAGTGTTTTCGGTTTTCTCCCCTCTCCATCCCTCCATTCTTCCCAATTCAAGAAAACTTTGAAAGGTTTGTCATAGGAGATCTTGGAGATTGTTGTATCACTACCCATATCATAGATAGGGTTTGTTACTACTGCTTCTATTCTGGTGTGCCCAGATCCACTGTGGGATCTCCAGTTGCTAGTATTTTTCAGTCTGTATGCACCCATTCTGGCTTCTCCCTTGATATAAATCTCAAGAGGAGGTAGGTTTAGCATGGTTTCCATAGCAGCTGTTGGAGTGCTTTTAATAGCTTCTGTTATACATAGACATGCCAGTCTCTGAATTTTCGAGGGACTAGTTATCGCATGCTTCTGCGTGATCTTAGGCCACCAAACCAGGCAGCCATAAGTTATCATGGGTCTTACTACCGTAGTGTATAGCCAGCACGTCATATGTGGTTTGAGTCTACGGGTTGTCATTAACACCCTCTTACGTTTGTCGATCATTTTTTGTAAATGTGAGTTTCAGTTCAGTTTGGAGTCCAAGGTTACACCTAAGAACTTAGCCTCCTGACTGATCTATACTACTTCGTTGCAAAGAATCGGCTCTCTTAAACCGTCCAATTTCCTTCTCTTGGTGAAGGGTACAAGTGTAATTTTTCCAGGATTTACTCTAAGGTTCTCCTTTTTGCACCATACTTCTACCATTTTTAATGCTCTTTGCATTCGTTCTGAGATTATGCTGGCGTTTCTCCCACAATGTCATCAGCATATCTCCGTGTATAGTAGCCAGCATTGTTTAGCAACATCAGCAGTTCGTCTATCACCATATCCCACAATAGAGGGGATAATACCCCTCCCTGCGAGCATCCTCTGGCGACAGACACCTGCATCATCTCACCTGCCAGTACTGCCTCTACTTGTCTGCCATGGAGCATGCCCTAGGGGTTAGGAAGGTGTCGAAAGATCACGTTAAATGTGTCGGCACTATAAAATTTATTTGGGCTAGCAAAGAGGGAGAATCAACTTTATTATGGATCAGTTGCACTATAAATTTCGCACTTTACCTCTCTCTTCTGTTACCAATTGAATCCAACGAATGTCGATCCAAGAGACTGCCGCAATCTATATTTCTCTCTGGGCATGAACCATCGCATTTAAATGATAAATACTTTATAAATCGTCTCTGCACACGTTCCATGGAAGGCTGAATGTGCAGATAGTGCAGATACCATACAACGCTAGCGTATTCCAACTTACTTCTGACAAAGAGACCCCAAAGTTGTAGAATTAGTAAATTGTCTTCAGGACCTCATAATGAAGCCCAAAGCTTTATTGGTTGACGCGCAAATATCACGAATGTGGTCATTTTAACGCAATGAAGAGTCGAACAAAAAACCCAAATCTCTAAATACTTTCACTCGAGGTATTAGTACCTACTTCATTTATTGCGTAGGAGAAAGTAATAGGTCTTGCGTTTCTCGAGTAGCTCACTAGCGCACATTTATCAATGTTTAGACTAATTCTATTGCGTTCGCACCAACTCTGTATATTCTAGAGATTCTCTAGCAATTCCCTGCAATCATCTAGAGTCACTATCCTTGAGATCATCTGCGTATTCTACACGTCACAGTTTTGAGCGGATTATTAATATAGATATTGAATAAGAACGGACCGAGATTTGTTCCCTATGCTATCCTGGAAGAGGATGTGTAATGTCTCGAATTGTATCCGTTATAAGAAACATAGCATAATCTATTGGTTAAGTATAAAGATATAAGTTGGAAAAAAGTACTAGAGAAGCCGAATGCATCTAATTTAGATATAAGTATGGAGTGATCTACGAAGGCTTTCGTGAAATCGGTGTAAATGACGTCAACTTGGCTCCTAGTGTCAATGATCTTAGCATCGTCAATGATGATCTTAGTATCGTCTTTTTGTTCTTATTTGTTTTTTTAACCTTAATGTTAATGAAATCATGACCAAGGATACGACGTAAATGTAGGAAAAGCTTTCAGTTTCTTCTGTTAACGACCTAAAACCGAAAGAAAAAACCTGTTAGTATTTAAGTAATTTAAGGGTTTTAGGTATTTTTAATGTAAAAAATACGTGTAATATGTATATACACACTATTTTCTTGGTATATTTTCCATAAGTATCCACCTTTACATTTCGTTGGAACCTGAAGCTACATGCTTCAATAAAGGGGCAAGCGCTTGTTAGTATATACACGTAGAGAAATGGTTTCTTGTATCTTCTTAAGTTAAGAAAATATTCATATTACATCAATGGATATCGTTTGAAAATGTTTGTTAAACGTTGTACATTGAAGGTTATGTCATTGTATGGGTAAGTATGGCATTTGTATTCCGGTTTCTGTCGCTACTCTCTAGGATGACATGACTATATCTCCTGGCACCAGGTGGCGCCAGGAAATATTTCAGTTGTTATTTTTGAAGATTAGTGGCAGAAACTCAGAAATGAACAACAGTATGGGCAGGAGCAAAACGCGTTAGTATTTTTCTCTTTTCACATTGTTTTTGCCGGGAGTGATTTCATCAATACCATGAGCCATATATATCAGCATTATCTTGGTTATTGTTTCACTTTTGTTTGAACATTATTCTGTAGATGACCTACCTTAGCCTTTTTAAAATCACAAGAAACGAGAATAATTTACTGCGTTTTGTACGGATATATCGTACTGTTTTAAACAGGGCAAGTGCAATTAATAATGTGGATATATATAATATGCATTTCAAGGATTCTACGTAAATAAATGCTCTATTTTAAGAAAATGAAACTATAGATTTATAAACAATGCTTTCCTGCATTAAGAGAACTATTTACTATCCTTAAGAAAATATAGTTTTGTGTTATAACGGCCATTTACTTATACTAAGAATCCCTTCCTTCAAATTTCCTGCAAGATTTTTTAAACAAAGAAATACAATTATTTCATTACAAGTATATGCTAAATTAATTGCTATTGTATTCAATAGCATATTGTTTTATTGTATACATTGTTATGTAAAGTCTAACCTCTTCTGCCTGTATTTGAAATGAACGGTTTTCTTGTTGGAACTCTACTTCTTAAGACTCTTCGTATTGTCTCAAGATAAGTAACCACGTTTGTTGACTATGCAAGTTCTATAACCTATTTTGGAGTTTTTTCACAAGTTTCATCATATCTCGCGTATCACGATCTGTTAATTTTCTTGGTTGACCAGATCAACGTTTACTGGCAACATTACCAGTGGAATTGAACTATCTAGCAATAGTGTGAATTATTGCACGACTTTTGCCAAGAATTGTTCTTCATGAAAATCTTTCAATTTCGATGCAATTAAATACTAGAAAAGATCTCGTCCCGGCAAGGAATCGAACCTGACATCTTCCGCTTGCCGGATGGGCGTGCCGACCACTACACCACGGAGACCTTATGCCAGGAAAGTGATTCATAATTCACCGATAGAACCCAAAATATATTAATTGTTCTTCATTTTACGATTAAATTTCGAAATTCAAGAGAAATTTCCATTCTAGGCGCCATTTTGAGCTTATTATTTTCTGCTTTCGTTTGAGATGTGTTTGTGCGTTGAAAGTGAAGAGAAAACTAAATATCAACACATTTTTGGTTACTTTATATACAAACCATAAAAAACAGTAATTCACCGGACAGCTAGAAATGTAGTTTGGTCCGTAGGTTTCCGCGGTCGTTAATAATATTCTCTTGGTTTCCGGGTTGGAACTGCGTCGTTGTCGTAGCTTTAGCCGACGTTTCGTCCGCGCCCATATGTGACTTCTTCAAGGCTGTAATTGCACACTGACTGGAGCCTTATTCATTCCAGAGGGGTTTATATAAGGCTTGTTTTGGGTCAATGAAGCGGAAGTGTTATGCGTCGATGAAGAGGGAAAGTTATGCGTTTATGAAGCGGAAATGTTATGCGTCGATGAAGCAGAAATTTAACTCTACCCGCATCTTATCTCGCAATCCTCACTATTATAGTAGACAAATCCGTGAATCAATACAGATTTTCAAACATCCCAACAATTTAAATCGCGAACCCCTTACATCACACGTGGAAATCCCAACTGCTTAAACCTCCTAGCAACCGCCAGGCTTCACCAATGCAGAACAATTCCGTTTCTTTGATGCATAAAATTTCCGCTTCATCGACGCATAACATTTCCCTTTCATGGACGCATAACTGTTCCGCTTCATTAACGCATAGCATTCCCGCTTAAACCTCCAGTCAGTGTGCAGTTACAGCCCTGAAGATATCACTTATGAGTGTGGACGAAACGTCGGCTAAAACTGCGACAACGACGCGGTTCCAAGCCAGAAGCCAAGAGAATAACTGGAAGTGTATGTTGACCTTTATGGCGTGTGTACACTTAAATGTCTTTTGTAATTACTAAGCTTGGTGACGTATACATACATGTAATGTTATGAAGACCCTGGTGACATAAAAAAAAAACAATAATAGAAATTTTATTATTTAATTCATAATAAAAAGCCAGATCATCATTATTCATAGCCACCGCACCATTGCATCTATCGTGCGAGTATCTGCTAGGCTGTTGAGATATTTTTCATCATCGGATCAGCGAAATGACACGTGTCGGGGAAGCCTCGCGGGATGAAACGACGTGTCACCGTTCGCAACGTTTGATGGAATACCGGTCGAAGCTGCATTTAAGCCCCTATTGCTGCTGCCGCTCTGTTTGCCCGGTTTAACTAATGGGAGCGTATTGTTTTGCGAAATGTAATTCTTGTTTGCTACGTTTTTTTTACTCGCCGTTTAACAGTGCGCGATCTGTGCGTATCGGAAATGGTCCTGACAATCTGATTGATAGCATTTTAATGTGAAGTCGTTGATTAATTTTCGTCGTTTCGATCATGTCAGATGAAAAAGTTAAAACGAGAACCCTATTTAAATTGCTAAGGATAATTTTTTTAATTCTATTCTAGTATCAAAGGGTTTTGTTAAAATGAAAACTAGAGAAAGAGAGAAAACTAGAATTAGACACTAATATTATCGTAAACAATCTGTAAAATAAATTTTACAGATTGTTTACGATTTCAACATCTACCATAATGTCATAATGATCACAATTTTCTTGCCACCCAAGAAGTATTCAATCGAATAAAATTTGAATCACGACTCTGTCCAAAATCTCACTGAGGTAAATGATGGTACAGAGTCCCCGTAAACAACATCCATCTCGGCTCTAATCTGAGTAGGCGTATTGTTTTTCATATTCATGAATTTAATGACGGCTCGATATTCGATTTTTTGCATTTTTACAGAAATGTTAACATTGACTGACACAAACGACTGTTAAACAACAACTGAGTGTCCAACATAGCTGAAATTTTCACAAATATCTCTCAGCGCATGCACAATTACATTACCAGAATACTTTTGACGAGTAATGCCATCTTTGTACACCTGACAACGAATCATCACGAACAGCAAGCAGATACTAAGGACGACAAACACTCTTCTGGTAGCGACGAATATCTCTGTTTACAATGCACATTTTACACCGCTATTGGCTCTGATAACAATGCGCAATTTTATGACATAATAGTCCGATAACAATAGATAATTAAACTTAATTGTTCTTCATTGATAACGTATTGTTTCCTTACAGACAGAAGGTTTCAAATAATTACTTACAACTATTACATATATAAATGTATTTTCCAAATATTCAAAAATGAAGGGGTATCTGATAATCGCCATAGGTATAGAAATACCGTGTGCCCAGATTTTGTAGGGACAACATGGGTAACTTTTGGAATTGAAGAAATAAAGAGATGGTTAAATTAGCAAAAAGGTAATGGGTAAGAGCCATTAAGAATTCATTTTCAAATATTACGTGGCATGACCTACTTGGTTAAGATTTAAAAAAAAATCTGTTAATTTCTTTTAGTTGCCGTAACTTTATTAATTAGGAGAAGAATTGGTCTTAGCTTGTGTTAGTGTCAATAAGTGTGTTTCCTCTAGAGAAATTTCGTAGTGTTGGTGTACCAAAGGCTGGAGTTTCAGAGATTCTGAAGAAAAGTGTTATGAATTTAAACCATCTCAAACATTAACAAAAAGTGAACGCAAATCTAAATTTCAAGAATATCATTTTGTGGACAGATGAAACGATGTATACAAATTTAACATAATAAACATTACTACTCCCAAAATAATTTACAGCTGACTCATCCAGTTCGAAACAAAGTTAGATTCGGTTTCAAAGTTTGGTGTGGCATAATAAATAATAGACTAATAGGACCCATTATTTTTAATGATAGTTTAACTGTACAGAGGTATCTCTCTTTTTTACAAGACGAGATCGAAGATTTAATAGAAAAGTTGCCATTAGAAACTACTACACAGATGTGGTTCCAACAAGATGAGTGTCCTTCGCATAATACTCATGCCGTTATGGACTACTTAAATGAGCGGTTTAATATGGATAATTGCAACGAATGGAATGGTACATTGGCCTACAAGGTCACCTGATTTGGCGCCTCTGATACCTTTTTATGGGATACTGTTAAAAATAAAGTCTATGGTCCGACATACAATAATGTTGAAGAATTGCAGGAATCAGTACTTGAAGCATTTCAAAGCATTAATGGCAATACTATCCGTAAAGTAATTAATAGCATTCAGAAACGGTGCCAAATTTGCATTGCAAACAATAGTTATTTTGGTGAGTTATTGTTAATTATTGTTTTTGTAGATTAGTTGTTTTGTTAAATAACGTTTTGTTAGTTTATATAAGCGCCTTTTTCGTTTCTAAGTAATTTCACAGATAACCTGTTAAACGAAAAGCAAAGTTCCTGTAATCATAACACTAGTGATTTCTATACGTAAAAAAAAACTTCATTTTTTTAAAAATTTTGAAGACATTTGCATCATCGTTGCATTCAGAAGTAGATCCTCTCTTAAAAGGTGGAAAAGAATTTCATGGTATCACTTTGAAATTTTGAGGTTAGAATAGATTTCTAAAAATTCGCAAAACTTGTATTGGTTTTACTAAGCGCTAATAAATGTATTTAAACTACCATGAAAATTAGTTCAAACCGCATCTCAATCACTTAGTTCATAAAAAAGTTACAGCAACTAAAAGAAATTAGCAGATTTTGGTTTTTCTAAAATTCTAATCAAGTTGGCCATGACAAGTAATACTTAAAGATGGATTCTTAATTCTCGCACCATCACCTTTTCGCTAATTTAACAATCTCTCTACTTCAAATACGAAAGTTACCCATGTTGTCCCTACGAAATCCGGGCACATATATTATTGCAGATCCTCTGAAGCCGACGAGTACTTCCCAAAATAGTGAAAATCAGTCTAGTTTTAGGTTCCATTGTATGCATATATATCGTCTCCGCCAATCGAATCGATCCCAGTAAAAGATGTATAAAGAAGTGTCCACTAACTAGTATGCCGGTCTGCGGCAAGACGAAATACGGTGATCGCATAAATTTTAAGAACAAATGCGACCTAAAGCGTAGCGCTTGCCTCAATCGTCTTCAAGGTGCTAGTTAAAGATATAACTCATACTCATAGTGCAATTAAAATCGAAAAAATTCCTGTAGTTTTACTATAATTAGAAAAATACGTACTGATAAAAAGTGAAATACACATATACAAGGATTGTTGAATGTTTTGACGTCTCTTTGCGTCTTTCCTGAAAATCAACCAATTTACAATAATTAAGGGTGGATAGTTTTCATTGAAATTCGCTGTGTATAGTCTACTACGATTATGTTTGTTCGTTGAACCATCAATGCTTATTCACGATATTGAAGATGCTTCCTAGAGACATACAGTAGGTTGGTTGGAGTGGCTTAGTGTCTCATGATTTTAGACGTCTCTTAAATATTTTTATTAATAGATATTATTGTTACAGGGCTCCGGTTTGTCAAAAGCGGTAAATGCGATAGGAGGAACCACTCACGCTTTTAAGTGTAGATTACTTAACATACAGCACGAAAATAAAGATAAACCACTATGTGAATTGGTAATCTTTTTTCTTGTAAACCACAACCATAGAGAGGAAGGTAGTACACAATAAAAAGCGTAATAATAGACATGACATTATACAAACTCCTTACCCATCCATTCAATGGGGCAATAAACACCGTTCATTGAGGCATAAATACCGTTCGTTGGGGCAATAAACGCCGTTCGTTGGGGCAATAAACACCGTTCATTGGGGCAATAAACACGGTTCATAGGGGCAATAAATCCCGTTCATTGGGACAATAAACACGGCTCATTGGAGCGATGAACACCGTCCATTGGGGCAATAAACACCGTTTATTGAGGCAACAGACGCCGTTCATTGGCGCAATAATCATGATTTATAGAGGAAACAAAAGCAGTTTATTGAGGCAATAAACACTATTCATTTGGTCAATAAACAGCGTTATTGGGGACGGGGCAATAGACACCGTTCGATGGGGCAATAAAGGCTGTTCGTTGGAGAAACAAACACCGTTCATTGAGGTAATAAACACCATTAGTAGAGTGTCTCAGCCGATTCTGGAACCTCCTCCTTGACCTTGACCATGCATCTGCATAGGTCAAGGTCAAGGAGGAGGTTCCAGAATCGGCTGAGACTGACCAAGGTCGAGCAACTCCCAAGGTCACGGGAATGAAAAGGTCAAGGTCAACTTTAAGTCCAGGACCGAGCAACCCCCAAGGACAAGGTCAATGCGAAGGCCAAGGCCAATGGTCGAGATCAAGGTCAAGGTCAAGGTCAATGCCAAGGTGGGTGCCGATGTCAAGGTCGGTCCCGGGAGGTCAAGGTCAGTGTTGAGATCAGGTCGGTGTTGGGGTCAAGGTCAGTGTTGAGGTCATGTCAATTTTGAGGTAAAGGGTTTCAAGGTCAATCTTGGGGTCGTGGTCAATGTTAAGATCAAGGTCAATGTTGAGGTCAAGGTCAAGGTCAATTTTGGGGGTCGTGGTAAATGTTAAGTAAAGGGTCAATGTTGAGTCCAAGGTCAATGTTACCGGGGTCAGAGCCGAATGAGGTCATTCTCGAGGTAAAGGAGGGGGTTTCAACTAGTAAAATTATAACATAGAACTTTATTGTTGATACTAGAAGTTTGAGAACTTAGAAGATTTTAAAGGGAAAGAATAAGATATTAAAATGGGTGTTATATTAAAGAAAAAAAATGAATAAGCGCGAATTATTCTTTAGTTTTTTTGAAATGGTTGATGCTGAGTTCAATGGAATTCCTCCAATATTTGTTGATACTGATCTGGAGCAGGAAGTAAATGAATCCCTTATCAGTGATGAAGATATGGAGGATAGCATCAGTGATAGTATCAGTGACAGGGAATTTGTTGAAGAGGGGGAGGGATCTCTTATGGAGGACGTTAGTGAGGAAGAATTTTTTATGGGGGACGGTAGTGTGGAAGAATTTTTTATGGGGGACGGTAGTGCGGCAGAATTTTTTATGGAAGACGGTAGTGAGGAAGAATTTTTTATGGAGGACGTTAGTGAGGAAGAATTTTTTATGGGGGACGTATGAGGGAGAAGAGCCGGAAGAGGAAGAAGATGTGGATTTTGATGCTGATACGTTAATATTAGCTCAAATATTAGATAATATTCATGATTTTGATGAATTTTAATTTCAATCATGTGCTAATTATGTATGGGACTAAATATAAATATAGAATTTATTGATTATATTGAAACGTACGTTTATTGATTATAAATTTAGTGTTTTTAAAAATTTAGTGTTATTAAAGTTAATGTTAATGTTATAATTTACAATTTGCATAATAAACATTGTGAACAGATTAGAATTTTATAATTTTATAGTCGACATAATTGATGTTTTTTGTTATATCTATTTTTCAATTCACGAAACTCCGAAATGTTGTTCGCCTTGAAACCAGTTAAAGACCTTCAACTACTTCGGTTAAACCCGTGAGGCGTCGTCCACATTGAAACAGTTCAAGAGGGGATGGGAGGTTTAAATGAGATGTCCCTAATACGTTAATGGCAGTTTCATTTATTCTTGTTAGTAGCAGTCGAAATGTTCGAGTGTGAATATTGTTGCAAGCAATTTACTCGTAGAGACAATAAAAATCGACATATTTTAACTTCTTGTCGGGGGAAAAGAAAAAAAGATCGATGATAATACGGATTTGGTGAAGTGTGAAGTGTGTGATGTACATGTGGAAAAAATTTGTTACACTGCACATATCCGAAGTACTAATCACCAAAAGTAAAGCATTTGTAGTGATTGATGATGGAGTGAAAAGAATATTGCCGCTTTTTGGGAAAGGATAGTAAGTTATAAAATATCTGATTCGTCTCGTATGTATGTCGATGTAGAAGAATTCGCAAAAATATTAAAGAAAAAGTGATAACATTGATGGATAGTATTTATATGTGCATAATGCGTTAAAAAATTAATTTGGAACTATATGGATTATACTATTTATTAAGCAAGGAAAATGCCGAAATAAAATCCTTTAATACTCGAAACAAAATTATAACCGGAAGCGATTTATATGTCTTGTATGAAGATTATATGGATGAAATTATAAGAAAGATGAGTGAATTTCAAGAACGTGTTCAGGTAAATTTTAAATTATTATTTTATTATGTTATTGAAGCTTTTTACTGGTTTTAGGATGGACCCTAAACAATATTTTATACTTGGAAGTAAATATGAACAAATACAATCCAATGAGAGGTCCAGTTAGTAGTTTTTACCGCCAACAATAAAGAAAAGAAAGCTGTAATAAATGTTCAAAATTCGATAACGCATGTTTTCGCCTGGGCTATTACTTCAGTTTTAAGGGAGCCAGTTGGACTTCCACAAAGAGTTTTCTTCCTTCCACATTACGATACGTGGCTGATTTTACAGATTTAACTTTCCCCGTTAACTTAAAAGATATCACAAAATTTGAAGAAAAAAATAATATGTCTATTAATGTATATGGTATAGAAGAATATTTTAATGGTACTGTGAGAGTACATGATATAGCGGGGCCGTTACATTTCACGAAGCGAAGAACAATAAATCACATTAATTTATTACTAATTAGTGCGGAAGATGGGAATCTTCACTACTGTTGGATTAAGAATTTGTCCCGATTTTCATCACAGAAGTCACACGCTGGACATCAGAAATATATTTGTGAAGGTTGTTTAACTTTTTTCACATGCGAAGAGAAATTGCGCAGACATGAAAATGAAGATTGCAAGCAGGTTAAGGCAGTATTTCCTTGTTTAACTTTGAAAACGAACAAGTATGGTGAGCAATTGCCCGAGAATATATTAAAATTTGATAAATTTGAAAGGCAGTTAAGAATTCCTTTTGTTATATACGCTGATTTCGAGGCTTTATTAAAACCTATACATATGTCAGAACCAGACCCTGCAAAACCTTTTTCTGTTAAATGTTTCGAACATGAACCATACTCCTTCGCGTATTATATAAAATGTAGTTTTAATGAAAATTTAAGTAAGCTGAGTACATATCGCGGAAGAAATGCAGCTCCCATGCTTCGTAAAAACAGTTAGAGATGGATGAAAAAATTTTTGTATACAAATTATTTAAGTAAAGTGGTAGAAATGCGACCTTTAAATGATGAAGAGCGTAGAAGTTATGAAGAGGCAAAGGTGTGTCATATTTGCGAAAAAGAAATATCGTCAGTTGTAGAGAAAGTATGTGACCATGATCATTTGAGTGGTTTATACCGAGGTGCAGCACATATGGTATGTAATATAAATTATAAAGAACCCCGATATATACCAATTATATTTCATAATTTATCGAATTACGATGCACACTTGTTTGTAAAATCACTTGCATTGGAAAAAGAAGAAATAGATGTCATTGCGCAAAATAAAGAGAAATACGTGTCGTTTTCTAAAAAAGTGCATGTAGGTGATACAATTGATTGTAATGGTAAGAGAAGGAAAGTATTCTATAAGTTAAGATTTTTAGATTCGTTTCGATTTATGAGTTCCTCTTTGGAGAAACTTTCATCTTATTTGGACGACGAACAGTGTAAAGAAGTTGCAAGATATTTTGATGGGGAAAAATTTGAAGTAATACGGCAAAAAGGTATATTTCCATATAATTACCTTAATTCTCATGAGCGCCTCTCCTTACCACGATTGCCCGACAAAGACGATTTCCATGATATTCTATCGGATAGCGACGTATGTGATGATGATTATAATCGAGCAGAAAGGATTTGGAATTTATTTGGATGTAAATCACTAGGAGATTACAGTGATATATATGTACAATCGGATGTTTTTATTACTTGCAGATTTTTTCGAAAATTTTCGAAATATTTGTATGGAAAAATTACAAACTAGATCCAGCACATTACTTTACTTCCCCGGGGATTAAGCTGGGATGCATGTTACGCATGACAGATATTAATTTGGAATTACAACTGAGTGGATATGTTTCATTTTTTTAAGGGGGTATACGAGGTGGAGTAAGCATGTGTTCAAAAAAAAAGGAAATTGCAAACAATGAATTCTTACCAGGATTTAACTCTACCGAAGAAAAAAATACATATTATATTTAGATGCAACGAACTTGTATGGTTACGCAATGACGTTCCACCTACCACAAGGTGAATTTAAATGGTTGACAAAGGAGGAACTTACGAGAATGGACGTACATTAGACGATGATGGAGATATAGGATATGTTTTCGAAGTAGACTTAGAATACCCCACGAATCTTCACGACCGGCACAATGATTTCCCTTTCTGTCCGAACATGTTATTCCCCAAATTCGAAATATAGAAAATTGATTCCTAACCCCCGATAAATCAAACTATGTTATTCATTATTTAACTTTGAAACAATGTTTGAATAATGGTTTGAAATTATGCGGGATTAGGCGTGGCCTTAGTTTTAAGCAAAGTAAGTGGTTAAAGAAGTACATCGACTTCAACACGATCAAAAGAAATGAATCTACCAACGAATTCTTCAAACAATTTTATAAATTAAATGGTAAATAGTAATTTTGGAAAAACAAGGGAAAAATTTTTGAAAATCGAGTTAATATAAAATTAGTATCGCATTGGGAAACTATTCATAAAAGACTCGGAGCAGAGGCTTACATTGCAAAACCAAATTTTAAATCTTGCAAGGTATTTTGCGAATTTTTAACCGCCATCAAATTTAGCACAAGTACGTGTAGAGTATGTAAAGCCTATTTACGTAGGTTTACTATTCTTGAGCTGGCTAAGAGGGTAATGTATGATTTCTTCTATTGCTTTTTGAACCCGTTATATGATGCAGATGTTTCGCTGCTATATACGGATCAGATTCATTAAATTATATGCGTGAAGAATTATAACGTTTATAATGAATATAAAAAATAATCAAAATTGGTTTGACACTTCAAATTTCGCGGAACAAAACGTACATGGAATACCTCGGGGTTTCCCTAGACTAGGAGCATGAAGGTTTGAATACGCTGGTGGGATTTTTTGGAATGTTTCTATGGTACGGGGCTAAAAGCTTATTGTGTGAAATTGCTCAGCAAGACAGTTAAAACGGCGAAAGGAGTTAAGAAATATGTTATATAAGAAATTATGTGTTTCTGATTACAAAATGTAGTGGAAGATGACGGAACTTTTAAATGAGAAGAATGTATTTGTTTAGGTCGATTTGCATACGATGTATACGGAATTACGGAATAAAGTTGCTCTTTCTCCTAAAGATGAAAAACGTTATATCCTCCCTGATAAAAGTAATACCTTAGCTTGGGGTCATCACAAAATAGAAGAGATAACGCGGGAAGAAAACTTACAAAAATTAATTTTAGATATTGTTAACTTTGAATAATATTTTAACACTAATTTTTATTTAATATTAATTTTTGGTTAATACTTATATTTATTTATTATTTATAATGTAGTAATTGTATGCAATGTACATAGTATATTTATTAAATAAAAATTATATAAAAATTATGTCCTATTTTTAATTAAGTCAATACATTATCTTTAGATATCCAGGAATTGTGCGAATAAGGCATACCGAGCCACTTAACAAAACTTCATCCTTCTTTCGACGTATAATTTTTTCAACCAAGTAAACATCGGGATATAACTTTCATCAATTCTTTTTCGTAGAATCCTCCAAGAATATTTTCATTTTGAGAATCTTGCAATAAATATGTTCTGGGATAGGTATTTTGAATTTTTCGCACAGTAAATATTTCGTTTGTCCAGTTTGGTGTATACATTTTTGAAAATACATGCCTGTATTTACTTATACGAACGGGGTCTCCAATTTTTTAAAATTTAGAAATGCTTGGATCAGCAACCTTAATATTGCTATAAAAACCCTTCAAAATGTATTTAGCATTTCTTTGATTAACTGCGGCAGGCTTGTATCTGTAGTGCTGTGCCTGTATTATTGTAGTTGTCAACAAGTTTGTGCAATATATCAACCCCCAAACGGAAAATTTACCGTTAAAACTAAATTCCTTCCACATCTTATTTTAAGCGTTCTATTGAAACGTTCTACAATGGAAACTTTTTAAATTAGAATGGTACTATAGTGTTTAAATATTGTATCGATCCATAAGTTTCTTGAAAGGGCGTATTATAAAATTCTTTTCCTTGATCGCTTTAAATATTTCTCGGAACATTTTTTTTCCCCGTTGAGAGTATAGATTCCATCGCTTTCGCCGCCTTTCGATGTTTTATTTTTTATCGGAATTGCCCAAGAAAAATTTGGGAAAAATGCGTTAATGCATACGAAAATATATTTGAAATTCTTATTCTCCTTGGCGTAAGGTATCATCTCAACCAAATCTATTTGAAATAGGTCGCGTAAACCTTTTATTATAACTCGCCGTCGAAGAAATCTCTTACGGGCAAGTTTGTGTATTTCGTTTACCACATCCCTCTTAACTGATGACATTTCCTTCGACTACCACTTCTACATATACTGGGACTACGTGTTTTGGTACAGGCTTTGGCCCAATGTACTTTAATATAAATTTTGCACCTTTCTTTAAGACACGCGGTTTCGTCGAGTCGAATTCTTCACCATCAATGAGAAGCGATGTTAAGGACTTGTGGGAATACTGGACATTAACTATTTTTCCTTCGTATAGTTTATTTACATATATAATAGTACTTTTTGATTTCGATTGCATATAAGCATTCGACGCACTACTAATGGTACCATCACTGAATATTTGAATAACATATTTCGCGGGAATGTTCTCTGCGCGCACTTCTAATACCTTTTTTATTTTAGGATGTTTGAGGAAATCCGTAAGAACATCCTCATCCATCAAATGTTTTTTTATGATATGTTTATGTATATGTCTACCAAATTTATCTATTGTCATCGTTAGCTACGATCGGCACAGCTACATTAACTAATTAACAACCAAGGCCCTTAAGACTCTTATAACGTAATAAACTGAACTTACTACTTAATAACTTTGGATTCCTTCAGTTCCTCAATTATCGCCAAGATCTCATTACCATGTCCAGTATGACCAGCATTTTCCGATGCAATAAGCAGTTTCACCTATCGCACAATTCGTTGGCATCGTCCCAGTATTTATATTCAGTATTGCTCCTCGGTACAACCGTCTTTCTCAGAGGAACTTTATTTCGTAGTCCCAGACCCATCTTCCAAGTTCGAGTCCACCAAACTTCAGGTTTTTTTCCTTGTATAATAGGTTTAATAATTGTCGTGTATTTAGCACTTTTACTGGCCGCATACTTTCTGTCTGGATTGTAATCGACTCGATGAGCATTTGTATCATTAAGGATGAATTTGTAATTCTTAGCATCCGCATATGAAAACTTTCCCGGTTTCTTTTTGAAAAGTAATTCCAATAAACCCTTAGTAACTTTGTAAGTAAATCGCCCAATTAAAATGTTCTGTCCATAAAATCAAACACTGCGTTTCCTACTTTCAACGTTCCATCAACCTCGTGTACCCATATTTTTTCATCAAATTTCATCTTTTTCATCTATCATAAAACCTATAAGATACGGACGTACAGTAGGATCATGGTCTCGTAATGTTTTCTTTCACTACATCTGTTTTCTAATAAAGTTTTTTTTAGGGATTTATTTGCTATTATTTGACTTGTTTGGTGCGTTTGCAAAAGCGATACAGCGTGAGCCATTGATTTACCAAATTTAAACTTTAAACTTGTGTCCATTTCATCTTCATCACGATCTTCTATCCTACTACCACTTTTTTCTTCATCTTTGGGAGTATCTGGTAAGAGTTCCCCTATGTATTCATCTTCCAAGAATGTAGGTTGACAATCGAGGTTTCAGCTCAGACGATTCCGGTATTGGTTTAACTTTAATTTTTTTCGCTGAGGTGCCCTCTGTTTCAAATAAATTTGTTGCTTGGGGGGAGAAGAGTGAGTGCCTGGACTAAACCATGACACATTTTTACTTCGTTTAGGAGTAGCACCTCGTCGTATAATTGACGTTCCTGGAACCGCATAACTTTTCTCCGAAAAATATCTGACCAGGATTCTTCTATTTCTGAACAAATGTCTTTTGGTCTGGTTTACTTTTGGGTTGTAGTATCAGTAATTTCTAATTTCTTAGCAATTTCCTGCAAAGGTTGTTTTTATGGGCGCGTAATTGTATATCGTCATTCTCTGAGACCGTCTATATCAGTTTTAAAATTTTCTAATTTTTTGTTTCAAAGCTTCGCGAGCTTTCACTAGATTCGTTTTACTAATTTTTCTTCCAAGAATGTATCTTCACTCTTTCACGAATAGTAATATACAAAAGCAGAAATAAAAATGTAACGCACTATAAAGAATTTATGTTATCGAAGTAATGTTTATAAGTGTATGAAAGTGTCAAAACCTAATCGATATCTACCCTCATTGAATTTACAATCGGTATCGATAAGTAACATACCGAAGGATTTCTTCCAGCACATTCTGCCCCATACTTAGAAACTGTTCGTAGTTGACATCGTGAATATGATCGTTATATATGTGCTTCAAATTAGTAGCATCTTGTTGAAATAAAATTAGAAGATTAGGCATTATTCCTTAATAGTTGTTTAGGGATTGCACTATACGTTTGAATTAAATATATGCAATCTAAATTGCGATGTCTACCGAAAGAAAAAATTGTTTTTTCTATATTCAGGTCAGTTGGAGGTATGTCGTCAAAAATTACTACAGAATAATCAGAAACTTGATCAAGGGGTAAGCATGCAGTGTACGTCGGTATATTCGTATAACCTATTTCCGGGAAAAGTTTTTAGTATACATCGAAGATATTCATATTTTTTCTTGTTGAAGAGATCTACAACAAATGTAGATATTTTTAAAGCGAAATCATTCGATGTAGTAATAGAGTAAGAAGGGGATTTGTTTTTACCACACCCCGAGGTCCAACAATTAGAACTCTTTTACATGTTCCACCGAAAAAAATTACTATGTCTAATAAAAGTGTTCGAATTCAATAGCAGATCATAGCTATCGATAGGCAACAATAATTTTTGTGTTTCTAGCCGCATTGCACCTTTCCAATGCACCGTTCCAATGCCAAATACACACTAATACAAAATTCTAAAAGACATGTTTAATATTTTTTCTTATTTTCAGGTATATATTAGGATATAGGAAAATTATAAATAACAACACAAAAATATTTTTTTAAAACTTTATTTTTTCATAATTTATAGATCTGGGACTAGTCCCAGACCTCATCCATTTATAGATCTGGGACTAGTCCCAGACCTCATCCATCTCCAGAAGAGGAGGAGGGTTCGCCGCCCTTAACCTCTCCACCAGCTCCCTTCTCGTTAACCGTCGAGGAGCCGACGGTGTTTCCGGCGATGGAGCTGGTGGTGGGGTCATTGGTGAATACGGGGGTGGTGGCGGACTCGCCGGTCTCTCAACTGGGGTCGTCGAACGTTGGGCTGTCGGCGGTCCCCGGGCTGTCGCTGGTTCCTCGGCTGACGCCGGCGGTCGCCTCCTCTCCGGGAAGTAGATCTTCAGCAAGACCCGTTCACATGTAATAGTTACTTCCTTCGAAAATAATATTAGCGATAAGTATTGAAAAATATGTGAAAACAGCTATCTTCTTGCAGGTAATTGCAATTTCCTTCGAAAATAATATCAGCGATAAGTATTGAAAAATATGTGAAAACAGCTGATAATTTTAAGAGTCAGTCCGGAAATAATAAACTAGCATACTGTAAATGTTCCCTAAAATTCTGTCACACGTCAGTCATGAGGTCAGTCTCGTCTTAAAGCTTGATTACATGAAGAAAATTCATCAATCAAGCTTCTCTGTCTATCCAATAGGTTCCTCACCTTTTTGAGGGATAGAATTTTCTCATTAAGAGAAACATTTGTTGGAATGTTTCTTTTAACGGCATCGTGGAAAAAGTTAAGAACCATGTCGTGGCCAGCGATAGCATTATCAATAGACTCTTTTATCGAAGTCAATTGCTGCACAATATCATTCAACGAGTTTCCCTCAAGATGCGACATTAAATCATCAGATAATTCTTTAAAGCTCGTTGTAATAATATTTCGTGAAGGATTGGACTCGATTTGAGGACTTTGGCTAGAAGTGGTGGGTGGCAGGATTTGAGGAATTTGTGTAGAAGTGATGTGTGGGTGGAATGAGGAACAAGCAAACAACGATAAGTGATCATGGGAAGAGTGGATTGAGATGGGACTAGATTCGGGTGGGCTACGTTGACCTGCAGTAATTACGGAATCTTGGGAAGATGGGGAAAATTGAACAGGATCGGTTGTGAAATGCTGTTCGGTAGACGTAGAGGGTACTGCAGGTTGTGCGGAGTATGGAGTAGAAGATGTAGAGGGTACTGCTGCTTGTCTTAATAAAGCTAGAAGAATAGGACTACGCAAAGAATTAGATAAAAGAGCCGATTTAACAACCTGTGGTTGTGATGTTATAATCATCAAAGATGATGTATCAACTGACTGCGGACGTATTGGAGTTGTCATTACTCCACTAGAACTCTCTACCTCGTTACCTCGTACGTTCCCAACATTACCACCAGTCGTACGACAAATTGGTGAAGCCATCGTCCTAGTACGTAGTCTGTAAAGTCTTCGTTGAGCAGTCAGTCTATTTCTTTCTGCTCTATCCAATTTGTTGTACTCCTCAGCAGGTAAATAGGGAGGATAGCTAGGTAAATAGGTAGAGCGTAATGGTGAAATAGTATTGACTTGTGAAAGTATTGCCGGAGATTCTACTGTAGTTGGAACAATAGAATTAGAGCAAGTTGCCGCTGATGATGCGGTTGCTACGGTTCAACTACAGCAGGTGGTTGTACGGTAGAGGCTTTCCCCAAACCCTTGAACTGTAGATCCTCTTCCCGCATCTCCCGCATCATTCTGTCCATTGCTTCGTCCGACATCCATCGTTGAATGTCGTTGAATTCATTTTCAGTATACAGTTCCAAACCATTTCTGGGACTGACCCGAAAATTGTCTTGTTGATTGGCCTAAAGGAAAGAATTATATAACAAAATTGTCCCTTAATCATGAGAATAAAGATATTGAAAGATCAATAGATCAATAAATTAGAAAACGCTTCAAGATAAAAATAATTTGTTGCTATAAATTATGTAAAAGTTTAATAACTTACAACGTATTTCAGAATATTAAAGTCAATATTCATACAGTGGGGTGGGGCGCGGGGGGGGGGGGGGGGGTGGGGCGGGGGGGGGGGGGGGGGGGTGGGGCGGGGGGGCGGGCTCGGCACAACCTACCCCGCAAAGCCGCCCAGACCCCCCAGGCCCCAGACCCCCCGGGCCCCTTCCCTCACCACCCGCATCGGCCGTGGAGGGCATCCCCCCCCGCGCGCACCGCCCGCGGGGGACCCCCCCCCCCGCACCCCGGCACGCCCGCGGGGGGACCCCCCCCCCCCCGCGCACGCGCCGCGGGGCACTTCGCATTCTCCGCAACTGGGCGGGCTACCCAGGTTGTTCAAACCCTTCAATTTACTGGCACTCGGTAAATTTTTTAAAGATGTTATCGAGAATAGATTAAACCTACTGTGCCGTGTAATAAAAGGCATATTCCCACGATGTTACACAATTTTTAATTATATTCTCAGAACGGTAAAACGATAGGTTACTATAAAACACAATCGTAATATTTACAATATTTATTGACTACAATCACATTACAATTACATAAGTTTCACTTTGTATGATATGTCTACTACTACGTTATATTCATGAATATTGCACATCTAAATAACTGTAACTATTATTTATCACTTATTTTCAAATCGTGCGTTTGCATAGTTACAGTTCTTTCTACGATACACCATCATGTATCGTCTCGATAATGGAAAGTGCCCTACACGGTCTTATGCGATAATTCCACATCCGCGTATAATTGTAGGTAACCGCGGAAAAATTCTAATCTGCAGTTCTAACTTCGCATTAAATAGACTAGGAATAAATCAATCCTATCTCTACTCGCGAAAATGGAAACGCTCTCGTAACAATCTAAACATCCCAACTTCTCCACAATGTGTTATGAACTTATTACAATCACCCCTCGCAAAGCGAAAATTGTAATAGGTTACTTATAATCTAAACATTTTCCTAGATCCTTTTTCAACTACAAAATTATACTACGTTCCGTTAGTAGAGCACAACTACGTAATTACCAACTGGGAAAAATACAACTGGGTCTCCTTTGAATTTTTTCAGTTTGCACCAAAAAATCTAAATACGGGTTTTTCCCAATACACTTCAAAAAATCTATTTTTCTTTCTTTTACGTACACAATATCTACCGCGCGACACAAAGCTTAACGATTTCATCGATTCACTTAACGCCGTATAAACCCTCTTCCCATTTTAAACCAGTGATGATGAGTTAAAGGGCGTATCTTAGCCCTCGTTATCTTCTATTGCCAATGCGGCCCAAACTAAGAACTGTTTTAAATACAAAGTGACTTCTCTTAAATTTCGTAATCGCACGTAGCTAACTCCTTTTTGGAATCAAACTAAAAACTATTAACCGATACCATTGAAATCTATAACTAAAAAATTTTTTGTTATAATGATGGCCCATTATACGACTATCACTACCATATAAACACTATTTAAAGCTTACGTCCTCCCAGTCTAAGCTATGTATACCTCTTTCACCTTCAGCATAACACACTTAAAGTTAATGTCTCCCCTCTCTTTTTACATTGCTGTATTAGTACTACATGCATGTTCCTAATACCTTCGTTGGACAACTTTGTTAAAAGGAGAATATTCATAGAGTTTGTTATGTAAAATTAAACAATAAAGTGTAGTATCCTTTGGAATGCTGTCTTTCGTCGTAAACTCGATTCTAACCTCCACGCCGCTCTATGTATTGCATCTTCCTGATGACTGCAGTCAATCCCTATCAAAGGACATAACTTAAAAATTATTTAACTTCAACATTGGTTCGCTGTAGTCATATCCGTAATACATCAACTGGAATCTAGCGTACATATTATATAAACTGGGAAATCGATTTTCTTCGAAATCTGCTCGAACGTTCTCGTAAGGATATCTTTTACCATTCAAAAGCCGTTACGTCTGTAACGCCCAATCGGATCAAACCTACTCATATTTTGATTTTTTTTCCTTTCTTTTCCCGTTTTGAAAACCTAGAATAATATATCGAGGTGTTTCCAATTGTGGGGCGGGTTTAAAAAGCCCAACTATGTTTAGTTGTCTCTGGAATCCCAGGATTTCATGTATTCCCCCCCCCTAAAGAACATTTTCCCTTAGCGTATTCTTAGTAGTTAATTTTGTCAATGCGAGATCCTGACTCATTCCGATTTAACATGTGGCACTCGCCATACTATACTATCAAATTTTTAATTTTATATCTTCTGTTGTAACTGAATTAAATTATAACGTCGTTATCATCCGCGCATCTCTTCAATACCAATTCCCCGTGACACGTTTCATGACAATTTTTTTAAAATCCTCTGCAAAACCCATCAGCATTTTTAGAGGTATGCAGATGCTAAAATTTCCTTTACTATCCATTACTGAGCCTTTCCTAGAGCCAGAAGTCCCAACCGCAATTCTCCAATTTTTTAACGTAACTCGGACTATATGAAAAATATCCCTTCATAGTTGAAAGTTTATACCTACGTTTCTAACTTCATTTAATCTCCACTCCGCTGATAATATAATCTTATATTCTAAACATAAAAGCTGCCGCATTATGAATCAAGGGTGCTGTAAACACTACTCCTTCTTTCGTCACTAACTAAACCCTATCCTTCCTTCGATAAGCAATTCCCGACTCTGATGGGAATGTATATTTATCTATTTCGGGTATTACGATTCTGATCTCATCATTATTTCCTATTTCGGTGAACCGAAAGGGACATGATTGTGGAAATTCCATTTCAGTTATGGAATTATTTACACGCACTTTACTCAGAACATTTAGAATTTCCATTTTATAATCTATGCGAACACCTAATGTCAACTTCACACATGCAGATTTCTTCTGATACTAAAATTTAAAAACCCCACATCATCGCTTCATATAAATTATTACATCGATATAATTTTTCCCCTCTTCTAAATCATCTTATAATAATACTGTATAACCCAAACTCTTTAAAAATCTTTTTTTCCGCATTTAAACTTAAATTACGCGACAACATTGTTTTCAAACCCAACCCTCTTCCGCAATTTATTTGGGCGATCTTCGTGTAAATTTTCAACGTCTTAGCCCATAACATGTTTTCCGATCCTACTTCTTGTTCCTCTATATTTTTCAATCTAACTACCGCCAAGATGTTTATACTCACACCTTCCCCCTAAGTCGTAAATATAAAGTCAACTCTTCACCTCTTAATTCGATTAAAACGTCCTGTCTGATCTACAGCTCGAATAATAATACGACTCAAAACGTTAGTATTTACGGGCATATAAATTTTTTCATCCGGAATTCTATTATCTTAAAGCCGGGTGCGACGTTTGGGTAAAAATGATATAAAACATGCGAAGGTTCCCCATTTATATATGAACCATCCACTACATTACACATAATATCTATGGCACTTATTTTATTTATATCAACTACACTACTACTCTGGGATGAAAACCGAACAACGAACCGATTGAATTGGTTGCTGTAAAGTCAATTTCCACTGTAGACTTCAAGTATACTCTCATCGTATTACTATTTCCACGTAATAAAAAATCATCCGTAACACCCTCCTTACTTCGTACTTGATCACCGATATATTTCTCCAAATCATGTATGTCTAGGTACCTTCCGGTAAAGCACATCGATCCAGGTTTTTGTTTTCATACTATGATAACGAAATACATTATTTGGTGTGTTACATTGGGAATGGAATTATAAGTTTGCAAGCTTAACATGGGACATTTCATATTCACCACTTAAATATATAGGAGGATTAAACATGCATTCCACCCTTTAGATCCTTTCCCCCGATAAAAAAAAGCCAAATCATTCACTATTCACTACTATTACGTTCCATCTTCCTTTAATTATATACTTTCTTTCAATTAATTATTCCTTTCAAAAAGAACAAACAGAGATGACCACAATTGACGGTATTAATATCTTGATATCTTTTATAATTATATTCTATAACACCCCATCGTTCGATAATAAATCTTCTCCACTTCAATCGGAGGTTTTTAAAAACCCCATAACTATCAAAATATTTAATTACATCATCATTTTTCATATATGCCACCAGTGAGTTCCTCTCCTACATTATCATCTAAATTAACTATTCCTTTTTTCCTTTTTACGTATAACTCTCGGTAATGCATCTCGACTAAATATACCCCGAAAATTCCCTATTTTCCACTTCTTTACATATTTTTGTAAATCGTTTCTCAGTCAAGGGTCCTTCGAGGTAGTATGGTTTTAAACCCTTTTTGACACATCACCGCCTGTCCATATACCCCCACAACCGGTTTTATAAGGTCTAATGTATAACCCACTTCCGTGGATAAACCGCACCCAGCCTTATAGGGTTTCATATAAAACCCTTACCAACAGCCTCGACTCCATGGCGAGATTTTTGGCGTTTTGCTTCCGCTAATTGATCCCTTCAGCTTTAGCGGCGTTCACTGCTTTGGCAATTGCTGCAGCAAACCCCCACCTAATGATCCTAAGGCACCCAAAGCAGCAAAAAATGGAATTAGTGGTAAAAACCCACCTTTTTTCGGTAATGGCAAATTTTTCTTGAACGAGGTGGCAATATTTTTTTACCAGTTTAATCAAATTGTGATATGCGACTTTTGCATTCTCTAAAACGCCCTTTCCCCTTACCAATATGTCTTATAGCATTACGCGCTTTTTTTCATTGCCTGTAAAAAGAAAATGCTACTACCTACTCGATTTCCTATTCTATTCTTCTTCTACTCCTACTTCTACCACCTTTTCGATATTTCCGCATTATACCCATACCAAATTTTGTTTTACATTTCATTTTCAACCGCAATTACAGAAGCCGCAAGTCTTTCTCCCAACCCTGCGTCCTTACTCTTAAATTGTTCCACGGCTTTCTGATATAATGTTTTTATCCGCAACGTGGCGCTTAGATAAATCGCTTGAATCAGAATAAGCTATATCATGTTTCTTTAACAAGCCTCATCCAACAAATTCAACTCCCCGGTCACCTCTGTCAATGCGGAATTTCAATTTTGTTCCAGGACCGCAAAAACTATATCCTGGTATATGAAGTTCAACGGGAAGCTTATTTATTTTAGTATTCAATAATCCACTACCTTTGTCTCGCTTTTCGATTTATTTCTGATATGGTTTCCTATAGTTCCCATATTAAAAAAAGATACTTATCCAAACTGCGTTCAGAAACAGCAACTATTCGAATAGCATACAACATGGTAAAGTAATACTTAAATACATACTCAATTTTACTTCCCATTCTGTATTTCCAATAAAACATAATAACATTTATTAATTAGCATTTTATTAACAAATAAATCTTGTTAGCAACTACAAACAAATTTTTCTTAATACATCTACATCATTATAAATTTTTTGTAATCCATACGTTAACAACTCTTTTGTTATGCAAGCACATTCGGACACCACTCCATCCAACATTTTCCCCTACTTCTGCACTTAAATCTGCTGCGCTAATATTACCTCCACTAAATAATCAACCATTTCTTTATAAAATTCTTCATATTTTAAACTTTTTATAAGTGCTAAACGGAAATTCTACAACATTTTCTAAACGAAGCAACTCTAACAAACCTTCGTATGATAAATATACGCAAGTCTCCATTTTTCTCCATTTTAAGTATTCTAGTAACTCCATCGAAACATTCACTAGATATCCGCAAATTGAGACTAGTAACAGGTGGAAATGCTCCACCACGATATTCAAAATATCTTTTCAATTTCTTACTCTCCATTAAAAAGTGATTCCACTCATATTCACAAAAAGACAAAATTTTTCTTTTTTACTCCTACGACCTTACAGTTGGTTCAAAATTCCCTATCTGCCAGACAAACCAACACATATCCATTTGGAATGGCTTTTTATTTAAAAAATATATTCTCTCTCCTAGTAATGGTATATTCCATAATGCTTCTCGCAGAAACGTCTCCGTATATAAATTTACTTTATCCCAAAAATCGCTCGACTCACCTACTTCTAATGGTTCTGTATCAAAATCTGCCAAAAGATTTCCATCTACTTTAAATGATTGTGTATCAAGATTTCTCGAAGAGTTATCTTCATCACATTGACGTTAGTCGACATACTCTCTTTATTCTTATGAAACATTCACAGGTTTCTTTTTCCGACACTATATCTGCTGTCCATGGTTACCACTTTTAATACTAACATCTATTCACTACTGCAAGCCTTTTTTTACACAATCATCAACCTTGAGGTGCGGCTCCAATTCTACAACCCCCTCATTAACCTTGACCTAACTTAAACCTTGCCCTCGCGGCGATACTATCTATTCCTACTGCCAAGCCTTTTATACACAATCATCAACCTTGAGGTGCGGCTCCAACATTCTACAACCTCCTCATAACCTTGACCCAACTTACCCTGGTCTTAAAGTTGACCTTCGCATTGACCTTGTTCTTGGGGTTGCTCGGTCCCGGACTTGAAGTTGACCTTGACCTTTTTCATTCCGTGACCTTGGGGGTTGCTCGAACCTTGGTCAGTCTCAGCCCGTTCTGGAACCTCCTCCTTGACCTTGACCTATGCAGATGCATGGTCAAGGTCAAGGAGGAGGTTCCAGAATCGGCTGAGACACTCTACTACCATTCGTTGGAGCAATAAAGACCGATCGTTGGGGCAATAAATACCGTTCATTGGGGCAATAAATGCTGTTCATTGGGGAAATAAACCCTATTCATTGGGGAAATAAACACCGTTCACTGGAGCAATAAAGATCGTTCATTGGGGCAATAAATACCGTTCATTGGGGCAATAAACACCGTTCATTGAGGCAATAAAGACCGTTTATTGAGGCAACAAACACAATTTATTGAGGCAATAAACACGGCTCATTGGGGCGATGAACACCGTCCATTGGGGCAATAAACATAGTTTATTGAGGCAACAAACGCCACATTGGGGCCACTACCTCAAACAAACCCTCAAAATCAAACTTTCGGAATACAATAGTACAGCATGAATGCAACCAAGGAACTGCACTGGTGAGGTTAGAAGATGTGAATCGAAGTAAAATATTATGATCATAAAAAGAAACGTAATCGAAATTACCGTGTTTTTTTAATTACTTTTTATGTTGGTTACTCTGACAGTTAAATCTTGCTTAATCCATATGAGGATTGACACTTTAAATTACGTTTGACGTATTTCACATAAATGATGTAAATAACTTTCTGTTTGAAGCGCAAATGGCAAATGTGGTAATCTAGGTCAATAATGATTTTGATAATTGTTAATTATTCAAATTAAAATAATGAAGATTATTAATATTTAATGCAACTACACATACTTCACGCCAATATCCCACATTGTGTTGGCTTTCTCTCATTTATCCGAACTTTTTCCTTATGGCACCTTCATTGTTCATGTGTAGTTGTCCATTCGGTATGTAATATGATGTGTACGCATATATGTATATAAATATGTGCCGCTGAGTCTGAACAGCTGCACGGATGTTAGAATATCGTTCCATCAGCGACTTGCGATGCTCCTATACATTGTTTGAGCGGCGAGGCCGTATTACGCGAGAAATCAAAACGTTTCGCGAGACAGTATTCTGAAACACGTCAAAACTTTTTCCTTAACATACATTCACATGTATCTAGATGTGAATGTATACACGTACAGAGCCGAAGCAGTAGAAGTAAGGCATCAGACAAACGAGTTCGTTGGCATTCGCCTGAAATATGAATAGAAACATAACGGTCTGATGAACATCGACTATATATGTATGAAATGAAAATTCAGTTTAGTTTTTGCGCTGATATTTCCTGATGTTTCCGGACGCGAAGGTGCCTGCCTTCTCCGACGTCGTTTCCTAGACGTTCGCATGAATATTTGTATATTCGAGACTACAGTTGTCAGTTGCGCCGGCGAACTGTTCAGATATGTGCATATATAGCTATTGCAACTTTATGGCAGGCGATGAACAAAGTAAAATACAATTTGCTTCTTTTATGCGTCGTTTCTGCTGTGCGGTATCTATGCTCGTTGAAATGTATCTCTACAGTCAAATTTCTCGGTGACATATTAATATTTGTTCTTATCAAATGGACAATACAATAGTAGTCAGTATAAGAGTTATTTTTGTATACTTTATATGTCCTAAAATTTAATTCAGTTTAATTGAAATAAAAAAGGACCTGCACCAAGAAATAAAAAAATAGACGATACTGAAAACGCTCACAAAATACATCACCTATCGTCGATAATTTCATAACAAACCAGATGTCCTGGAATTTCTGAAATTCTGTAGTAAGTTATTGATTTAACGCAATTAAATTTACTTTGGAAACAATACGAACACGGTTTGTAAAATTACTTGGTGGTTCTACATCACTGTCATGCAAAATTAAGTAATACTGATAATATTACGAATATCTGTGAACAATTTTATACTTTCAGACCTATCACAGACTATCAATTTTGGAGTTGATCAATAGTTTGATCGAATTGGATAAGGAAATGGCTGTGTTTAAGTCAACTAAATTTATTTTGTTAAAGTAAATTTCCTTGGAGCATGTATTTGCTTTATTGTTCCAACTGTTACGTTCTCCTGGTTTGAAGAACAATGCCGCTAGTCGTCTGCTTTGGCGTATTTTCCTTGCGAAGGATTTAGTATATGTAGTGTATGTGTTTTTTGGAAGAGTCTTGGTTAAAATCCTCTTCCTTTCCTTTATAAAATGCTTTAGGTCAATTTTGATGAATTCTCTGGTGTATATTAATTTATTTTTTTAAATAATTTCTAGATGGTTTTTTCTAAAACTTGTCTTCTGTCAGAAAATTTAATTTCTGTTTCTTTGTTCACTGCGTTGCCACAGGAATGCCAATCCTAATTAAGGTAAAATATTTCCTTTTAGGAAGAAAGTTCTTAATTCAGACAGACAATTCTGCTTTAATTTCCACTTTAAAAGTAAGAATATATGATAATAGGATTTACAAATATTCTTTGATTTTACAGGAGTATGATTTGGCAATATATTACAACAAAATAAAATTATATTGTTGACATATTTAGCGGAATGTATGAAATTCACAGCACACCAAACCAGTTATTCACTAGAAAAATGCATACATTACAAAATACAAGTCACACCCTGTATGGCGAACAGAGTATAATAGCTGATCAAAAGTCACCTGTGTTGTAAAATATCATGTGCAAACTTGAGTACAACAACCGTTCTAAAAATTACTACATGCAAAGTAATCTCTTAGTAAGGCTTGTAGACAACCGGGAGACGATTGCTTTAACAAAAACCCATGCAACTAAAATTCTACATCTATATGAACTCTACGTTCACTCGGGTATAAAAAGATCACATTTAATTTTTAGAGAAGGTTTTGTATGTAGAAAGGATTTCGTCCTAGCTAAGCAACTCCTAAACAAATGTCACGCCTGTGTTCTTATCTAGGTGAAAAGTAACCATCCTGTGTCAAATTGTGTGTACCGACTTTCTTCAAAACTTAATCCCTGTAAATGGATACAGAAATATCTTAGTTAATTATCTTAGATCATTTCACAAAGCTTGTAAAGCTATATCCTACCGTAAAATGCCACAGCAGAAATATCAGGTTCGTTCCAACACGCTTATAAAATCGTAAATTTACCGTCCGGTATCTGCGCAGTACAAACGAAGTGTTCCAACTCCGTTATGTACCGTACCTCGAACGATAATAATAGTGTTCCAACTTAACTTTGTATCGTACAAATACCAGTTACTGTACGGTTATATCGGTACATCATATCAAGCAAGAACCGTTTGTACTGACATGCGCAATGCGTATCTGCACCAATAGAAAACATTCATATTGCATGTTAAATCCTTGTCTATCATTTTGTTTCTCAATAGCGATACACAATCGATTCCAAACAGCGTTCCGACATCTACGACACTATTTACTGATTCATAAACGACGCATATTTGATGCACGCGCAATAATCAATGTGTGAACTGGGTCGCGTACCGTACAGTAATAGACAGTTGGAAAGATTAAATGTTTAAATTCCTATTTCGAAGAAATTGGTACTCAGGATTCATCTTGGACAATGCCACCTATAGGTTTGGTAAGTTTTTAAATCGTAAAATTTCATTATTTGATATACAGGATGTCCACTGATGGGGTTACAAATAGGAAAAACTTTTTTAATATACGTTTTACTGAAAAAAGGTATTCTTTATAAAAGATTTCCTCAAAATCTCCAAGAACATATATAGATTTGACTACAGACATGCAGTTACTTACAAATTCACTTATTGCAGCTGATACTTTTATTTTTAAATTAAACAACAATCACTCTGAAATAAACAAGTAAATAAGTATTAATTTAAAGCAGGTCTAACCAATCGCTATTCAATATAGCAGCCTCCAACTTACACATTTTTCAACATTTTTCAACTCGTTAATAAATTCGTTGTAAACTTTGTGTCCCGTAGCAGGCACATTAATCTCATTCACCGCATCCTTTACTGCTTGTTTTAATTGATCTAAATTATGTTCTACATCACGAACATACACTTTTCCTTTTAACGTCCCCCACAAAAAGAAATCAATTTTTTGTCAACTGTATTGATAACAAATGTTTTAAATCGTCAATTTCTTGGGAAATGGATAGGCGACAATGGCCCAGTTGAATGGCCTGCTAGGGCAGCTGCTGTAATACCAAAACGTTTCTATCAAATCCAAATAAACGTGTAGAGTTAAATTTCGTTGGACCAATAATACCACCACAGAAAGTACCACACCATACGCTCACTTTTTTATAATGTTGGCCTCTTGACCAAATTTTAAATTAGGACTTTCCTCCACCGAATTCATTGCTAATAATGTCGCAGCATCATTTTCGCCATACTTCTTACATACATTTTTTAAATCCATTACTGGTCCAATTTCGTCAAACTTATTTAAAAGTTCACATAAAGCTACGTGTGATACCGGTGTATTGGGAAATTCTTGATCAAATAAATGAATGACACATCTGTGTTAGACTTGCCCAATACCATAGCATTTAACCAGATAGATACGTTCTTCTTTAGTTAGCATTTTAGATGTTACATTTTAAGTATTTGACAGCCTAAAACTAATTTAATGACAGGACAAAGCAAAGTCCGGAACAAAGTCTACTACATACTTTATTTTAATGAGATAAATTGTTAATATCTGTAAACACTCAAACCGAGTACACACTGGTGTACCTTGTTATAAGGAATTGAAACATTTAAAAACATAGTTATTTCCCGCCTCCGCTAGGGAGCAGGATAGACTTTTGACATGAGATTTAAGCCGATGTATCGATAGTATTCGTTATTTTATATTACGTTTTGTATTCACTTTATATTACAATAAATTTAAATAAAGTTATTAAACAATCGTTGACATAACATACCTGACTGCGTTCCGATGTTTAAAACTTAGTGTTATTATAAACATAAACGTAAACTAGCCAATAGCACTTATTTACTTGTTTATTTCAAAGAGTTTAATTGAAAAATAAAAGTATCAGCTGCAATAATATTGAATTTACACGTACGTGTATGTCTGTAGTCAAATCTAAATTATGTTTTTGGACGTTTTGAGAAAAGCATAATTTTTTATAAAGAATAACTTTTTCAGTAAAACGTATGTATATTAAAAAAGTTCTTCCTATTTGTAACCCCATCCGTGGACACATGTATACATTTTTTTATTTAAACTGCCGAATGAGTGTCTAGGGACACTCCCGGACTTACGACCGGAAAATTGAATTCATGAATTTAGAAGAAATCAATTTCCCTCGTTTATAACATTACAGTATAATGTTTGTGTATAATAGAACGCAAAAATATAAACATTTACAGTAATTTAAAACTTTAAGATTCGGGAGGCTGCGGAAATACAATTTCAACATATCTTGCACAATCTTTGCGCTTCCTCTTGTTTAATGTCCCCCCTGTGTACTCCGGTTTCCCGAGCACCTTTTCATATCATTTCCCTTCGCGTTCCACATCTTTAACTGACTAGCAGCTGCAATGAAGGAGTTATGCGCGTTTCTCGTTATTATTATTAACTTCTCTATCGCGCGGCGGGTATGAGTCTTCAAGAAAATACCGACCGACGGAGACGGCTACAAAATGGCGGACGCGTAGGATAGGATACATCTTTGGAAGCGTCTTCGGTCTACATATATCAAAGTTTACAAACCGTCAGAGAACATTATAGCTGCCAACGTTTACGACGCATATATTACTTGTGTGTCGGTAACAGAGTATAATACACGATGTACTATCATTCGCCACCGCTGCCACCACCATCGCCGCCCTCTCCTGGTATTGTATAGAATAGGTATGTAAGATACATATACATATTCCTTCAGTTGGCCGCAAAAGGAACGCTCATCTCCTCAAGAAGACGGCACAAAGGGATCGTTGAGTACTAGAAATGCCCCTTGGAGGATCCCTCTCTAGACTCCGGGAATTAAATTTTATCTTCGCGGATTAACTTCGGCTAGTTACCGCCGCCCGGGCTCTGTTTCTCAGTTGTCAAATCTTAACGGAGTTCTCTTACGTTTCTAAAAGACTCTCCTTCTATACCCTCCCTTCTTAGCGAGATATACATATACACGTAAACCTACATAGGCAGAGCGGTTCTCTTCACTTCTTGAGGCGCGGTAACGTCAAAGAGGAGAGGAGAAAACGCCATAGGAAGCGCTTAAATTTCTCCAGGATTGTTAGTGTTATTATTAAAACCTGGACCATAACGTTGATTATCATCATCGTCGTACGAGTGGAGCCCTAATACTAAAAACTTTCGCATTTTCTCGCCGCCTAGAGGTGCGAGGAGCAGTGGGGTGCTGCGGAGAAAGAAGGGAAAAGGAGGAGAAGGCTCCGGAAGAGTCAGAAAAGTGCTTCTCCATGCAGTTTCGAGCGCTTCGCTACTGTAATTTTGTTATAGTTTCTAATTGTTATTGTTCAGGAAATGGACGCGTTAAAGACCCGGTGACTTTTAAAAAAGGTGAGAAGGAGTGGATATATGTAGATATGGCTTTATCTTTCACTCCCGTTTCTTGTTTTGCTATTTAGTATTTTGTTGCCTACAGAAACTTTAATCTGTGCCCACATCGCAAAAAAAGTTGGCAGAATGTATGCAACGTATGCGAAATTAAGATGCAATAGGTAAAACAAATACAATGCATTTCAGATAACACTGGCCATAGGTATTTACGTAGTAAAACCTTTATGTGATGTTAATGGTTTTCCTATGGGTAGTGTTTCATTGATTTTTTGTCTATACTTAATTGAAACGATTTTTATGAGGTTTTAAGACATTTTATGCCTTGAACCAAAAAGATAACGTTGAAAATAAAGAAAAAAAAGAAACAAGAAAACCCACATTTTTCTCTAGAAACCCATACTCAAACTCCTCAGAAAGTCAATGTGTGGGCCGCAATTCTAGGTAGTCACATTCTTGGTCTGTTTTTTATCGACGGTTCACTGAATGCCCAAAAGTGTTTGGAATTGCTGAAGGACACAATTCCTCCAGCTATTAGCAATATTCCTGTATACGCGAGGATCATTTACCACCACATAGCACCAGGACAATTACAGAATTTTTGAATAATAAACTTCCAGATAGATAGATTGGTCGTCATGAAACACTGAAGTGGCCGGCAAGAAGCCCTGATTTAAGCCCGTAGGAATTTTTTGTTTGGGGTAACATTCCAGTGAAGGTTTTTGACAATATTCAACATAGACGCTCTAACATCAACGAATTAAGGCAAAGAATAGTGAAAGCATTTAGAGAAATAACAGTAAGAAATCTTCAGGATGTGAAACGTCACTTTCAAGAAAGGTTAGGACCCTATTTAGCAACGCTTCGTCAACAGTTTGAACATTTGCTTAGTTGGCTTACTTCATGATACATTTTTTTTCATAATTTATTGTTTGTTACCTTTTTGTACTAAGAGTGTATTTTTTGTTGTTTTAGTTTAGGTAGGAAATTAATTTTTGATAAAATTTTGTTCATAGTTGCTCATTTCTTTATGTGTTAAGAGTGTATTTTTTTGTTTAAATGAGTAAGAACCACTCTGAGTTACATGCCTGCTTGTAGTTAATTGCTTGAAAAACACTAGCTGTAAATTTTATCGATACAACACGGGCTGAGATTTCCAGCTGCAAAATTGTGTCTCATTATCTCTGCTACAAATTCCTAAAATTGCCGCTAAAACTACTACTTCTTTTCTTTAATTCTTACACTTCACACGTTTGTTCCAAGACATAAAATGTTTCAAAACCTCATAAAAATCGTTCCGACTAGATACGGACAAAAAACAATTAATCGAACACTCCCCGTATAAAAGCCATTAACACCACACAAAGGTTTCACTATGTAAATACCTATGGCCAGTGTTATCTGAAATGTATAGTATTATTTCAAAATTTTTTGATGTTCAAGTAAACTAAATTTATTTTGTTGAAGAAAATGTCCTGAGCATTGCAACTACATGAAGAAAGTTTGGTGTAGTCAATGAAACAAATTTTTTAGTTAAAATATTTATTAGAGTTAAGTTTATATACCATTTGGTCCAAAGACTGTAGAATACTGTATTCCTGCAAGTATTGTATAAAACATAAGAATGTTGAAGTTAACGCAACCATCCATTTGGTAAAACATTTAGTTGGGTTAAGAATAGAATTTGTAATGAATCGCAATTGCATTTCACCAACAACATCACAAATAGACACGAAAACACGAAAAGTGCAAGCGGTGCCAGCCATTCAAGCTAGATAATCTGTTTACGTTGATCACGTATCGACAATCTTTGGCACTATTGAGGAGCTCATTACAGCTATAAAAGCTATTACCAGTCAGGTACTTCTTGATTGTACTTTTACATCTTTCTCTTGGGAGATCCTTAAATTCCATGGGCAACTTGTTAAATAAGTTAGGACCCCAAAAGTCCACATAGCGTTGTATGGCACTTGCAGCTCCACTCGCTTACGCGCAGAATACCTGTGATGTTGACCATTGGTTTGGAATTGATCAACATTGTCGTACACATATAATACAACAGCAAGTATGTATATGCCAGGCAATATCAGTATATTCTACTCCGTAAAGCACTGTTTCAGGTGACACAGAGCTCGAATAGCTTTCTTTGTAGACAGAATTTTCTTCCAAAACACGGAGAATGGACCCAGAAGAGCATGCCATACAATATGATAGAGTGGAAGCAGCTAAAATAAGATATATTTGCTGCTTCGTGCGTTGCCACCCTCTTGAATCTTCCTATAGTGTAAACTACGTACGTTAAACGTTTACATACAGCAGCACTATGTTCTTTTCAGGTAAGATTACCATCGATGCGGAACACTAAAAATGTTACTTCCGATGTAACATAATCTCTTCTGGTACTAAACACAACTCTCTCAGTCTTGCTATTGTTTTGCTTTAGACTATTTCTGGCAAACTAATTTTGCGCACTTTACATTGCTTTTACTGATTTTCTATATAATTCTCTCATATCCTTGGTCCTAAGATAGAGGTATCCTCGGCATAAAGACAGATTTCTTCATCAATATTAAAATGCAAGGTGTTGACATATATTAGAAAGAGTAACGGACCCAATACAGAGCCTTGTGGTATTCCATATTTAATGCCCGCAAGATCTGATTTGCAATCTTGACACACCACGTATTATCTCTTTCAAGATAAATAGGATTCGAACAGCTGTAGTTGCAATCCTTGGATACCATAGAAATACAGCTTGCTGAGAAGTATCGTGTGGTTAACTGTGTCAAATGCCTTGCCCAAATCTAATAGATTTAATTGAACTGATCGATGTTCATTAAACGCTTCCTGCATATGAGATATCAACGTTGTGATCGCAGATGCTACTGATTTACTTTTTCTATAACCATGTTTTGAGAAAAAAAGCTTGTCTTGCTCAAAGTAGTTAGATATATATACATGGTAATATGGAAATAGGTCCGTCTCCTTTCTTGTCTATTGGCACAATCTTTGCAAGCGTCAATTCAGGTGGAACAGATTACAGCGTGCTGATAATAATATAGGGATTATAAAGAATTTATTAACCAAATGGGGCTTTTAACAACCGAATCAGTGCTTTTGAAGGTAAATAAACATTGATACCTTTTTCTTCATACAACTAAGAGCTATTTTTATATTTGAAGAAGATTGACCCTTAAACGCGTGTTAGAGATGAATGAAAATGCATTCTTCTCGGGTGTGGAAGTAAAATCGTAGACCTCGCGTCAATATGATGTTTGGCAAGTTAAAAATCACAACCAGAGGTTGAAACATCATGGGATTCAGCAAAATTCTGGTAGAGTCAGCTAGCGATCACAATAATCGATGCTTAGAGGGTGAGAGATGTATTCCGTAACTCAACGCTTCGTCCAACAGCACAACACAATACAATATAAAACATTATGTTGAGATATTTTACTTTACATTTTATTTTGTTTGAGATATGTCATTTATAATATTTATGTACCTATGTAGAGTAATGAATTATGCAATTTACTAGTAGTAGTTGACTGTGATACTTGTAAAAGGAAACAAGTAACAGTGTTGTTTTTAAATATATTTTTCTTAAAGAACAATCGTGCACATGTATTCACATAAACTATGTTATCCACTACTTAGAAATTAATGTCACAGTCTTAGGACAAGCCATCAATTTGCCAGAACATTACAGGACCAGCTTGTCCACATCCCAACACTGATTGAAGAGCGCCTAGTATTGGTGGTAGGGAGCGTGTACTTTTCCTGGAAACTTGAATTTCTCGGACGATGGATACGCATCGTTCCACTATTAAAAGCCTGGAACAGCTTCTCGCCGGAAAAGACAATGTTACTCCAAAATTCATTTCCATCATTTGAAAATACATTTGCAAGCAGGAGTCTCTTTTGCTTATGGTCGTCAAATATGCGTAGCAGAGGACTTTTTCAATTCCGATTGTATTAGATGTCTCTGTGCTATTCTGGAAACTGTTTGTTTTCGAATTTTCACTGAGGTTTCGATAGGATATTGATGAATAAATCCCTACACTTTGCCGGACAGATCTTTGTAGCCTCTGATCACCTTGGCGACTTTGTTTTAATGTAGAATATACAACTTTTGCCGACATTTAGATTCCTAGCCACTTCGTTTAAAGACCAGCTTTATTAATTCAGCTATAGCTGTTGCTCTTAGCCATTCGGCCAAATGTCTTAGCATATTTTCTCCACTATTTTACGTTTTCGACCGACAAAAATTGTTTCAGAGATAATATACAACTGTGATTTGAAGTTGATCTTACATTATATAATTTTGTCGTTCACAATTGGGTGGCGCCTGTTGTACCTCCCACGAATCGAACTTATAACACCAGGGAAGTACATAGCTGATACAGAATACATATATAAAATTAAAGAACGGATTTTTAGTCAACCGAGGAAATTTCGATGGAAAGTATTATAAGAAATACATCACACAATAGTTCTCCTTCCATTAAAAGACAAGTTGCAGGTTAGCTACATAACGAAACACAAACAGCACCGCAATGGCTACTCTCCAACTTTGAATTTTGGGTCAAAGGGTCAGTCCATTAGAAGTATTTGGCATAATTCAACCAAGATTACGCATTCTTCATACCACATTACACTGTGAAATGTTTAATGTCATTATATGACCACCCTAGAAATGCTAGAAATAAGAACATCTCCATTCGAAAACCTTGGAACTAATTGCATTAACGGCCTCCGCAGGGAAAGGCTTAGACACCTCTATATTTACTTTCACGAGGAGCATTACGGAACATGTCTTTCGTCATGGGGCGCGGAATGCTACCATCACTGTTATTACGATCATTACGCCCTCTTCGCCATTTAGCAAATAATCACTTACGAACTTAATATTTCTTCATTTTACCCCCAGTGCCCGGACCTATTTGTTTGTGTCGGATCGAAAATTATATCAAACCTCGTGTCTCTTTTTGTGGCGTCTGTTTTACAATTAGTTCCTCTCGCTTTCTCGTGTATAATGCTTGCGCCCATCCTCCTTCTTTCATGTATGTAGGTCCTCCGTGCTCGATATGACGAAACGACACCCAAGAGAACAAGTTCGAGCCCGTTTTTTTTTTCTCCGTCCCCGCGCCACTGGAAACTCCGCGATGGACACGACCGGCGGCGCGGGTCAACACGCCCCACTTTTTAATTTTAATATAGAATGATGTCATGTAATCAGTGCGTAAAAAGCACGAGGAATACATCTCGCAGGAATCATCTAATTACTTTTTCAGTGATTTACTGGAGTCCGTGTTATTTTTTTTAGTCGGTAATGCAGGACGTTTACAGTCCATATACATACGTGTGTATGTATGTATATAAAGTAAAACTACGTTGGATGGAGTAGGGGGACTTGTGATATATGACATTTGCGCGTCGTGTGCTTCTTTTTAATTGCTTCTCTCTCGTTTTGTGAATGTAATACGTCCAAAAAATGAAGATTTCTTCTTGGCCGGCGGATGAGTAATTTATGTCACTTTTTCGTGCTTTTGGTTGAGGTTTAATGTTTAGTATTTGAATTCGATTTGCTATCAAAAAAGGTTGACTAAAATAAACTTAAGGACAGTGCCGACGCTGAGCAAAATCGTCTAATTAAACAGTTAATGCTAGTTTATTAGCCATTGCTATACATTGACTTATTGTTATTAAACTCGTGATACACTCACAAATGAAAGCGGTTTGCCGTAAACGTTTCCTGTTCTAAGTAAAATAATCTCTTGTCGTTATTAAATACTTTAATTACGAATGGAAGAATACTAGCCACTAGTAAATGGTTCATTTGGTATTTAGAGAAGGCCATAGCAGCACGACAGTACTCCTTAACGTGACAGATGATTTGTTTACAGCAACAGATCAAGGTCTTACTACAATTCTTGTACTTCTGGATTACTCAAAGGCTTTCGATACGGTTAATTATCAAACACCACTTAATATCATTAAAAGCGTCGGGTCTAGTGAGGGTACAGTGGGTATGTTAGCACAGTTTCTTTCTAATCGGTCGCAGTGTGTTCGTTTGAGGAACAACGTTTCTAGGGCACTACTAGTCTGACAGCGCGTACTACAGGGATCAGTTATGAGCGGCATGCTGTTCTCGCTTTATAAATCCCGTTGTGATGTAATAAAACATTCCAAAATCCACTTATACGCCGACGATACTGAACTGTATACCCCCTTCGACCTTCTCAATGGAGGGCAGCGGTTGCAAATTTAAACTCCGACTTGAACAACCTACATGCCATTTCTATTGATCACTCAATCACGCAATGAAGATTCATCCAACCAAATCACAGCTTCTAATTTTCGGGAAGGACAAAATTTGTAAAAATTTAGGTAACTCGGTTAAGTTACCTTTTGTCACGGGAGCGTCTAGTTTAGGACTGATAACCGACAACAGCTTTCCTTATAGGGAACAGATTGCTAAATATATAAAAAGCACATTTGTTAAGTTAAAAATTCTTTATCCATGTCGTTTCATATTTAATAAGAACATAAAACGAACTCTTTGCGATACGTTTGTCCTTTCACCCTTCACATACTGCTCAGAAATATATCATGCCCGCTTGGATGCCTTCACCACAGGCCGTATCCAAAAGGTTTAGAATGCATGGAATTCGAAAATATTGCCACATATCACCCAAACTCACTGACACTGATTGGTTAAACATGAAAAATAGAAGTACCACCAAAATAAAAGAAGTTGTGTTATTTGGTTTTTTTTTATAGTTTGTAAGCAATTACTGTACACAAAACAATATACATTCATGGTCAGGAAAAGCAGAGAAAGGATTTATCCCGTTATCTGGTCCTCAGCATAAGATTTCATACTTAAAAGCATTTAATTTTACTTTATTTTGCAATGTATGAAATAAAGGCATTAATTATTAATTATTATTATTATTTGCAGGCGATTCCACAATGCTTGCCGTAGATGACCTTATTTCTTTGTAATAAGCGACTTGAACCTAATCGATTTCCATGATCTGTCGTAAAACAATTCTCCCCTGCGTCATATGGGAACAATTTCCGTCTAATTCGTGGTCACTTCCCACCAACACCGTTTCCAGTTTTGTCTTGTTTAACAAAACGGGTATATCCGGTATTTACCCTAACTAATTTTATACATACAAAAAATGGGTGTAATAGGTGCATTTCTCTAGCCGGTGAAAATCGTGAAAATACCGCAAATATTGCGTAAGCGGGATAAGTTCACCCCAACGATGAAGCGCAAAAGTTGGATGCAATAATTGATTTAAGAAAGACATCGTCAGATTTCCAGGAACATGTAGATGTCCAGGATTCTATAACAGATTTAGACTGTGAACAGAACAGCAAGCTACGATTTAGGAGACGACAATGAAAAAATGCATTGCCACAGCAAAAAAATTATCTCCATTATTCTCCCAACAGAAACATATGACTATAGACTTTTATGTCTCAGTTTGACAATTAATAATCTTTATATACTCACTCCATCTCCATTCATATTCCTACTATCTGGTGATATATTGAATTTACCCCAATTCTGCCCAATTTTGGGATAAATACAGGGTAAATACCCGGACATTTGCTCAGAATTTCATTTACCTATCACTGTTGTGGGCCAGATCCGGAGAATATAATGGGTGAGGAAGCAATTGATAACCGAAAGAATCGAATTTCACCACTGCTTCTATGAACGAGTGTGCCGGTACGTTGTCATGATGAAAGAAGGTTTTGTCTTTTTCCAGTGCGGTCATTTGTTCTTGATCTTCTCATTCAATTTGTCCAATGTAGTACCACTACTAGTACTCGCCAGTTATTGTTTTTCCTTTCTCCAAATAGTCGATGAATATTATACTATATGCATCCCAAATCTTGCTAGCTGAACGTTGTGTCTTTGGGCGTTTCAACTTACTTTCACTCGCTTACAACCTCTCTGCAAACTGTCTATTGGACTCCGGTGTATAATAATGTTTCATCAATGATCACAAATCGACCCAAAAATTCCGCTGGATTACGCTGAAACACCAAAGCACACCCCGAGTTATCAATACGCTGCTGCTTCTGGTCGATTGTTAGAGATCCCGGCACTCATCGCGCCGACAGCTTTTTAAAAGCTAAATGTTCCTATAAAATAGGGCGGACGCGGCGTATTGATATCTTTATGATGTCAGCTATCTCATTCACTTTAACTTTTCGGTCATCCAAAACAATACGATGCACTTTTTTATGTTTTCTTCAGTAACTGCCTCATTTAGACGACCTAAACGTTCAGCATCATCAGTGCATATTCGACCACTCCAAATTCGACATACCACTCTTTTACTGTTGTATACGATGGAAACGATGTGTCACAACATTTATCAAGCCATTCCTTGGCTTGTGCGGTATTTTTTCCCATTAAGAAGCAATGTTTAATCAAAAAACGAAATTCTTTGGAATCCACTTTTTGTCAAACAGCAAAAGTTACTCTACTGACTATAATTCGTAAACTAATCGATGAAAATGTAGTGAAATTTTGGCTGAAGGCTAGTTAAGGTTCTCCATGTGAAGCCGTCGACTTTTTATCGTATTATTAATTGATATAATACATTTTATAAGCTTTTGGCATTCAGATTTTGTTTCTTTTGATTTGAACTTTAACAGTAATTGCAAATTTTTCTAAGATCTCACTTTTCCAATTTTATATTTCCACCTTCATGAGAAATATATATTCCTTCAGTATATCTATATTCCTTCTTATATCGTGTCTACCATTAACCATCAAACTTTTCTATTTATTTATGTCATGAGCTCGGTAGAGTATCTCCGACAACGATTTAAACGTAATAAATACAGCATCGTTTCGCTTAGAACTTTTGTTTCGCCCGTAAGTTTTCGACACCGCTGATGCTTTTCATTATTTATCGTGACCGACGATGATCTCTTCTCGGTTCGAGGAACGAGGAATCCTCCTTCTCTATCGCTATCTCTCTCCCCATCACGGGGACGTAATAGTTTTCGCCAGAACGAAGCTCTAACTAACAAACTTCAACAGATTATGAAGATATATCAAAAATAACTTAGACTTAAGAAGTTCCATCGTTTCGCCGATGTTTCACTTTAGTAGCTACGGCGAGTTACGGTCCATTTATATAATAACTGTTTTGTTTTGATATCGTGCGGTTGTATTTATTCTTTTGCGCTATTGTATCGTCAATAGGGTAGGGATAGGAACTCTCCAGTTACGAACCGCAACAATAATAATGTCAAATCTCTAATTGTCTGTCGAAATGTTATGACATATTTGCAGATAAAATAACAACTAGGTATTAAGGAGTGAACGTTCCTGACATAAGAACCCTGTGGTGTACTGGCTAACACACCCGCCCGGCAAGCGGGAGATGTCAGGTTTGTAAAACAATCAGCAGTAAGTATACAAAAGGGTGCAAACTACAAAGTGCAAAATAATATGATCACAACGGAATAAATACTCAACTACAATAAACAATAAACATGCTTAAAATTCCAAGTCAGAAACCTTTCGTTGTGAGTCAGGACAACGTGCTGTGTGGCTTCCCAAACCTTTGACTTCGTATGGGTCACCATATGTACCCAAACGTCAGATGGGACTGCTGTACTCTTGATGCCATTTCTTCGGATTTAAAGCTGACTCTACACGCAGAGAAACGTTTACTTGCATCAAGGTTGTCCACCTCAATTCAAGGCAATTACTATTTCAATTATCCACAATACAATAACTGGTTTAAATGAAAAGAAATATTTTCTTAGCTATTTTTTCTCCGCTTAAGAGAAGTATATACGAGGGTCACGCTATATATTTTCAGATACAAGAAAACTACAAGTCTTTTTACGAAAATGATTTTATTTATGTTCAAAATAATCTCCTCCTGCATCAATGCACTTTTGTAACCGAAGCTTCCACAACGTAAAAGCGTGAAGCCAGTCATCTCTTGGAATGCTCTTAAAAAATAGATGAATTGCTTCATCTATCTTATCTTCCGTCGTGAAACGTCGACCACGTAAATGTTTTTTTAGGTTGAAGAACAACTAGAAATCACACATGGCCAAATCAGGCGAATAGGGTGGACGTTCAATGACTTTTACCTTATTTTCACGTAAAAATTCAACTGTCTGCTGTGCACTGTGTGACGATGCATTGTCGTGATGTAACATTAACCCGCGAATGCTTGCTGACTCAAGCACTGCAGCTACACATTTTGTGGTGTACCAGTTTGCTGTGACTGTACGTTGATTTTCCAGCTTCATTGCTTTTACTAAACCGGTACATTTGTTAACTTGATTCAAGAAAATCTTGAAAAAAGCGATTCTTAGTATAAGTAAATGGCCGTTATAACGCAAAACAATATTTTATTAAGGATAGTTTTCTTAATTCAAGAAAGCGTTTAGGTATTGTTCATAAATCAATATTTTCATTTTCTTAAAACAAAGCATTTATTTACTTGAACAGAATGTTATTTGTATCCACATTATTAATTGCACTTACCTTGTTTAAAACAGTACGACATATCCGTACATAACGCAGAAAATTATTCTCATTGCTTGTGATTTTAAAAAGGTTCAGGTGGAGATTATCTACAGAATAATGTTTAAACAGAATTGAACTTAATGTAGAAGTACACATGAAAAAAGTACCTAGAAAGATAATGCTAATATAAATAGCTCATGGTATTGATGAAATCACTCCCGGCAAAAACAATGTGAGAAGAGAAAAGCACTAACGCTCTTTGCTTCTGCCCACATTGTTGTCCATCTCTCAATTTATGCCACTCATCTTCAAAAATACTCACTGAAGTATTTCTTGGCGCCTCCTACTTTCAAGAGATATACTTATGGTGTCCTAGATAGTAGCGACAGAAACACGTGTATAGATGCCATACTTACCCATACAATAATATAATCTTTAACGTACAACCTTTCATAAACGTTTTCAAAAGATTCGGGTTAATGTAATATTTTTTCTTTTTATTACTATTTACCACGTATACTAGTTTAACTATAGTTTTTTAAGTATATAATAAATAATAATAAAAAAGGAAAAATAAACTTAAATATTAACTCATTAATTATTAAACTACATAAAAATAATCCCTATTTAATTACATTATAAAAGAAATAATTTAATTATACCGTAACACATACAAAAAACTTTTTCATTAGTTCATTCGCTTGCGCCTAATTTTAGTTCTCAACTTTAAGCTTTTTTCCATTATTATAATTTTTCTTTTATTGGATATCCTTGTAACTAGCCTGATGATGTGTTTTTTAAACACGAAACCGGTCGCCTAATTTCCCAATAGAACTTTGTGAAATCTGTACAATTTTTGCATTTCTACCTTTAATTTGAATATTTTCTTAAATTAAAACTAAATGATTTACTTGGAAGAAACATTTTTCTGTCTTGGATTTTCTTGATTTTTTAACCCTAAGAGAATATTTATTTAATACAAATAAACTTTCAAGAAAATTATTTTCCTATATTACACATGTTTATAGTGTTGAAATAAAAATATCTTCTTGAGTAGACACTGATTTTTGCAAGAAATCATTTCTCTCCATGTATGACAGTTTGCTAGGAAAAAGTTGATAAACTCTTAATATTGTGCTGCTTTCACTTTATTATTTATTTTTTTTTTATCACAAAGACTGATTGATTTCAACTATATAAAAAGAATTTCATACATCCTTAACCTTCATGTCATGTCAATAAACTTGTCGCTGCTCTGAGTTGAGTTCTATTTAATGCGAGTATACCAGCAGCTAAATGTTAGGATCACACCGATCGCTATTCAGGTTGCAAACTTCTTCAGAATCTATTTATTCGATCGTACTCGAGATTCTGCAGAATTTGCCACACAGTTTAGTTTATCTCTTTATTCGTTTCCATAATACTTAATAGTATAGAACACGTCAATAAATACAAAAAGATAGATGTACACCACAACATAAGAAATAAAAATATGTTAAAATAATGGACAGCTATTCCAGCAACATCTTACAATAGAGAAAATCTTTTAAACTATAAAAAGAATATTTACATAATATTAACTCTAATTTATACTTAAATTGTCAGTCATTCAAAAAGCGTACGGGTACATAATTATAGATCTTAATTAATTGTGGAACAACATTTTTCTGAACTATTGTTAAATTAGGTCTTAATCCTGATATATAAGTAGTCGCTCTAGTAGGGCATATAAGGGTAAGTCCAAATTGATTAAAAAACGTGTCATAGTTTTTGCGAACAAACATTGCACAATCAATAACATAAACCGATAAGTGTGAGTATCTTTTAGTCAATAAAAATGTATTTGCAACTGTCTCTATGTTTTCGACTGAATATACTCCGCATACAACGTTTTTGAAAACAAATAATATGAATCATTACCGTTCCCCAAAACACTAGCCCATAGCGGAAGCGAATTTCCACATATGCCCAATACGCACTTAAACTCAAGAATACGCTCACCGAGAAGGCGACCACTCGCAGAGCGTAGCTGAATGGAGCGATCATGGTAGCGATGTAATCCACGTGTATCTTCCAATTTAGATGGTTATCAATTTTGAACCCGAGGAACGTAGTACTCGCACTTGAAGTGAGTTCTTCGTCTTTGTATTTTATGGTTTTTGTGTTTGTGTTGTTGTGAATTTAATAAAATTAATCTGTTTATGTTTAATTTTAGGTTATAATTTCCAAACCGGCTTTCATTTATATCTGGTGCTTGTATAATTTTATTTTCCAGGGTGCCCAAGTCTGCGGCTCTCAAATCAACTGACACATCGTCCGTGAAAAGTGCCGCAAAGTCTTGTTGTATGTTGTATATCCGGCATTCAGTTCAGGTAGACTAACAACAATATAGGTCCAAGGACCGATCTTTGCGGAACTCCTCTTCGTACTATTTTCCAGGATAACGTAAATATCTCACTGCTGCTACTCTGCATCTTCACACATTGCATTCTTCCTTCAAGGTACGACTGAATTAATGTGTGGTGATGAAGGCTTTTGACAGGTCTTGTTCGTTGTTAGCCTTTTATGCATAATTTTTTCGAATATTTTAGATATATTGGATAATAAAGTTATTGGCCTATATAATTTGTTATCTGTTTTTTATCCCCTTTCTTGCGTATAAGGTTTACAATTTCTTTTTTCAAGTAATTTGGAAAAGTACACGTTTGAAAACTTCGGCTAATTATGTGAGCTAGAGCTTGTCAATGTATACAGCAGGTTATTTCAGCAGTGACACTGGTATTTCAACATGTCCAACGGAGGAAGTGTTGTTTAATTCAGCAATGCTATTAACTATCTCATTTGATTTGGTTGGTAGCATATAACATGTTTTATTACACTTCTCTACAGGTACACTAGTTGGGAAGTTATTATTTTTATTCACGTCAGTGCATACATCCAATAAGTATTTGTTGATATAGTTCAGTTTTTGTAAATTATCATATGTACGTTTTCCATTTGTATCTTCCAATACAGGATTTTTTGTATTAGTGTTACCAGTTATTCTAGATACTATTTTCCAAGTAGCCTTTATTTTATCATTTGAGTTCATGATGTAATTAGAATTATAATTTATTTTAGCGTTTCTAATATCTTGTATTACATGTGTACAGTAAGTGTCGTACTCATTTTTGTAAAATTTTCGCTTCAGAAGTTCTTCGTATAACTGACGTTTGATGCCACATTTCATTTTAAGCTCATCTGCAATCCATTTTGTATCACTCGTTTTATCTTTAGCTTTAACATACTTCACAGGGCATACCGTGTCAATTACTCTCATAATTCGATTGGGAAAATACGTATAAGCTTCATCTACTAACATATTAAACATCTTAAACCAATCATGTTCTCCCAACATTTCAAAGACTTTTCCATCTATAAAAAAACTTTTCCTTTCATATTTGCTTTTGTAGGGTGCAGATAGTTCTTCTGATATTTGAATAATTTGACCTTCATAATCTGACAGTGCTGTTGTTAGGATTTTTCCCTCAAAAATGTTGGTATTTATACAAATATTATCAATCTGCGTCGAGGATTGTGCAGTGATTCTTGCCGGACCATTTATCACTTGCCACAAACCGAAGCATGCATACACACTAAAACTCAAAAGAATATTCATCAGTGAGCAGCGGTCACGAAAATATGCATGCTATACTCTTAATTAAAGTATAAATTACTTTTCTGAAAGAAAAGGAAATGCTTGATTTAAGAGTAAACAATGAGAAAAGGAAAGTTTAGTAATAAGAATATATTTTTCCTTAAAAAAAAATATTTTTACAATCAAGAAATGCATTTTCGTATGTTAAGGATTCCTTACTTTAATCGAGCACCATGGTTTTCTTGATTCGTGTAAATAAGTAACTTATAGTAAGACATGCTATTGTTTTACTATAGATCTCCATTTCTCTTCAACTAAGAAAACAATGCCCAGAACATATTTTTCTTTATGAGAAACGGCAGTTATTTTGTAGATAGTTTAAACAATAATTGCCTTGGTTTTAAACTTGATGCAAGTAGTTTTTGCTACCAGTGCATAATTTACATCCAAAATTGGATCTACCGTGCAATTAATCTACTAATAGTACATTTGCAGAGTAATAATCTGATTTCCTCCGCACAGTTTAGCTTTGTTCCTACAAAATGTACAACAGATGCTTGGTACTTAGCCCTAAATTATATTTATAAGGCAACTGGTAAAAAAAAGATTCTGGGATAGGTTTTCTCTGATTTGAGTAGAGAGTTCAACATTGTTGATTCATTTTTGACAAACCGCAGGAATTATGTTTGCGTGAATGGTGTATAGCACAGCGTTAGTAAATCCGTTTTCTCGTCGTGTACGCGCTTAGAATGCGGTGTTATACAGGGCTCTACACTCTCCCCGACTCTCTTCCTGCTTTACGTTATTGATTTAAACTTCTCAATTCGTCCTTGCATGATTTCTCAATAAGCCGATGACACCAATGTTATTGTTCTGGGTTCAAGTGTGGAGAAGGTATTACGTGGATTGTCTGATGTGGTGAGGAGAATGAGGCGCTGGTGTGATGAGTAGGGTCTTACTTTCAACTCATAAAAGACGTACCTGTTACAATTTAGATCTTCACTACATGCTTCTTGCAATTTATACGTGCCATTCGAGGGCAAAACAATAAAGAATTTACAAAGTTTCTGGGGGTGACGTTTGAAATGGAACGAGATTTACATTCACCGTTATTCGGCGTACCTCGATCGCAAAAAGCTGCAAGCATAAGTTCAATTAGAATGTTCTGCTTTGCAAATGAGTCGCGATTACGTTACGGTTTAGTATTTTGGGGGTCCTCTACACGGATAAATTGCTTATTCCTGTTACAAACAAAAAATTACTTACTTACCCAGACAACCTTTTGCAGGCTTTACTTCAAAGAATTTCACATCTTGCCATTATTTTCCTTGTTTGTCAAGAAGTTCTATTATTTTATAAAAAATTAAATATTTATCCGCAATGGCAATGTGTTTAGTGCGATGGCCACTCGTAATTCCCGTAATTTTAATGTACCGCATCATAGAACCACTTCCTCTGAACGAAGCCCGTCTTACAAAGTGGTGCAATATTTTAACAAACTTCCATGCGAAATCAAAATATGCCAAAACTGTGAAAGTGTAGCTCACAATTTAAAAGAAAAGTAAGTGCCTACTTACATGAACATCTATTTTGTAGCGCAGCAGAGTATCTTTCCAGCTGACATATTACTGTTTGTTGGCTTTATTTTTTTATTATTGTTATTATTAATCTACTTTCTGTATTTTAAAAAAATACATTTCGCACTTCTAACCATCGATTATTATTATCATTAGCTGATCCTACTAAAATTTTACCGAATCTAGAGGTGTTCCAACCTACGGTGGAGATTTTTAATGTGCCCATCGTATTGAAACAGGTCCTACGATTTTACATCTTTATCCAAGAAAAAGACATGCTCCGATCTTTGTCCATAATTAAAAATCACCTGTACCGACCAGGATTTGATCCCTTGTCAATTATACTAACCGTTCCACAAAGACGATATGTGTATGTTTATTACATATAGTATTTTAAATGGTCAAGCTTCGTTCAAATCGCTAGCTAAAAATTGTTTCTTTCATTAAAATTAGAGAATATTAAACATTAAAATGTATTATACTAGGTATATCAACCATAGTTCGATATATATATTTGACAAAACTGGCATGTAAATTGTAATTTTATTTCCGCTTCTCTATTTGCCTCCTGGAACAATACGATCTCCTGCTATTCGTTTTCCAATAAAAGAAAACAGTAGGAAGACATCAAGAATATTAAAAAACAGTTCAAGACGTTATATACGATGTATAACTTCCAATTGCGATGTCGTATTCGAATTCGATATTAAAAATACATATATAACTGTGACATCCGCCTCCCTAGCTGTCTTAAGGCCCCCCGAAGACATCTGCAGATAGCTCCACACATAGCCCGGCGATATTTGAATACGGGAGCCAGTGCAAGATTTATAGCTTTTAATATGTATATGTGCAGGTTTCTGATATTGATATAGAAATATGGGATTGCGTATACGTAATAATATATTTTGGAATTGAAAACGATAGGAATTCGTACGTCATAAGGTTGCGCAACATATCTGAGAGAGTGTGTAATATTCTTGAAACGCGTATGTGATGTATGGAAATTGACAAATATCATCGTACCTATAATATAGGTATACTAAAAATAGAATTTAAAATTCTTTAATTTTTTCGCTTATAATCTCGACTATCTATTTCTTACTTCTTTAAATTTGATAATGTTTCAAAGTGTATAAAGTATCGTATTTGTTAAAAACCTGACAAATGAACGAAAAATTACCTATACCATTATATTTTTTGTGTAGGTAGTTTTCTAAAAAAGACCTATTAAATAATTTATTTGAAATTGTTTCTGCTTACCTAAATTACGCAGCAAAGCACACACACATAAGTACAGTGACTCATAATGAAAATGATTCATTGGTGTGTAGTGAAATGTAACTACAGTACAACCTAGGTGGACCTTTTTCCCTGCTTAACAGATTTGCATTCTTTTTCATATAAATGGTTTCGTAAGCGTTTAATTCTCTCTTAACTGATTTGAGGGTATCTAATTTAATATTATATCTAGTTTAATGTATGTGTCGTGCTGCACTTGACGATTCAATCCTTCCATAACAAGCTATATGCTCTTTGAATCTGGTGTCTATCACCAATTTCGTTTGTCCAATATAGGCTGTATCGCAGCCATCCTTCGTATTCGGTTTATTTTTCGGATTGCTTAGAAAATTTCTGAATGTATTTTGCGAACTGTAGCTCGGCTTCTTCCTTTGGGGCAATTTAAAGTCAGTAGTTTATAAGCCCCAACCTACAAATTTAAACGATTTGCGTCAACGAATTATTAAAGAATGTAGAAACATTCCAATGGAGACTTTTCAAAAAAATAAGGCAAAAATTTGAAAACCAGCTTTACTGCTGGATGGAGAAAAAAGGTGCTCATTTTGAGTAGTTTTTGTGAAGATTGTTTTTTAAGATTTTAAGATTGTTTCTTCCTTTATTCTAATTGGAATGAAATACTTCAAAATACTGTTATTTCCGACGCCTATCTAGATATTTAATTTGATAAAAATTTGAAAAAGTTGAAAATCTGTGCTTATGTTTACTGTGAAATGTATTCTTGCGTTTCGTTTTTTTTTCACCCCTGATGTACATATACATGTGTGTAGAGTTAGATAAGAGCAGTTTATAACTGAATTTCGCCCAGAGGTTGCGTATCATATTTTCCTTCCTTTCATTCTGCATTTACATATATACAATGAGGTCCTAAATTGTCCCTATGTTAATTTTTGAACGACAAAGCTAGTATTTTTAGAAAAAATAGGTCGATTCCTTTTTTTTGTGAGCTAACTTTTGCCGTTATCGGCAGTTCAATTGTATTTGCGGTGTCATCGGAAGTGACGTCAACTTTCTTATTTTAAACAGAATACCCTCTATATTTTTACGTTTTTGAAATGGTCATCGAAAGTTAAATCCAGCGATATCACATATGTCATACTTTAACTTAAGAAATATAAGGATATGCAGCAATAAAGGTTTTGGGTAATCTGCTTTTGTTGTTATGCACAGTTGGCTAGGAAAGAGCGCCAAATTGTTTTTTGGACCGCTAGACTGATCTAAAGAGCTCGTTACTAAGCAAAGTAATCATAACAATCGCCAAACTGTCAAATCTCAATTACAAAAGCGCAAATTATTCTTGCTGTTTATTGTTATAATATCCTGCATTTGTCATACGTTCCTTCTTTGTCCTCGTTATTATTTTCTCTCATTTTAACTTGTTTTGTTAATTGTTGTTATTTCCTTACTTTATAGAACTTTATTGCAATTAATTAATTATTGTAGGTTTGTTTAAGTCTGTTTTTGATAGGCAATGAGTCTGTTTTTTAGAGTTATTGTGTTGTTAGTTTTAGAATGGCTGCGGCACGAACAATGCAAGGTCAATTTTAATACTATGTAAATCTGGCAACAATTATCACCTTATTTGCAATTGTGGCGCAATAAATTGTACAATAATTTAAAGAAACTTTATAGAGTGTGGTCGCAGCGTGCTGTGATTGTTAAAGAGACGCAAAATAAAAAGAAAACTTTCGGGTTTTCTTAAATTCCTACAGAATGAGAGCAAAGTGGAGAAAGAAGCGTATGCGAAGGCTAAAACGCAAACGTAGGAAGATGCGTGCGAGGTCCAAGTAGACAAGAAGCACGTAGTAATACGGAATTCATGGGCCCCACTAGCAGCACGTGAATTGCGATTATGAAGCTTTAAGATTAAATCTATTTCGACCTCTTACTTTCTTATACCGTGAGATAATAATTCTTCTGTTAATGCAGTTCGCTCTGTAAATTTTATACTATCCTTATTTAGCGCAAAGTTCTAATATTTCCGCCTGTACAAAGTCAGTGTTCATTATGTTCCACTTCGTAGTAATTGTTGCCAAATTCATTGAATATTAAAATTAGGTACTTGATGTTTGTCTTACGTGGTCCATGCAGAGGCCATTGTGAAATCAACAACATAAAAAACTGAAACTTGGGCACATTGTCTATCAAAAACTAAAAAATTTAAACAAACCTACCATAATTAATTAATTACTATAAAGTTCGATAAAGTAAAGAAGAAACAACAATTAACAAAACAAGTTAAAATGGAATAAAATAATAACGAGCACAAAGAACAGAAGTATGCCAAACGCAGGTTATAATAACAGTAAATAACAATAATAATTTACGCTTTTGGAATTGAGATTTGAAAGTTTGGCAATTGTTATGATTACTTTGATTAGCAACGAACTCTTTAGATCAGTCTGGCATCACAAGAAACAATTTGGCGCTCTTTCCTAGCCAACTTTGCGTAAGAACAAAACAGATTGCCAAAACATTTATTGCTGCATATCCTCATATTTCCTAAGTTAAAGTATAGCATATGTGGTATCGTTGGATTCGCCTTTCGATTACTTTTCCAAATACCTTAAAAATATACAGTATGTCCTATTTAAAATAAGAAAGTTGACGTCAGTTCCGGTGACACCGGAAATACAATTGAACTGCCAATAACGGTAAAAGATAGCTCACAAAAAATATAAATTGACCTAATTTTTCTAAAGACGCTAGCTTCTATCGTTCTTACTGCATATAGATATGGTGAGGTCCTAAAGTATCTCCCTCCTTACTAACGTTTGAACTATATACACACTGTGTTTTTGTGCTAACAATAAAGGCCATTATTATTATTATTATATGTAAAGAGTTATAGTCAGTTTCGTAACTTTCAATTCTTCAGTTTCTAAATACACTTTTTTCAAGAAAAATGATCGGCTGGCGCTTTCTTTGGAGAATAAGCTTTCATTTGAGGTACAACACGATGGGTCATACCATTTAAAATGTTTGGCGAATATTCGTGGAGACGCAAGTGGAAACGTCATAAGTGTGGTTCATAGGTCAAAATGTGTGTTATCATTCGTTATTTACGCTGCCGTAAATACTATTTCGTAGTTCTACGTTTGTTTTAAAAATGTTGCCTACGTCGCGAAAACGACCAATGTTGGACAAAGTTACAGAATTTATAGCAAAAATGCCTGACCTAAATTATGATGGCGCTAAAATTCAATGTGTTATTTGTAATATCCCTTTAATGTGTTAGTCGAAAAGGGATTGTATACGTTACGTAAATAGTAAACAGCATTCTTAAAAAAAAAAATTACACACGACACTATGACAAATTTAATTTATGTGTTACCTTTATTGCATGCAATCTACCGTTTAATGTACTAGACAAGGAAGCATATGTATTCTTTTAGAATAAATATTCGGACTGCAAATTAGCAAGTCGAGCATCGTTACAAAGAATTGTGCCATCTGCTCGTGAACATGCTGAAAAAAGAATTAAATCGGAGTTGAAAGATAAAAAACTATGGTTATATGTGGGCGAAACAACAGATCGTAAAAAACATTCTGTGGTTAATGTGATGGTACGTACAATGGAACCACATCAATCGTCACCTTCAACTCTATTAGCTTCCAGACGAATACAACAATGTACTGCCGAAGTAATTTCAAAGTTGGAAAGGTTTGAACTTTCAACAAACCAACTGTTGATGTTTATGAGTGATGGTACCGCAAACATGCTTTCTGTAGGCCGGTCTCTTAAAAAACATTGTGCTAACTTGTTACATATTAGGTGTAAAATTCATGCTTTCAATCATGTGGCAGATAATATTAGAAAATGTCCTGAGGTAGATGCTTTAATAGCGCATACAAAAGCAGTGTTTGTCAAATCACCAAAACATATTCGAAAATTTCACAGACTGTGCCCCCGTATGCCTATATATTAAGAACGTGGTTTTACAATTCGATCCAAAGGAAGCTGCAGCTATCAAGGAAAGCCAGTTGAAATTTCAGGATAGTCAGGTTAAAACGGATTCAAAAATTATTCAGAACAATTACTTTGGACTAGTGGAGGCAATAGAAAAATAGTGCAACATGTTTACGCACAGCTATGCGTAATATTCTAATTAATAAAAATACCTATAATTTAAATTTCCTTACCTCTTTCATTTATAATCCCGACTATATATTTCTCATTTTTTAATTTTGTTAATGTTCCAAAATTCGTATTTGTTAAAAAACTGAGAAATTAACGTTATCTATATCATTGTATTTTTTTTGTAGGTAGTTTTCTAAAAAAAAACTGTTGAATAACTTATTTGAAATTGTTTATGCTTACTTAAATTACGCGGCAAATCACTGATACATACATACAATGACTCATAATGAAAATGATATACTGGTGTACAACAAAAATGTATGCAGTGAAAAATAATTGCAGTACAACCTCGCTAATCCGGACTAATTGGGTTGTAATAATTAAAATATTTTTAAAGATGTATATGTACATGTACAATAATAGTCAATACATAGATACTTAAATATAAAGCATATTACATTCAAAAATAATTAAAGGTGGGACAGTTCGTCTTCGATATCTTGCGAAACATCTTGGATCTTTTTCGCTCCACTCATGGTTATCGTTTAGTTAATGAAGTGCGTCTGGTGGTAGTGCCTTCTTTGTTAATTTAACGAATTTTTAGCGGTCGTTGAAATAAATGTTCAGTAGCTTGCTATACCAAATGCACAGCTGCCCGTTTGCCTTCTTCACGCCGCGAATAGATGCTCTTTATCTTATAATTTGTATCTTTGGTCGTTTTGTTCTATCACTACATAGTGAAAATTCCTTCTTAGTAGATGTACGAGGGTCACGCTATATATTTTGAGATACAAGAAAACTACAAGTCTTTTTACGAAAATGATTTTATTTATGTTCAAAATAATCTCCTCCTGCATCAATGCACTTTTGTAACCGAAGTTTCCACAACGTAAAAGCGTGAAGCCAGTCATCTCTTGGAATGCTCTCAAAAAATAAATGAATTGCTTCATCTATCTCATCCTCCGTCGTGAAACGTCGACCATGTAAATGTTTCTTTAGGTTGAAGAACAACCAGAAATCACACATGGCCAAATCTGGTGAATAGGGTGAATGTTCAATGACTTTTACCTTATTTTCATGTAAAAATTCAACTATCTGCTGTGCACTGTGTGACGATGCATTGTCGTGATGCAACATTAACCCGCGAATGTTGGCTGACTCAAGAACTGCAGGTAAACATTTTGTGGTGTACCAGTTTGCTGTGACTGTACGTTGATTTTCCAGCTTCATTGCTTTTACTAATCCGGTACTACGGAAGAAAACTGCGTACATAACTTTCTTGACAGCCCTTTGCCTTTTGGTCATTGTTGGTGTTGGTGCATCTTCGTGGATCCACACGCGGCTCTCCTGGCGGGTAGGAATATCGTAAAATGGGATGTAAGTTTCATCACCTGCTACTATCTTTGATAGAATGCGATGTCCGCCATTATTTAACATTTCCAATGTTTCCCGAGCGATTCTCACTCGCACTGCTTTTTGGAAATCGGTAAGCGTGTGTGGCACCCAACGAGTAACAATTTTTTCATCCGAAGATGATCATATAAAATTGAATTTATTGTTGCGGATCCAACGCCAAGAGTTGCCACAATCACTTGATAGGTGCATCTTGGATCTTCGTCGATAATACGTCTCATACTCTCAATGTTTCCAGCGGTAACTGAAGAACAAGGCCTACCGGTACGTTCCTCATCACCAAGCGATATCCGTCCTCTTTTAAATTCTCTATACCAGCGAAACACAGTTGCACGTGAAGGACTTTCTTCACCAAATGCGAGTTGCAATCGTTCAAGACTTTGTTGCTCACTTAAACCGACCTTAGAATCGTAGTAAATCATTGCGCGTACATGTTCTCTTGACAAGTCCATGTTTCGATGACAAATCGTACCTACCACGTTTACTCTATGACAGCAGCGACTCAACTGACAGTCAGAGTTTACTACTTAAGGATGGTGGTATTTAGAAATGCAGTGTTGCCAGCTCTAACTTCTCTACTTTTGTGGCATCTCAAAATATATAGCGTGTCCCGCGTATTTGGATGTGATTTAAGTAGTTGTTCTATTGAAGTTAACGTGGCATGTTCCTTAACAAACAGATTTCCATTTTTTTTCTAGTGTACTGCAAAACTCTTTTATTTTTCACACATCTTTTTCCTCAAATTGCGTCACATGTTTAGTTGGCCAATGATTTTTGAATTTATCTTGAATGTAATCAAAAAAGAAATTAACGGTAGTTAAAGTATTTGCACATTGAGGATTGTCTTCATTTCGTCACAAATTAAACAAGTCACCGTTTGTTACATGTGCCATTTTTTTTATTAAAATTTAAAGGAACATGAATTATAATGTAAAATTTATATATTGGTATTACTGAAGTAAATAAACAGGACAGTGTTTTATCCAAAATCTATTAATTTTGAAGTAATATATGTATAAATGTTAAAAATAATATACTTTGTATGATAAAATATACATATGATATGGATAGCATATATAAAATAAATAAAATCTATAAAATATTAAACCTCTGCTAGGCACTACTTTTCTTTTCCCCTCCATAAAATAAAAAAATTCTAAATTGATCTTGATCACATTTATTTTACAATTTGATAGAAATTAAACAATCCTTGTACTAATAAAAAGAACTTACCTTTGTGTTTTTAATAAACAGATCAGCACCAACAGTTTTTTTTTTAATTTCGCGGATGCAACACTTCTAACACAACTGATACATTTGATTCTACGTAGCAAATGGACCAACTTTGAAGGCAAGTGGGAAGTACGCGAGTGATATCTTTGCGATAACGATAAGTGATTTATTGCAGGCGTGGTATCACTCATCGCTAGTATAGTTCCTTTTTTCTATGCGACAATTTTGCTCAGCTACAATCGTAATTCTTCCCACTGTGACTGTATATAATTAACATATATTTATACCTTTGTTGAAGGAGATTATTCTTTGACCGTTTGAATTATTTTAGTTCATTATTTTAACGAAGCGAAGCAGTGTTGTTGCCCTCTTCCCTCAAAATTCCCTTGCTTCGTTATTTTTTACACATTAAGACTTATGATATTTTCCTTAAAAAAAAGAGGGTCTAGTGAATTACGTGCATAGTAATATGTACAAAATGTACTGAATTTGGATAGGAAAATTGCTAAACACATGCAATTAATGGATTTTAATACATCGTTCACATGGTAACCACATTTTGTTGCACTACCATACCTACAAAATTAAACCACCGTAACCGAGAAAGCGAATGGTATTTCAAATGGACATTCAAAAGTCAAGTTTATTTATCAAAAAATAGTTAACTGGGGCTCTGAAGAAAAACAAATCAGAGAGATAATAAACAAAGTTTCGACATACAAATATTTTTCCCAGTTTTTCGATACTTTCATTAAAAATTTCAATAAACATGAAACTTTACTGAAATGAAACTGCAGTACAACATTTTATAAGTCCTTTCGACATTGTCATTTGGAAATATCAACCCACGGAGCAAGGCCCGAGGACCAAGCTACCTGGCTTTCATCGAAGCCTGGATACGACTTTAAGAGAAGGACCAGGACACCAAAGAGCTACAACAGTACACAGGTACCGAAAATTAAAAATATTTGGCCAAATAAATAAAAATTCAAAAGCAAAATCCAATCATTTAATTTTAAAATCCAAATTTCAATTTAATAATTTAATTTTAAACTAGCTATCGGTTAGGGATTGTTAAACGTTTTTGTACATCTATTGTTCGAAAGAAATATAATCTATCTAAATCTACATATTTATACCAAAATTACTAATAAACTCACTGTCTCTCTTAAAATAATAAAATCGTTTAATTTCTTTAATCGTTGGTTAATTTGCAAAAATTTCATTAAATGAGATTCCCCACAATTAACAAAAAAATTAACCCTGAGATTAATTAGTTTAATTTGATCCATTTAATTTATTTAATTCACAATTTAAACTATTATTTGCATACAAATATCACCACAATATACACGAATATTTTATATTGTAATGATATGTTTTATTTTGACAGTTTAAGTGCACTTACAATTAGTTTAGGTTTATTACGAGACGAAGCAGTGTTTATGACCTCTTCACAATTTATAATTGATTATAAATATATTATTATGACAAAATATCCTTGCAAGAGGAAATAAAAAAATAAATAGTGAAAAGAAAACGAATAGAAAAAAGTGTCAGATGTGGGGTTCGAACCCACGCTCCCAATTGGGAACCAGAGCTTAAATCTGGCGCCTTAGACCGCTCGGCCAACCTGACCTATATTTTAATATGTTTAGTTAGCAGCTGCGTCCTGACAGTATGGCGAAATCATAAAATATGGGGAAATTACCATACTTATTAGTTTCCGCAGTAACAAATTTCGCTTAAACTATGATGCAAACTATCGTTCTTACTGTAGTAATCAATATAGTGCAGTTTTCCAACAGCCTTAGGCATATCAATGCGTTGCAAACGCTATACGGTGGTCATTTATTTGCGCTTTACCCGGAGGTTCTCAAAAAGACCAGACGATTGTAAATAATGGCAAAAAAATTAAGCGCATATAATTAATAATATTTGTGAATATTGTAATGAGACTCTAAATAAAAAAGTTAATCACTCAAGGTTAACGTTTTTACGAATTACATGATGTGTGGAATCTACTTATTTTCTTTTGTTAATCGGAACGAATAGAAAATTAAACAATTAGTATATAATAGTGTTCAAGAGATACAGTATTTTATTTTGAATTTAAAAAAATTATGCTTTTTTGACAGTTTTGAGTTTTTAGGCAAAAACCCAACGCAATACCTAGCCGATAGCTATATTAACATTGTAATGTATATATTTGAGTTTTTGAATATTCAAAAATTTCATCACATTGAATTTTCTCGTTTATTTAGCCAAATAGTAAATTGCGATACCTGCACATTGACCTTCTTCAGAGAATCGAAGCAGCATACGATTCACAACCAAATATTTGTTTCTTCAAATCTTGTTCCCTGGATTTCCTTAGTGAAGTTTTTGAGTTGTTAAGTGTAAAACAGCATGCTTTACACCACGCCTGCAACAAATTACTCATCGCTAGTAGTTTCCTTTTTCCATACTTGATATGCTGTAATTTTGATCAGATAGAATGTGTACATAAATATTATATATTGTAATGATATTTACTCACGTTAGAAAGTATTTTATTTTGGCAGTTTAATTGCATTTGTGTAGAAATATCTGTCTGTCCGTTATTTGTGGTATATCGAGAAGCAAAACGCAGATTCTCTAACTTATGTTATATTAAATTCATATACACATGCAACAACATTGTTTACTTAACGACTACTACTTACTATATATTCGATTATACCAACTTTTATTTATTTTATGTTACCAACTTAAGATACTAAATACCACTATGTTCAATAAAGTATTTGTTGCTAAATACTATTTTCAACAATTTGGTTCCATTTTATTACGGGGCGACCTCTTCCCTCCAATTTTCCCCAGATTGTTCTTCTTTGTCTTACACATGTAGACAAGTATTTTCCTAAAAAAAAATCACTAAACAACTTTTAGTGCTAGAAACTTACTAAGGGAAAGTTCTATTATATTTCTTCATATCAAAATTATGTTATTGCATCGTATATGGACAAGCACGCTGTTATTATATGCACTTATTAAATTAGCATCGTTTTCATGGTAACAATTCCAGTTTACTCTATCTGACATTACCGTACATGGAAATTTGGACATCGTTACCATGGAAACGAAAAGTATTTTCTATGGACTTCAAAAATGTTATTTTATTTAATTCAGATAGTAAACTGGGATCTGAATTAAAAACCGATAAGGAGATAAAATAAACAAGTTTCGACAACAAGACTTATTTTCAAAATTCCTCGATAAAATATTAAGGTTTCAAGTTAATATCAAACTATTTCAACGAACAACTCAAAACCTTCACTAAACAAATCTATTTTGACCTTTTAATACCAACATTATTATCTACGGAACAAGATTTGAATAAAGAAATATTTGCTTTTGAATCGGGTGCAACGTCGAGCCCAGAATATCAAGAATGGACACCGAAGTACTTCATTTCTCTAGAGAACATCAGTGTACAGGTACCAAAATTTACTGTTTGGCCAAATAAACAGGAAAATTCTATTTGATTAAATTTTGTAAAATTCAAAAACTCAAATAAATACATTAAAATTTTAATATAGGTGTCGGTTAAGGATTGCGTTAGGTTTTTGCCTAAAAATTCAAAACTTTGTCAAAAAAAATATATTTTTTTTAATGTAGAATAAAATGCTGTATACTAAAAATTGTTTAATTTACTATTCGTTTCGATTAGCAAAAGAAAACAAGTGGAATCCACATATTAAGTAATTTATAAAAACGTTAACCCTCGGTTATTATTTTTTTTATTTAGAGTCTCATTACAATATTTGCAAATCTTATTAATTATATGTGCTTAATTTTGTTGTCATTACAATCTTACAAACTTCAAATGAATGCTTCTAAGTGCAATGGTATCGTATTCTAGGAAAATAAACATCCTTCACTATGCACTATGCACTCTCGATAACATCCTACTCAATCGTTGTTTCTCGATGAAGGATTTAGGACTTTATTTTGATCCTTCTCTTACTTTCACGCCATCGAAATCATGTTCTTTCGTCAACGCTAAAAGCACTAGGTTTTGTTATACGGAAACCCCGCTTATTTCAAATTGACGCCGCCAAACTTTTATGCAATACCTACATCAGAAGCAAATTCGAATATGCTAGTGTGGTATGGTGTCCCCACAATACATCTCATATAACGCTCTTTGAGAAGATCCAGCGTAAATTTCTCAAATATTTGTACTACAAAAGCGTCGTCACCTAGTATAAAGTTTTTTTACAACATTATGAATAACAAAATTGATTCAGCTTACTTGCTATCGCAGTAGAATGTACTGGTATCAAGACTTCCTGCCCGTCCAACCCCAACATTTTATATCCCAGCTGCGACTAATACGACGTGTCACTCTCCACTATTCGCCATGACCCGAAATTTTTATGTAATTTCTCAGTTCTGTGATATAAATTACAATTTTCTAAATTACATTATCGATATTGCTAGAATACACTTGTAGTAGCTCTTACAATTAGTTAATGTCCAATTAATGTTTAATTATTGTTATTGTCAATGTTGCACACGCAGAGAAACGAACACGTGTATCAAATGCCTTAATTCAAGAGAATTACTGTTTCAATTATCCGCAATACAATAACTGTAGAGGAAATATGTCGCATATCTCGGAACAACCGTGTTAGGGGAACGAGATGGTGGAGCGACAACATTAAAAGAGAAGTACAACAAAAAAAAAATCAGTTGGAGGACACACCTGGGCAATAGGAATGAAGATAATTATAACAAATATAAAGAGCAGAGAAGAGTTAAAGAACTGGTTGGAGAAGCAAAAGTGCGGCAATGGGAAGAATTTGGTTAACAGATGGAACGAGATAGCAGAGGAAACGCTAAATTACTTTATAGAACTTTAAAGAGTATTAGGTCCAAGAAGAACAGTGAACTGCAATATATAGAAGATGGAAATGGTGAATTACTAACAACAAATGAACAGATAAGAAATAGATGGCAAAACTACTTTGCAGAAATGCTGAATGCTGGGGCAAATAGTGATGACAACCGGGACCCATGGGAACAAAATGAAGGAATTAAAGGTTCTGAGAGGCACGATATAACGGAAGATGAACTTACCCAAGCCATAAAAGAACTTAAGAATGGGAAAACGACAGGAATAGATAATATTAAAGGCGAGATGATAAAATATACGAGAGCAATAGCATCTCGATTACACAAAATATTGAATGAAGCTTGGAATACAGGATGAATACCTAGAGGTTGGACTGTAGCGGCTATCATGCCTATATTCAAGAAGGGGGTTCCTAAGAAATGTTCTAACTACCGCGGTATTTCGATACTGAGCGTGGCGAGCAAGATCTATGAAATTATCCTGGAAAGTAAATTACGGGAAAGAATAGAAAGTACGTTGGATGACGGCCAGTGCGGCTTGAGACCCGGCAGAGGGACAACAGATCTGATATTCACGGTGAGACAGCTGGCAGAGAGAGTTGAAAGTGGTGATAATTTGTTTTATTGATTTGGAAAAAGCCTTCGATAGTGCTCCCAGGCAGTAAATATGGAATGTCTCGGAAAAGAGAGGTGTGGAAAATATGGAATCTATTACTGGCACCGGAGTGAGGCAGGGTGGAGTATTGAGCCCCCTGTTGTTTATTGTTTTGATGGATGAAATCGCTGGACAGTGCAGACCAAAGCTGAAAAAACTAAGAATAGGAGTCAGAATGCTTTCCAAGAATTATGTGTCTGATCTGTTGTACGCAGACGACCTGGTGTTTGTTGCGGATACTCAAACGAAGTTGCAGCACAATATCGATATTTGGACTGATGATTTCACGAGATTTCAGTTAAGTTAATGAGGAGAAGACGGACGTCTTAATAGTCGGCAAGGACAAAGTTCACGCAAATGTCAATATAAATGGAAAAATTATACAGCAAACCGACAAGTTTAAATACCTGGGATCAGTTGTAAGCTACAGCGAGGAGCTGGAAGCGGAGATTGCGGAAAGGATCGCTGGTGCGTCGAGGTTTTTCTGTACGTTGATCGGATCATTTATCCGGAAGAAAGAAGTGAATCTGCGGTCAAAGGTGCGGGTTTTTGGAAGTGTTTATGTTCCGGTCGGATGCAAACGTGGACACTTAGTGATAGGGGCAAAAGTAGATTGCAAACATGCGAAATGCGGTACTTGAGAGCAGCAGTGGGTGTAAGTAGGTTGGACCATATTAGCAATGAGAGTATCCGTAAGCGTTGTTCTGTGAACCCTATGGTGGAACAAATTGAAAAGAGACAACTTCAATGGTTCGGGCATTTGGTGCGGATGGATGAACGAAGAGGGGTCAAGCGGATTTGGCAGGCAAAAGTGATCGAAAGCGGAAACGGGGGAGACCAAGGAAAACGTGGAACAACAAAGTGGGCGAGCTCCTACTAAAGAGAGGTATGGACTAGCGGCAGGCGGAAAGGAGTGCTGGACACAGACGCCTGTAGAAGCAACTCATCTCCACCCCCCTCTACACCGAAAGGTAGAAGAGAAAGGACTATATATGTATATACAACTGTTTTAAATAGAAAAAAAAATATGTTCTGAGCGTTTCTTTCTCCGCTTAAGAGAAGTATATACTTGTAATGAAATAATTGTATTTCTTAAGACATTTGTTAACTTGATTCAAGAACATCTTTCAGAAAATTTGAAGAAAGCGATTCTTAGTATAAGTAAAAAGCCATTATAACACAAAACAATATTTTCTTAAGGACAATAAATAGTTTTCTTAATTACAAAATGCGTTTAGGTATTGTTCATAAATCAATAGTTAAATTTTCTTAAAATAAAGCATTTTTTACTTAGAATTCTTGAAATGCATATTATTTATATGCACATTATTAATTGCGCTTACCTTGCTGAAAACAGTGCGACATATATGTGCATAATGAAGCAAATTATTCATATTGCTTGTGATTTTAAAAAGGCTAAAGATGTTATCTACAGAATAACGTTCAAACAAAAGTGACCTTAATGTAGAAGTAAACTTGAAAAAAAAAATTGCACAAAAACAATAATCAAAACAGGTAATGCTAATATCCTGGTATTGATGGATTTACTGCCGGCAAAAACAATATTAGAAGAATAAAATCATTAAAGCTTCTTACTCTTCGCCACATTGCTCTTACATCTCTCAGTTAAAGCCACTAATCTTCAAAAACAACAACTGAAATATTTTCTGGCGCCATGTAGTGTCAGTAGTTATAGTCATGCCATCCTAGAGACAGTATACATATATGTATACTCTTTGTTAGAGACTAGCGAATATAGAAATCGAAATATAGATGACATACTTACCCATGCAATGATATAATCTTTAACGTACGACTTTTCATAAACATTTTCAAAAGATACCGGTTAATGTAATATTTTTTTGTTTTTATTACTATTTGCCACGTGTATTAATTTAACTATAGTCTTTTAAATATATTTAATAAATAATAATAAAAAAAGGGATAAATAAATATAAATATTAACTCATTAATTATTAAACTACATAAAAATAATCCCTACTTAATTACATTATTAAGCAAATAAAGTAATTATACCGCTACCTACAAAAAAACCTTTTCATTAGCTCGTTCACCTGCTCCTAATTTTAATTATTAACTTTAGATTTTTTTTCCATTATTGTAATTCTTCTTTTATTGGATATCCTTGTAGCTGACCTGATGTGTTTTTTGAACACGAAACTGGTCGCTTAATTTCTCATTAAAGCTTTGTGAGATCTGCACAATTTTTTCATTCCTACCTTTTACTTAACTTAAAACTAAATGATTTACTTGAAAGGAAAATTTTTCTGTCTTGGATTTTCTAACTCGAAGATAATATGTATTTAATCCAAATAAAATTATTTTTTTATGTTACACGTTTTTATTGTCTTGTTTTATTTTGCATTTATATACTAAGGTGTTTTCAATTTGAACTTAATTTTTGTCCTTTATTTGGATTAGAGTAATCTGTTGTAACATAAAATGATATTATTATTAATCGTAGGAATCCCGGTCTTTTTGAAAACCTCCTGGTAAATCGCCAATAGAAGATGACCATCGTATAGTGTTTACAACGCATTAATATGTCCAAGGTTGTGGAAAAACCGCAATAGAATTATTACTACAGTAAGAACTGTAGTTTACATCATAGTTTAAGGGATATTTGTTACTACGGAAACTGTAAGTACGGTAATTCCCTGATAATTTAAATGTATTCTATGATTTCGCCATACTATCAGGACACAGCTGCTAAGTAAATATGTCATAATATAAGTCAGGTTGGCCGAGCGGTCTAAGGCGCCAGATTTAAGCTCTGGTTCCCAGATGGGAGCGTGGGTTCGAACCCCACACCTGACAGTTTTTTTATTTCTTTTTCTTTTCAAACACAAATGCGTACTTTTTATATTTCCTCTTAGGAATAAATTTTGTTATAAAAATATATTTATAATCAATTATACGTTAGAATTCAACAAAATAAATTCGATTAAAATAAACGGAAAAACGATTTTACTATTCATTTATAATTAACGATTTTTTTTTTATTTCTAACACATTAAAACCTTCATATAAATATCCTGTGACATCATTTTCCTTACTAATCCGTTTCATTCTAATGAAACATTTCTAAAATTAAATTATGCATTTACGAATTACGTGACCGAGTTGGAAATAATAATTAAATCTCTAACATAAAATGAGGACCAAACCCTCGAAAAAATATCAATGATTAAGTTTTACACGCACGCAGTCATAACTTATATGCTCTAATTAATAAATCCAACCCGCAATAAGGGCATTACTGCCCACCTGGATAAAAAAAAGGATAAATACTTAAGTGTGTATGGGTCTGCTATACATTCGTTATGTATGTATGTGAAAATACGTCATATCATGCTCACGGACACATTATTTTTAACACGATGCTTATGCGGGAATTTATTGTGTATTCCCAAATGGGACATTAAAAGAGAAAACTAGAGATTCACATGGATGGCGTGCCCACACGCCTAAACGAGAAGCGAGTTACAGAAAGCTGTAACCTGCTTTGTTGAAAAAGCGGTGGCGATGTTAAATTTTTTAAAGTGTAACGCGATTAACCTAAAATATATATGATGATTTCAACGTTATTTCGGTATTCCCGCATGATTATTTTATATTATATATAGATACGATAGACCAACAACCGATAACTGTAGTTGAAATTGAAGGTTACTGTTTTTGCGTCATCAAATAGATAAAGAACTAAATACATGTATAATAAGAATAATAATATACAAGGATGGCATGATAAATATCTGTGTTAAGGACAGTCTGTGTTAAGGAGTTGTTTCTCGACATAATCTGCTTGTAGTTCTATACACTTACAATCAAACTGACAGAACTCACCCCCTCCGATTTCGATGAAACTTGGTATATTGGTAGACCATCAAAAAAGCAATGGACACCTATTTTTTTATAGGCTGATATTCACCTTAAAGGGGTGAAGGGTGCGTCTGAAGTTACCCCTAAAAGCGCATTTTTCATCATAACTCTGAAACCGCGCAAGCTATCGAGATGAACAAAAAACCAAAATGTTCTACTTCAAAGGGGCTTTCAAACGGACCATAGGTGAACGCCCCCGCCCTCCTCTAGGAGGGCAGGGGAAAAAAAATGTCATCCCTTTTTCACCACCCTACAATTTTCACCCTAGACAGGTCATAATTTTCTTCTGTAAACTTCATTTAAAAATAAAAGTGGCCCCTTTTTGTATTTTTTTCCTCAATAACATATACATAATCGAGGAAATATTTTTTATAAAGCGCGACCTCGCACATACATATATTCCGTTATTATACCTATCTGATTGGTCTTCCCTTTACTATTTATGTTCATTTGGCATCTGCTGTAAACGATCTATTATACAATGATAAATTCTACTTTCACTTCAGTTTATTTCTAACAACAAGAAGTGACTTTATAAATCGTGAAAAAGTGAAAATAGAGAACTTGCGATTATACAGTGAGGGCCTAAAGTACCCCTCCCCCCCCACTTTTTAACGACAGCAGCTATCGTTTTTAGAAAAAATAGGTCGATTTCTATTTTTTATGAGCTAACTTTTGCCGTTATCAGTATTTCAATTGTATTTCCGGTTTCACCGGAAGTGACGTCAACTTTCTTTTTTAAATAGAACACTATATATATTTTTACATTTTTGGAAAGGTAGTCGAAAGACGAATCAAACGATATGGTACACTTTAACTCAAGAAATACGACGATATCCAGCAATAAAGGTTCTGGTAATCTGTTTTTGTTGTTACGCAAAATTGGCTAGGAAAGAGCGCCAAATTGTTTCTTGGGACGCCACACTGATCTGAAGAGCTCGCTACTAAGCAAAGTAGTCATAACAATTGCCCAACTGTCAAATCTTAATTCCAAAAGCGTAAATTATTCTTGCTATTAATTATTATTATAACTTGCATTTGTCATACTTATTATTTTATCCCATTTTAACGTGTTTTGTCAATTGTTATTTCTTTACTTTATCGCACTGTATTGCAGTTACTTAATTATGATAGGTTTGTTTAAATTTATTAGTTTTCGTGGTTAGGATTTTCAAATGGAGATTATTTAAATTTAATTATAATATACGGTGAATGCAATCGCATTATCGACAGAACGTGCCGGATTTTCATAGAGATATCCTGACAGACCAAAACCTACTCGAGATACTACCAACTGGCTATTGAAAAACTGTAGATCTTTTGGTTCGTTTACGAAAATATCAAAAGGAACCAAACCCCTCCTAGACAACGAAGATACCGAAACTACGACATTAGGTTATTTTACCGCATACCCGACTAATTCGATCCATGACGAAGAACTAGCACTTAGAACATCGTCCAAAACAATTCACAGAATTTTGGTAAAACATAGGTGGCAGCCTTTTAAACCTAGCACGGTGCAAAATATAAGATTTACGGACACTGCACGTCGAAGGGAATCTTTTCAATTTCCTTAGAAATACAGTTCTGTTAGAGGTTGATTTAATTTCTTTGAGCAGTGCATTTAAAACCCTGGCAACCATAAATTCTGAAACTTTTTCAAACACAAATGTTGAATGTTGAATAGTAGCCAATTCATATGCGTTATGAATTGTTGTTTTGCAATTTTGACGGTTACGTGTAAATCTGCCGACATTATCGATGTAAAATTTCATTACTCTGTAGATGATAACGTAAACGAAACAGAGCGAAGAGGCAGTAAAAATATTACTCATCTTAAAGTAATCGCGACACGAATCTCGTTAGACGTTTAGATAAATTATGCATCTCAGTATACGCTTTTGAATTTTAAAAACTGTTGACATTTTAAAAAATGCGCCCTAAAAAGATAATACCATATGCGACTACCGATTCCACACATACCACATAGTAGTGCATTTTGGCAGTGATAGAAGATTCTCTAACTAGAGGTTCTGGACCCAGCGGAGTGGGCTTCAGCTCCCTTCCTGGTAAAGGTATCGGCCGCCTCATTGCTATCAATGGTAGTGTGTCTTGGTGACCAGGTGAGAGTCACCTTATTGTTCCTACCCAAAACATTAATGTTATTTCTGCAATTAGCTATAAGTCTGGGGGAAGTTTTTCTCCCCTCGAGAGTTCGCGGTACGGCCTGGCTATCAGCGAAAATTTTTATCGACCTGCGTCTGACACATCTACTCAAGAGTATGCCGATACCTGTATCGATAGTAAATACTTCTGCTTAAGAGACTGTCGCATATCTGCCCAGACTACATGTCCGTTCAATTAGAGGTTTGCAACAGTAGATTCCTGCACCGACTCCTGTGTGCATTCTGGAACTATCGGTGTAAAGCTCTTGTTCCCTATTATTTTTGCTTCCTTCCATATTTAAACTGCGGCTTGTATTAAAGAACATTAGACTTACTCCAGTAAATTTTATTTATTCCTTTTTTAGCTTTGTACAACTGTTAGTGATACTTATTTAGACATTTTTAAAACAATTATAATTATAATTGTAGATAATCCATGTTGTAAGGTTTAGATATACATTAAAAATATTAAAGACATTCTGAAAAATCTTGGTTCCTTTGACGTAATTAGATTTAATTGATAAAATATTTTTTTCATTTTGTTTCTAGTAGAATTCGAATCTACGACTCCCGTTTGCCGGATAGATGCGCTACGAACTGCCCCACAGAACCTGAATCTTTTTAAATACCTAGATCTTTGATGCCTGCAGATATATTGCATTATTAATTTATTATTAATATATTGGCTTCCATCAGCGAGTAGTGAAAATTCAGGTTTTTCTTGGTTTCTCCGACGTAGTTTAATTTAATTAATGAAATATATTTTTTAAGATATTCATCCTATATTATGGCGTTAATAACAGCGATTTTGCATGAGATAATTTTAACATAACACTAAGCTTTCATTTTATCATATTGCATCTAAGTCAGCCATAGCACTTGCGATATGAATACAAAGAATAACAATTTCAGTGCTTCATCATTAGAGTAACCAAAACTTGCGGACTCGCATAGGCGTCGATATTACGGGTTAATATAAGAATACGAAAAATTCATAAATAAACTTACTTGCTAATTATTCAAGAAATTAGAGGCATCAGGATGTGAACTACTGTAAACTTGCATTATTGCATATGTTTCCACAGTTACTTCTTTAAACCTTGCACGTCGACAAGAAAAAATATTCTTATACATAGAAAACGATCTCTCCACATCTAAGGAAGTTACATTTGCATGTAGAAACTGTTTTTCAAAATCACTTAAAATTACACTATTCTTACACTTATTATAGACGGCCTCTAAAGTATTAAAATCGGGATTTTTCCTTAAAACATCTGCCAACTTTTGACTAGCGCATAATCCTGGCGTATCATTTAATGTGTGTAATTTATTTTTTACACTCTCCACTATGTCTAATGATTCCTGCAATGACAATTCAGTACATTGTAGTTTTCTGATGGCATCTAGTAATACTGTATAATTGGTACATATTGTTGTTAAATCTTCTAAAAGTTGAGGAATTTGAAATTCTCTTTGACTTTCTCTAATTGCTTTGGATTCATTCCGATTAAATCGCACTATAACTGATTGAATTTGTTGAAAATGGATCAAATAGTAAGAAGCTGCTGTTTGCCAAGTACCCCGTTGCGTTAAAATTGGTTCAGGAGGTTCTGGAATATCTGGACAAAATTTACGAAATTCTTTTAAACGTTTAGGAGATTTACGAAACACTGCTTTAGTACTTCCAATCATCCGATCAACGTTTCCGTAATGTTATCGAACAACTTCACCAACTAAATGCAAAGCATGCAGCACGCAGGTTATATGTATTAAGTTAGGAAATATATGTTTTAAGGATCGCCCAACACTTAACATCGTTGCTGCACTATCTGTCACAATCATCACAACTTGATCTTGGGCAATTTTAAGTTTTTTCAAAGCGTTCATTATCACTTTTTGAATATTTTCCGCGGTACATTGTTGAACACGTTTGCAAGCTAACAAATATCGAGATGCTGTGTTCTCGCTAGATAAAACGCGAGCTATTACATTCACAATACTGTTTTTCTTTATATCGATCGTCTCATCCACGGTAATCCATATTTTTTTGGAACACAAATCACGTTTACACACATTTTCTAGCATCTCTTTCATTCGCGGCAAATGATTCTGTAATTGTGTTTGTGAGGGTCATGGGTACTTTGGAACGTATTGTCGCCAAAACGTTTTAAAAGCTGCTTTTCTCACCAACGACAACGGAAGATTACAAGAGGTAAACATAATTAATAAATGTATAAGGAATAGTGTATAAGGTATTTCAGTTCTTGCATTTCTCATATGCTTAATACCATTGACATGCCTCTGGCAATCAGTTCTGTCCAATGCAGCCAAACGAACATTGCATATTAAGCAAAAAACTGCACTACCGTCATATTTTAAATGGGGAAAAAGTGACACATACTTATGTACATTAGTAGCAAATCTATTACGAGGCATTGTTTTGTTAGGTATGTAAATATTAGTTATATATGAAACGATACACTAATTATGTACTTGGTATAATACTACGACACACAAAAAATACCAGCTATATTTTCAAAAGCGACACGTAAGTACATAACCTTGACCGTTCGACTAATCTCTGCAACAGCTCAACCGGTACTAAAACGAAATCTCTCTCAGCGCGGTTTAACATGATTTATATTCAAAGTCGGCACTACATGCCTGCTTCTCTACCGGTTTAGTTTATTTATGAATTTTTCGTATTCTTATATTAACCCGTAATACCGACGCCTATGCGAGTCCGCAAGTTTAGGTTACTCTATTCATCATTGAATGGACGTACATATGTCCACATAACTAGAATAATAAACGATTTGATTTGAAATCGATGGCCTTTGTGAACGCAAACATCTCCACAAGTTTTCAAGTAAAGTTAAAACTTAAGGAAGAAAGAAAAAGCAAACGAAGGCCGTAGTTTTTTTGCGTGTACACTGACCACAACTTAGTACCATTTGAACGAAAGATTTCCCTTTTCCATAAGAGTTATTAAGCTCGCGAACAATTTATTTCTATAATAATCACCACCCGATTCGATTTGCATTCGCCTACGATTTATGCCAACCTTCCCTCCAAATCACCCCCCTTGTCACCCGTCCGCCGTCTCCCATTCCACCCGCCATACGACGGCCATAGCGAGCCTACCGACAACGGCTCGTATACGGCCCATGGCATGCGGGATAATCTCGATCGGCCGATCTAAAAAATCCATGATTCATGCGAAAACGTGCGCGCGCCCTCTACAGTCCGCATACTTAAGTACGACCCGGACGACGCGAATTTATTAATTGCGGTTTGCCTCCGTTGACAAAATTACATTGTTTTAAAATTTACTAGGTTGGCGTGCCTGTCGCCGTTTTACTGCGCCACCACTAACGTATCCCCCTTATATCGTACCCCCGCACGCGTTCGTTAAGTTTCGAACTGTTGGCGTATACGAGGCATACACCGAAGTTGTTGTAAAGTTGTCAAATGTTTGCTTAGATAATGCAAATTTCATTATCACTAAAAAGCAATCGTTTTTCGAAAGGAAAGGTGCGTTCACATAGGGTAGCGTGAAATTATCGTTAAGATTAGCGGGAAATTATTTCCAATGTTCTGCGGTAATTTTCAAAATAATTTCGGGGGATAATGTCAACTGACGTTGCGGTTTACTTTGTCGTATCATAACCCTAATTTATCTGTTAATGATGCCTTTTGTAATGGATGGAATGACACAGAAACGTTATATACTGTTCTATTAATAGTTTTTACAATAATCATGAAGAACAAATTTAAAAACAAATGTAAAAAGAGAGCAGGTTGGCGGGACGTTCCATCAACACTCAAAAGAAACAAGTGGACTATTTAAATTTGATTCGGGAAATCTTAAGTCATGATTCCGATTCCTTTTTCTTATATGCAGGAATGAATGTTGATTTATTTGAAAATTTATTGAAAATAGTAGAAGCAAATCAAAGGTCTGTCAAATATTTCGAAAAACATTTGAAGCGCTGTGGACTGTACTATAGCCTGTCTACTACTTACCAACAAGAGGCAGTACTAATTGTATAGGTCCAATAAAAGCCATGCACAATCATTTAAAACAACCCAACAATTCTGGCACTTTATATTACAATTGTAAGAAAATAATTTAATTTTATTTTCTGTATGTGATGCAAATTATAAATCTGTATGTGTGGTTACAGCTGCCTATAAATCTTCAAGTGATGGACGAATAAATAATAAAAAAATCAAAGAAAATTAAACTAAGCTACATAAATGATAACAATATAAAGAAAGCATTTTAAATATGATTTTTGTTTTATAACAAATTATCATAGAAAGGAATAGAAATGAAATAAATGCAATACAGTTTCTTTGAATTTTATTTTATTCATCGTACAAGAATAAATGGAAGTTGCAATAGAAACGACTAATGTTTATCAAAAAAGAATAACACTATGTAACACTATGTAGAATTATAACATTTTATTCTTTCTTAAACGATATTGTTAGCAAATGTTTCTATAGACTCACCCCTTTAACGTTCCTTACAAATTTAATTCACACCCTTACATCTCCGTATACTTCGATAGTTCCTTAGTAAAATGCATAATACAACCTACATACTAAGCCTGTTATCATGTACGAATATGCTTGAAATTATTTTATATCAGAGAACCAAATATGTATTGCACTTGTTTGGAAAAAAAAGAAAATAATTCTACAAACCATATATTTGAAACAAATAAATTTTAATTGATAGAAAATTCTATATCGTATAAAGAATTTTAACAAATATATGGTGAATTAGAAAGACAAAGCTCTAACGTATAGATTAATACTATACAAGGCATTAATTGTGTTGTCCGACACCTCTAAATCTTTTTCCAGAGCAAGCGTTATGTTTTGAAAACATATCCCATTCAGGTTGTTTCCAATTTATATGGATGCTTTTACGAAAAGCACCACAGCAAATTTCTAAGGTTAATATCGTATACTTCTATTTTATGAAACACTACGATTCCATCTGTACTGATGCAAAACAAATTAACCTCACTTCAACTATACACAATATACATTCCTCTTTATATAGATGAATATTTGAAGGTGTCTACGCCATCTGAAACAATCATTCGCCTTAATGTCCTCACACTTGGTAAATGTAGTACTTTGCTTACGTATTCATATATCTTTGGTCGCAAGAAATACAGATTTAAAGCAAATACCTAATTTTGCATCTTTATGTTCTGTGTCAAACTTTACAATCAATGCTAATTCACTAATTCAGGAGATAACAATGTCACATAGTTGAATGAAATGTTTAAATCACCAGAAACACTTGTTGGAGTCTTCTGAATCTTCAGCTTTGGGAGCTATTTTGGGCCTATATTTCCTAAGTGAATTTGAGCCCCAGGTTGTGCTGATTTACAATCCCATGTCACTTGTAGCCGCATTATTGTTATATAAATATATATAATGACAACAAATATTTTTAAATCTTCTTGATGAGCTTCTGTGACCATTCTAGTTTCAGAATCCACTTGTATCTATGTGTTGTTTTGTCATAACATAACCTCAAAAGTATGCACGAGTAGGCATACAAATTGACAGCAACCATGACCTTCACTGTGATTGGTCGGTTGCATTAATACAACGCCGTGGTAGTACGATAATTTAACGTGTGTATAGTTTGGCCGTACGCCAATTAATAATTCTGCCTTACACCGCTGTGTGAACGGTTGTATTTAATTGCATTGTGCGAACATTCCTAATTCCTACCTTACCCCCGCGATGCCCTATGTGAACGCTACTTAAATGAACAAAATTTTCCTTCATGGTTAGAGTAATTGTTATTTGGATAGAATACATGGAGGAACAGTTGCTACGATTGGTAAAGAGTGTTCGTACGATTTTTTCTACCTAGCTATGGACCAAAGAAGTAGTGGTTAGGGAAAAGCATCGCACATATATAAAATATTTAGTTATCGTCTTACAGGTAAAGTAAAGATAACTGGTATGAAACATAAGTATCAAAATTTTTATTATCGATTCATTGAAGTAGTTGTGGTAGGATGCTTTCGAAATCAACCGAAGAAATGCTATTTCATTAATAACGGACGCTCATCTTCCTATATGGTGAGATCCATTACTAGTGACATGCCAACATGATTGATTTTACCTGACTTTACATGACGTAATTCGCATTGTTGAACAAACACCATTTACATAACGTAAATAAGCTTATTTCTAATGGAAAGAAAATGTTTTCCAACGCTTCAAGCAAACTTGCTCAATTTTAAAAGCAATTGGGAAAACCTTTTCCACTACAAATAATAATAGTAGCAAACACTGTGGGATAGTATAGCGAACATTAACGCATGGGCACACTCCGCACTATAAAATAATTAATTCTTACTATATGTCTCGGGAATTCGTGGATTCTCATGGTCAACCGCACCACCGAAAGACGCCAGAAAAGGATTTAAATTCTAACATGTCTCGTTCATCGCTATTCCAAAAGATATTTGCAAGTACCTATTTTTACCACCTACCTCATGCAAAATACTTGGAACTAGAGGAAAAAGTGCTGGTTATAACACAAAATATAAACTATGTGGTCGTTTAACTATTCTTTTTCATATAAATGGATTTATAAGCATCCAATTATTGCAGCGAAGTTACGTTCTTGGCTAATTTGAGGTTTTCCAATTTAATATTATGCCTGGTTTCCTTTACATGTTGCGCTACACTTGAAGATTCAATTCTCCCATTGCTGTAAGTGTCAAGTATTCTTTGAACTTGGTGCCTATTGCCCGTTTCGTTTATTCAATTTATCAACGTCTCCGTATTCAATTGTATAAATTACCGACCTTTCTTTCGTATCCGGCTTTTTATTTTTCAGAGTGCGTAGGAGGTTTCTGAGTGTATTTCGCAAACTGAAACACGCGTTTTTATTTCGTCTCCTAAAACCGATAGTTATATACCATTCGATATTTTATGAAGAGAAGTTTTACCACCACTACAAGTGATAATGAAGATGAAAAATGGAGAAATATTTTTAGCTGAAATTATGCATGTATTATATTGAATAGAAAATGCTAAATCACACTTATTGTTAGATGATTTTGAAAACAGAAAGGGAATTAGCAACAAGTTTAAACAGGTTTTTATAAGAAAATGTCGCCTATCAATGAATCAACAATTATCTAAATTAACCTGTAACTGATGAAATTAAAAGCATTACTGAATATCATAATTAAAGAGGCAAGTGGATGAAGGGGCTGTCACATTTTTTTACTTTTTGTTGTAATGAATAAGTTTCAAACTGAAATGTTTGGCCATATATTATTAATTGGGGTTGTACCTTCTTACTAATCAAACAAACTGCATTTGAAAATAATCATTCAATAAAAAATAACAACTAGCCCTATTAAAACCTAATTTAATCAGAATCAGTTTTTTGTAACGTAACTCTACTTGCTCCATCGATTATTCAGCTCATTTGAACCTGTTAACGTTGTTTTTTACTATTACTAATGGTTGTTTGAACCTTTCCTTAATTACTGCTAATACAGTTGTTTTTGCCACTTTTAATCTTCGTAAATGAAACACTGAAAGGTTTTTTTCCGTTTTGACCATTTTAGTTCAGAGAAAAAAATCTGCCAAATTCTATAATTCCATCGACCTCGTAACTGCAATGGTGTAATCACAAATTTAGCATACCACTTGTGCTTATCAGTGGGGTACCAAAGTATCCTCGCTCCTCAACCCCTAGTGTTTTTAGAAAAAACGGGTCAACTTCTATTCTTTATAAACTATACTTTGGTGTCATCACTAGTTCAATTGCATTTGCGGTATCACCGGAAGCGGCGTAAACTTTCTTATCTAAAATGGAATATCCTATACATTTTTATGTTTCTGGAAAGGCAATCGAAAGGTGAATCCAACAATACCAAATATGTCATACTTTAGCTTAAGAAATATTACAATAAACAGCAATAAATGTTTTGGTAAACTGTTTTTGTTATTATGTAAAGTTGGCTAAGAAAAAGGGCCAAATTGTCTTCTGCGACGCCAGGTTAATACAAAGAACTCGTTGCTAGGCATTATAGTCATAACAATGACCGAACAGTCAAATTTTAATTCTGGAAGCGTAAATTATTCTTGCTATTTATATCCTGTGCATCTTTCATATCTCCGTTCTTTGTTCTCCTCGATATTTTTTCTTATTTTTAACTGTTTTGTTAGTTGTTTTTATTTCATTACTTAATTGAACTTTACTGCAGTTAATTAATTATAGTAGATTTGTTAAAATTTGTCAGTTTTTGATAGACAATGTGCATATTTTTCAGTTTTTTAATGTTAATGATTTTAAAATGGCCGGCGCGAACTATGCAAGATAAACTTCAGGTAATTTTAATATTTGGTGAATCAAAATTACTAGGAAGTGTAACATAACCAGGGCTACCCTTCCAGAGTCGGAACTATTTAAACTTTGCACTAATTGTAAGTAAGTAACTAGAGGCAACAGAACATGAACAAAATAAAAAAGATACCAGAATAAGACCTAAAATTTCAAAAGAAGGAGATAAAATATAACTACAAGAAGTGCAGGAGGGATTAAGAACATAAAAGAATGGAAAATCGTCAGGTCTAGATAACATTGAGGCTGAAATGCTAAAGTACATGGGCACAGAAGGAACTCAATTACTGCATCAAATAATAGAAATAGTATGGGAGACCCAGGAAACACCCGAGGACTGGAAGACATCAGTAATAGTACCACTATATAAAAAAGGAGATGCAAGAGACTGCAGTAAGAATCTGCTAAATTCATACGACCAAGGGAGTAAGGCAAGGAAGTGTGGTCAGTCCACTGTTGTTTATTTTGTATCTCAACGAAGTAATATGCAAAATCAAAAAAGGTAAATGTAGGATACAAAAGAATGGAGAACGTAAATATAGTATGTCTTCGCAGACGATATTGTGTTAATTTCGAACAATGAAGTAGCACTACCGTACGATACCAATATATGGGTAAAAACACTAGAAGAGAAAGGAATGAGCGTAAATGCTAAGAAGACCAAAACTATTGTAGCATCGAATGACAAAAAGAAAATAAACATCAGGATCAAAGGAAAAAATGTGGAGCAAGAACCACCATGCTTGGACGCGCATCGCAGAAAACATGAAGTTAGTTTATAATTTCTAATTTTATGATCTACAAATACCGAGGTTCGAGGTTTGAGGTATATGAGAAGAATATATTTTTTTTTACAAATCCATCATAAAAAACTTTTTGCTCTTGTGACACGTATCCAGCAACACAATATCTACTTCCAACTTTGCTAACGCGTTCCCGATTGTAATAATCAAGTATATAAAAATGTGTGCCTTATTAGTAGAGTTGCTCCCTAGCGCCAACTGGCAGTGGCGGAGGTTCGATACAACCCTCAGTATAACTGCGAGTCTCAACCAGATCTTTTGTGTCTTCATGTACGCTGCCGTAAATACTATTTCGTAGTTCTACGTTTGTTTTAAAAATGATGCCTACGTCGCGAAAACGACCAATGTTAGACAAAGTTACAGAATTTATAGCGGAAACGCCTGACTTCAATTATGATGGCGTTAAAATTCAATGTGTAATTTGTAATATCTCTTTAATGTGTTGGTCCAAAAGGAATTGTCTACGTCACGTAAATAGTAAACAGCATTCTCCAAAAAAAAATTGAACACGACACTAATACAAATTTAAATTTAATTTATGTGTTACCTTTATTGCATGTTATCTACCGATTAATTTACTAGACAAGGAAGCATATGTCTTCTTTTGGAATAAATATTCGGACTGCAAATTACCAAGTCGGGCATCGTTACAAAGAGTTGTGCTATCTGCTCGTGAACATGTTGAAACAGAATTAAATCGGAGTTGAAAGATAAAAAAAGTGTAGTTATATGTGGACGAAACAACAGATCGTAAACAACATTCTGTGGTTAATGTAATGGTACGCACAATGGAACCACATCAATCGTCACCTTCAATTCTGCTTCCAGACGAGTACAACAATGTACTGCCGAAGTAATTTCAAAGTTAATGTTAAATACATTGGAAAAGTTTGAACTTTCAACAAACCAACTGTTGATGTTTATGAGCGATGGTGCCGCAAACATGCTTTCTGTAGGCCGGTCTCTTAAAAAACATTGTGCTAACTTATTACATATTACGTGTAAAATTCATGCTTTCAGTCATATGGCAGATAGTATTAGAAAATAGCTGGACCCCCGAATTTTGAAAATTCGGGAGGGAGATTAGCCCAGTTTGAACCAACTCCAGCAATGGTACCCCCTCTCCAGCAGTAGTACTCCCACCCCAGCAATATTAATTTAAAAATGCGGAGAAACTTAAATAACGTCTACTTTATTATCCCAATTTATAGCTTCTACCTTTAAAAGGTTAGCGCATTATAATAAGTTCAAATCGAGAAAAATCAAAAATTACATCAAAACATTTTTCTCCTATCGATTACGTTACTTATTGAGCGACCCTCGTACATCACGGTGTAATTCATGTTCATTTTCATCATGACTAAAGCTGGCCACGAGCGGTACCGCGCAGTAGCGTAGAGTCGACCAGGCCTCGCGTTCCACTAGAGTTATTCTGCTAATAGAGATGTTTGCTGCCGCAAATAATTTCGCTCATCTTTTAAATAAAAATTAAATAACACGTGCTCAAACACTTACCATTTTAAGAGTCCTCCGTGAAATCACAAAGCGAATAATGTCTGTTAAATATCTGCAACATTAGATATGTTTCAACTGTTGTTTCGGCAAAACTAGTACGGCATGAGGAAAAAATGCGTTTATATGCAGAGAACGAACGTTCTACATCTAGTGACGTAATATTTGCGTAAGTAAAATAATCTTTCAAATAACTTAACGATTCTGTTGACGCACCTTCCCAAATGTGTCTTAATGTGCCAAAATCAGAATTTTTCTCAAAAACACTTTCAAATTTTTCTAAAACAGAAACATTTTTTGCGTCTTCAATCGCGCGTAGCTGTGCGTGAACATGTTACACTATTTGTAGAGATTCTTCTAACGGCACCGCAGGATTTTGTAATTTTTCTATTGCATCTGCTAGCCCGAAGTAATTGTCGTGAATAATTTTTAAATCCATTTTAACCGGACTATCTTAAAATTTCGACTGGCTTTTCTGGATAGCGGCAGCTTTCTTTGTGTCGAATTGTAAAACCACGTTCTTAATATTGTCAAAATATTTATGATAATAAAACGCGGCCTGCAACCATGTTCCCCAACGAGTTAGAATAGGTTCTGGTGGCTCTGGTATACGGGGGCACAGTCTGTGAAATTCGCGAATACATTTCGGTGATTCGACAAATACTGCTTTGGTATGCGCTATTAAAGCGTCTACCTCAGGATAACATTTTCTGATACTATCCGCCACAAGATTGAGAGCATGAATTTTACACGTAATGTGTAACAAATTAGCAGAATGCTTTTTAAGAGACCGGTCTACAGAAAGCATGTTTGCAGCACCATCACTCACTAACATCAACTTTGAAATTACTTCGGCAGTACACTGTTGTATTCGTTTGGAGACTAATAGAATTGAAGGTGCCGATTGATGAGGTTCCAATTTGCGTGCCATTACATTAAGAACAGAATGTTTCTTCCGATCTGTTGTTCCGTCGACACAACCACAATTTTTGATCTTTCAACCCCGATTTTATTTTTTGTTCAATATGTTCGCGCGCCGATGGCACAATTCATCGTAACGATGTTCGACTGAGTAATTTGCACTCCGAATAGTTATTCCAAAAGCAGATAAATGGTTCCTTGTCTAGTAAATTAAACGGTATATTACATGCGATAAACGTAACGCATAAATTAAATATAAATTTTTCATTGTCTCGTGCGCAATTTCTTTTTGAGACATGCTTTTCACTATTTACGTGTCGTAGACAATGTTGTCTGGACCAACACATTAACGGGATTTTACAGATTACACATTTAATTTTAGCACCTTCATATATTAAGTCTGGAATTTCTGCAATAAATTTTCGAAGTTTGTCCGACCGTGGTCGTTTTGCTGACGAAATCATAATTTTTCTAGGACAGATAAACAATTGCGCAAATGACCGGCAGCGAAAATGTCCGTACTGCTCCGCAGACGAAGTAATACTACCGTTCCTCTCGGTCCGAACTGATTCTACGCCGATGCGCGGTACCGCACGTGGCCAGCGTTAATCATGACACTTGTCAAAATGACGTTTCAGGATGACGCTTAAACAGCTGTTCGAATTAAGTGTAATAAAAGGACGTTTTTCGATTAAATACGTAACAATACCGTGGAGCTCGACAATTTCATTAAGATGAGCAAGTAAAGTTTAGTAACATTATTCTTGTAGCGTGTAAAAGTTCGTCTTCCATATATCGATAATAAATACATTCGAAAAGTTTGAACTTTGAACAAACCAACTGTTGATGTTTATGAGCGATGGTGCCGCAAACATGCCTTCTGTAGGCCGGTCTCTTAAAAAACATTGTGCTAACTTGTTACATATTACGTGTAAAATTCATGTTCTCAGTCATGTGGCAGATAGTATTAGAAAATGTTATCCTGAGGTAGACGCTTTAATAGCGCATACAAAAGAAGTGTTTGTCAAATCCCCAAAGCGTATTCGCAGACTGTGCCCCCGTATGCCTGAGCCACCAGAACCTATTCTTACGCGTTGGGGAACATAGTTACAGGCCGCGTTTTGTTATCATAAATATTTTGAGAATATTAAGAACTGAAGACTCTGTTTGAGCACGTATTATATTTTATTTCTGACCATTTATTTTGTGTAAACATTTATGCGCCCGCCAAATGGCGCCAATTGGCGCAAATTGAGCAACTCTACTTATTAATCAACGGTTGAGTATAGGAAAAGAAACTGTTGAATTAAGAGTTCTTATTCTCGATTTGTTAATCATGCATCCTTGGTATCTATTAATGATCCTTCTTGGATATTCAATCTACGCAAGTAACCTCCCAACTTTCTTTCAGATTCTACATTTCAGTTTTCATAACATTTACCCTTAACCCCGTGGTTACATTGTACTACTTCCTTTTGCATAAACTTTCAGTCTATTCCTCGTACGTGGACCAGTTAGAACGTAGATGGTATCGGCTTTACCGCTCCGAAACGACGGTTCCCGTTCAAGACGTCCGCGACGGCATATTGCGCATATTTAAGACGATACGGCGGCATGTTAAAGTCTGGCGGTAATACGCGAGTAAAATTTATTTTAGTCGCTTGTCGTATTATTGTTTTCCCATATAGAAATACACCGTTTAGGTAGCGAATGTTACGTGTAACAATGCATATTATCGTACATAATTTCGTGCAATTTCACGCTCAACACACAACAGTAGAATGCATGCGAAGGAAACAATAAATAGCAAGCTTTGAGGTAACGATTTAGGGTACATAGAAAATCGTACACCTTTCATTTTTTTTTAATCCTGGAAAGAGAGCCATATTATAAGAGCACATCAGAGCTTCCCAAGGATGTTTCACATATAGAACACGTCTTTGAAGTCACTATAAACAAAACTATAAACTATTAGCATGAGTATTGTTCCGACTTATTGTATTTCTTGTACAAACAATGCCGTTCAAGCTTACAAATGTTAAATATGCCGATATGGTGCTCGTTTTGGCATATTGCAATAAGAATGTTACAAAGGGCGTTTTCCAAATCGCCTTTTCCCATCTGAGAAAACTCCATTACTGTATGAAAATTTGGATAATATCTTCCAAGGATTCGCATACCGTACAATGAAATAGCCCAACAAGGTGTGGCCGAAGAAAGGAATACCCTAGTCAGCATTGCTAGAAAGATTTCGTTAAAAATGGTGGAGGTACCAACAACAATTTATGTTTTTTGTCAATATTTCCACAAAATTCGATATTCTCATCTTATATACATACATTCTATTCTGGCATAATCTCCACTTCACACACATATGTGCTCGCTGATATATTCAATAACTTATTCCCTTGTACGTTATAATGCCATCCTCCCTCTCCGTATACCCATCAACATCGTAATTTGCTTTCACCCCCCATTTCTCTTGTTAAACTCGAATTTTCATAAACGATCCCATATTCCGTAATATCTATATCGCGAACGTCTCCTATCAAAAAAGAAAAAAAGGCGTTCGAAAAGTTAAAGAAGACGTCTTTCTGGCGTCCTCCCTCCTCCCAACCATCAGAGTTCGGATCTCGGCTTTCTCACATCAAACGACAGCTTGTTTGCCTTTTTCGCTTCAAATCCCGGTCCATCGACGTAGGCAAAGCGTTCTCCCCCGACATTATCAGTCGATAAGCATTCGCTAATTCGATATTTTCACCCTCCGTTAGCTTTGCTCATCGGTACAAGGAATTTCCGTTTTTTTGACGTGCTCCTCATCCTCTTTTTTATTATTCGGGAGATCGATGACGAAATTTTGCGTTGTATTGTAGAAAGAGGATTATATCGAGCTTTGACGATTGGCTTCGATTCTAACGTCTTTTCTTTTGATATCTAAAATAGCTTAATAAACTTGAAAGCACGGAGTCTCTTGTATGGAATATGAAGAATATAAAGAACTGTGGCAGAAGATATGGAAATAAGTAAATCAACAGAACAGAGGATACTAAAGTTTCACAAATATGATCCTTTTAAAATTCAGTTGCTGCAAACATTAAGGCCTACAGAGTTTGAACGGGGACAGGATTCATTGCTGTAATGCAAGTAATATTAAACGATGATCCCGCGGTTACCAATAAATTTTGTGGTCTGAGGAGGCACGATTTCATAACAATGGGGTGGTGAATCACCCTAACTGCCATTAGTGCGCTCCATAAAATTCTCATTGGATGTGTGAGACCCGTTTTCAGGTAATATGGGGTGTCAACGTTTGGTGCGGACAGGGCAACGTTGTTTACGCTTTTTACATAGTGACCAAATGATTTGTGGTAGCAGAAGGATGGCGCTCCGCCTCATAACTCGCGGTTGTTTGTAAGGTATTTAAATGACGTATACTCCAATAGAAGTAGAAGAATAAATGGAAATTTAGTTGAAGCGTATATGTACAATATTAACGACGTCTTCAAAACAAATACTGAAATTAACTGTATATGTGTATACGCATTACACTGATAGATATTGTTCTTTTTTGACGTGTTTTTAAATAAACGAAATTATTGCTCAGTTGCCTGCACTTTTTTATTCGTATTTGAATTTATAGAAAGCTTTTTAAAAAGATGAACAGCCCCGGCATTGTAATAATAGATATCTACTAACAGTGTGTCAAGTCCTAGTATTAAAGATCAATACACACATCGTCTGACAAATGAAGTGCTCTTTTATACAATAGAGCACTATCAAAAAAATCAATCAGAAACCATCAAAGAATTCGCAATTTTTCAACACAATTGTCTTCTCCATTCTTACCCAATTTTGTAAGATCACATCATATTTTTGTCCCAAGAAATCAAAAAATCTTCAAACACAAAAATATATATCCCAAAACAAATACAATTCATCGCATACTCAACTCGTCCCTTAAGTCTTCATTTATTTTCGCTCCAATTAATGCAGCCGTTTCACCCTTTTCTCGTTCTCCGGAGATCGTCCTCGTTCTTCACCCGATCCGGTTAATTTTAGGATTATCGCCCTTTCGATTCGAGCGGGCGATTTTCGAAGTACAAGAGGAGGTGAAAGGGCGCGACCCCCGCTACGCGCCCTCTACCCCCTGCTCGCATCTACCATCGACGGGACAGTATACGGTTTTAATAGTGTCCGGTCCCGGTTTTAGTTTTCGGTATGCCCGCACTGTTCCGTAACGGTCCACTACGCTTCACGCTCCGAAGATCTTTACTTTTGTATGGACCGGCTGATCTCTAATCGAATAAGCAGCGGTCCTCAAACGTACGGCAGTCGTTAGTGTTTTGGAATATGTATAGGAAGATTGTTTAAAGTAAAAAAAAAAGGAAAAACCATATTTATAAGACTTTTGGAAAAGCGCCTTTTGCTTTTCGTTCCACAATACTTGCAGATGATAAAAGGTAAGATAACAAGCAAGATGAAAGATGCACAAACGATTTTGCAAAACGGATAATGTAATATGAGATGTTGCAATGAAACATAGAATTGACATTGTATTATTAATTAGAGATAATTTGATACCAGAACTACACGTATGAATTCCAGTTACTTCCATAATTGGAATCCATGCGTGTAAATTGCTTGAAAATGTATAAATGTAATTTCTCTAGAAACCTTCATATTTATTTTGTACTTTATAGAGGAAAACAAATGATTAGAAGCATAAAAAAGAAAAAAATTGAGATACAATGAAATATAGAATTGAGAATAATCACAAATCTTTTTATTTTAAATAATTAACTTACAAAGAATTTGAAAAACTACTTACAGCTGTAAGCCCCCGTGTGTTAGTGTGTGTGCGTCTGTAAATTTGTGATTAAAGTCCTCTTCCTTTCCTTAATAAAGTAAACAAGAATTGTAAGTAATAAATGTTATTTTCCTTTTGTTCCTTTTAAATTTCTTTGTTTATGTCTTACTAACGCCTAACATAAATCTAACCTACGCTATTTTGGCGATTATCGTGCAATTTCAAGCTCATAAAAATTAAAGTAGATGACTTAAGAAGCGAATCTGATAAAGTGGGCGTTTCATCCATAAAGATTGAGGAACACTGTTCTAAGTGGTCGTCTGAATTTCGTAGTAAAAATATGAAATTAATGGCGGTGCATTCAAATGAATATTTAGGTACAATATATTTTAATTTAATATGTTTCCACTTTCAATACATTAGGATGGAAATATCAAATACAGACAAATATGTTAATATTATGAAAATATCACAGTTTTTCTAATGGCGTTACTACAGGAAACTATAGAATTTCTAAAATCCACAAATTACACATTTATGCACATTTGGATAGGATCAGAATTATAGCAGTATTTATTCAATACTCTATTTCAAAAAATTTGTTACGATTTCTCTCAAATTATTTAAATCTTTTTTAAAAGTTCTACTACCGTTACATAGATGGCGCTCTTACAGAAAGCTGTAAAATTCCAAAATTCCTTTTGGACGTATTCTCTAGTGTAAGATCCTCTTCAATTCTACTTCGAGTGTCGTTTAGTGTTACTTTTTTTTTCTTTGCTTCTAAATGGTTTTAAACTTCTTTTGATTGTGTTTGATGATCAAAATTCTTTAAGTTTTCATGGTTGGTCTATTGATATAACATCGTATGCGATGTTGCAGATGATATTAATGATTTTGGTTACTAAATTCCTCGTAAATAGTGTGGCGCATGATTTCTATGTTTTTTTACAAAAAAATATCGTTATTGAAAATAACTTCTGACTTTGATTATTCCCTAGAAATTAATATTAATGGAGTCCCTTTTTAAACCGAGAATTAATAATGTAAATTATCAAAATGCCAGAATATTAATTAAAAATTCAGAATATAATGATATAAATTAATAGTACTAAGTGCGAAGCCTTTAGAGCTAAAATTTGAATAACAAATCCATACCCGGCGATAATCTTCTTCAACTCCAAATGAACACATCATCAATATTTATGGATGAAGTAACAATCATCACCAACCACATCTGCAGTATAGAAAAGTAAGAATTTTGAAAAAAGTGTTCTGAATGGCAGTCGCCGAAACATTATTCCAATCCCAATGGCACAACTTTTCAAATCTACTTTCTTTCATTGTTTCACAAATTTTCAGTATAGGATCCATAAAATATTGACTATGACGGTATGTTTTGCATAATATGTAATTAAAAACAATGAATATCCTAAGAAAATATCACAACGATCTTGCATCTCGAACTGATGCTCTTGGGTTTCATCTGTCACAAACCTTTCCAAAAACTTTTTTGTATTAGTTATCAAATTTTGCCGGTTTATCTATTGCATGTCAACTATTAATGCTGTAGGTACTCAATGAGTACAGAGTTCTTTACTCTGTCTACATGATTGTGCAAAATTGTCTGAACTCTGCTTCATTAGAAAAAGGAAGGCCACATCTTCCTGCTAAAAAGGCTGGTGCCTACTAGGGTGTTTTATTTTGTAAAGCAAACAAATAAAATGTAAAATTTTTGCAGACTTTCCTTACGCCCCGAGTCTCAGTGATGTAAAAGATATATCTGCCAAATTTCAAGAACATTGGATAATATTTAGAGGTTGCACACTTTGATCAGTTTTGTAAAAGTAGGCAAAAAATACGATTTTTCAATGTTAATTACTTTTATTGGGAAAACTAGAAACCACAAACTTAAAATAATATTAAAACTAGACACTATGATTAATAGGTAGTATGATGGGCAAAACATGTGTTATATTAATCAACTTTGAACAATGCAATCCCTTCTTTTGTTCGCTTGGTGACGACTTTTCTGTAGATGCTCGACTACCCTTAATAAGAATTGTTTTTGTTGTTCGTCCCTGACCGATTCGTCAAACTTTTTTATCAGAGCAATTCCTCTCTCTTCGGTATCATTGACCACCTGAAGGGCGTTCACATGGCTTCTTAGAGAATCACTGCAGTATTCTCCCACGTCGTGGATTCCAAACAATTCAATGAACGTCTTTGTTTTATTAGTAACGAAATGGCTCAGGTCTTTTCCTTCAAAAACTAGGTTTTTAGCCTCCAATCGTTTCATTTCTTATTTCTTTGCAGGTTTGATTTCTAAATTATTATATTCATATTTTCCTTAACAGCCTGAGTAATACGTTCGTCCAAAAAAGCCAATCCTACGTTTGTTTCTGACAGATACCAAAGGTGTCTCTTAGCAACTGTGAGAGCACTTTTTTTGACGTCTGCATCTGGATAAATGCTCAGAAGCATATCCAAATCATTCTTTGGACTTACAATTGCCTCGTGCCAAAAGCGAACAAATATAAGGCTGACAAAATGTGCAACACGTTTCATTCCTTTCAATTCTCGTTGAGGAATATTCAACTGTTTAGTGAAGAGGACAATATTGCCCTTGCCATCCACTTTGCTTGATGCAGAGCCCCTGGGATCCTGAAACTGAAGTCGTTTTTAGACCAACCTCCTAGATACAGGAGTAAGAGTTGTATAACTCTTTGTAGTCTTCTCTTGGATGACTTCCGTCTTTTAGGACATTGTGGATGTAGTTAACCATTTTCACTCGTTGCTCTTCTAGAAAGCCTTGAAGGGGACTTTTTTCATCCAGCATTGTCGTATATGACTTCTTATCAAGTGAAGTCTACAGACATTGGAATTTCCGAAAAATTTGGACGTCAAGACCACTTGATGGTATGCCACAACACTTCTCAAATACTCCTTTCAATATTAGTTCGTGGGTGTGATGACGGCAAGCCAACCACAACAATGTTCGTCCGAATTCCCTTTCCAATCTGGTACATGCCCCTTGGATCAGTCCTTTATTAGATGCTCTGGTATCAAAAGATATACCGATTATACTGTCGCCTATCCCAAATAGGTCCACTTCCCGAATAACTACTTCAGCCATCTGCTCACCAGTGCCTTTCAGGGCAATAGGTACGCCAAGCAAATGCTCAAAATCTTTACCAGTCACTAGAACTGCAACTCTATCTTCCAAAGTTTTGACACTCCCATGAGCAACTGAGGGCAACAGTTTACTATCCCAATGCAAGACCAAAGAAGGAGGATTTTCTTTGCCATTTTACGTCTATTGATCACCCGAGCTTGGTAAACAGTAGCTGGAGATACAGACATTTTTGAAACATCGGCCAAGGCTCTTTGCAGTTACTATAAATGGAGTACTTCCTTGTCGAATAGAGAGCCGTTCTCGATCCCAAGTAGACGTGATTGTGTGACCAAGAGGTTTTAATTTAGGACTTGAACATAATTTTTTGGTTGCTGGAGGCAAAAACTCGGCCTCTTTACCACTAGATGCTGATGATGATGGAGATGAGTCTTCCAGTATAACTGCCTTATTAATTTCAGCGATAGCTTTGTAATGTTTATTCTTATATGAATCTTTTTTTTCTTCTTTTGTACACTTACTTCTTTCTTTCGGGGCGAAAACCTTGTCTTCTCCGCTCATTGACGAACTCATACGATCTTCTCTTTGTGACCTAAGGAATTCTTTATCTTCTTGTGATTTTGCCGGAAAATGTCAAATAACTCGACGAGATCACCCTTCCAAATCTGTCGTTTCACAATTGCTTTATCCCTGTTTCTCGATTTCTCTTTACCCAGATTTTAGTATTCTTTGTACAGCTTCTTTATACCAGCACGGATATTCTCCTCCGCCTTAACAGGGATACTTGCTTTCCTCCGCACTTCCTGTAGTTTAGTACTGGTAGATTTAGCAGCGAAACGGGCTAGACACAGAGTTTAGATGCAGTAATGTCGATCAACAGCAAGCTAACAAAAGCATTTCTACATTTTTCGATAATTAAAAGGAGACTATATTAGGGACAATTATTTATACCAGCCAACATTCTGAACGACTTAAAGACTTAAACCTAACTGTGTTGATTACTCTTTTAGTTCGCTAGCCGTTTCACTTGATTTTTAAGTAAACGTGTTTCAGCAAAATAAGTGGAGGATCTAGTATTTTGATGCAACTCTAGAGTATCTTTTACATACCAAGGTAGTAGTAGTTATTGGTTATTTGTTTTGACTTTTATACCATCAACTTTTATTTCATTTGAAAGAATATTAGAAAAAAGATATTGCAGAACCATAAAATTATTGAAGGAAGCAAAAAATAAAGACTATAAGAACATTGCCCAGAAAAAACAGTTCAAAAGGAATTTTACAAAAGTTCCAGCTACAAATAGATTAAAATAAAATAAAGTAAAAAAGGTCACTAGCAATCTATTTCAACTATTCAGAAATAAACTGCAATCACTATTAATTGAAGTTTTGCTCCTGCATAATGCTATAAAAACAATAAATCACCCTCCAGTTCATACATTTTTTTAATTATTTTCTTCATAGCTAATTTGAAAGATTATGAAATAATGCGATTTCATTAAAAAAAAAAACAAAACTTCACTAGCAAGATAAACCGATCAAAGTAAATCGACGATTTTATCGCGCAGAAACCGTTTGAGTACCGCTGCCGCCATGTTGATTGGGGCAAAGTCCTTAATTAACAAAAGACAAAGAGAATTCAGCCCGTATTGTCAATGAATAGGTATCGTTTATATACAAATACGTCCCTTCACTCTTCCCAACAAGCAACGGCGGTACCCGTTCCAGGCGCGATCCCTCTTTTACCCTTAAACTACCGCCGAAACGACAGCAAACCACTCTAGATTCGAACTAACGTTTCCTCAACAGTCGAATCTACTCAAACTGGCAGAAAATTGCGACGGGACTTGTTACGAACCGTGTACTGTCGGTCTTCTTCCTCTATCCATCCTCTTCCGATTCTCGTCTAGTGAAGGAGTAGGAAGAAAGATCGCAGATTTAGAAAACAAGTAAGTACTGTTAGGAATGGGTTGTGGAATTGAATGTTAAAAGGAGACAATAACTTAAATGTTTTTAATAAAATAATCAAATGCACTAATAGTTGCTATTTCAAAATCTACACAATATGTTTAAAATAGGCTAGATTTACATTTTCAAGACAAACAAAAACGAAAAATTAAAGTAGTCTAAAGTAGTCTAATAATTATTAAAATAATTAACATGATATGAGCAAGCAATATAAATCATCTAATTCGCAATTATACAAAACACCTTCCTTTTAATAAAATTGATAAACTAAATTAACTTTTGGCGACAGCGTCAAAAAGTGTGGTGATAGAAATGTAAAAAGGTAGTTACATCTTTAAAGACTCTTTAAAAGATACTGGTAAAACCATACAACTCAATTGACTATCTTAACCACACCCGCAGTACGAAAAAGCGGATATAAATTAATAATGTCTATAAGAACAAACAATATACCCAATGCAGAATGATATTCTTTGGCGGCATGCCGAGAAATATATAGAAATGTAGAAACAACATTACACCTCCAAAGATTTTTCTTAAAGAATAAGGGTAAATAATAAGTAAAATCTTACATTATAATTGACATAGGCACTGATTTCAATCGATTCACACAGGTACTGTTAAAGAAATATCAGACATGTACAACAAGTGTTTTCAACTAATAAATCTCCTTTGCATCATAGTTGCACATCTGCGAGGCCTACACTATATATATATATTACGGCTCGAAGAGTAGTAGTTTTTAGTAGCCAGCCAGACAACGTGACTAGTGCATGAAAATATATCAGGTAACGAAAATTGAGTACCGCAGTCATACAATTTTTAACAAAAGAATGGCATGCACCTAGTCACATTAGACAACGTTTAGACGGCGTTTATGGTGATTTATCTCCTTCATATTCTACTCTAAAAAAGTGGGCAAAACGCTTCCGTTTGGGGCAAGAATCCCTTGAACATGATGAGCGCCCAGATCGGCCAATTGATCTGATAACGCTTCAAAACATTCCAATTATTGAGGAAATGGTATTAGCAGATCGCCGTTTATAAGTAAAGGAATTAGCAGTGATGTCTAACATTTCTAAAACAAGTATTCGCCCTGCTCTGCAACATGAACGTCGATTCGAATGTGCGCTCTCGTTTTTAAACATTTATGGAGACGACCTGAAACCGATTTTGAAGTTCATTGTTACAGGAGATTAAACAATGGTTTTGTATTATGATCCTCTATACAAAAAGGAAACAATAGAATAGCGGTGACCCGATGAACCTCGTCCCAGAAGGCTGCAATACAACATTTTGAGGGAAAAACTTTAGATTATTTTTACAAGGGTATAGAATTATTGATTGATCGTAATAAATGTATTGAAGTTAGGTGAGATTATATTGAAAAATAAAAATTGTTATATTTTATCAAGTTTATTTACGAGAATTTATGGCACCTACTACGTAGATAGTATTCAAGTAAAAAAAATCGGATTGAATAATTTACCAATATACTGAAATGCCGCAATCATTGATGTACTTTGTACTAATTTAACACGAACAAGTTTTGCATTGAAACAACTGAAAAGGTCTTCTTTCTTTTTGTTTTAGCAATTTCTATTCTAAAATGCGATATGGGCTAATTGACTGGGGCTCTTCTACTTATGTTAACAGATCTTTTGTTATTCAGAAACAAGCGATTCGCACAATCTGCACAATTTTTCAGAAAAATTTACAATATCTTAACTCTAAGCTCTTCAATCAATGCATTGCCTAACCATATCAAAACAGTAGCATCTACGAATGTCGTTAAGAAAAAAATTTAAAGGCTGTTATTTCACATAAATTGTTGCAGAATCTATGATTTCTTTATGTTTTTAGACTAAGTTTATAATAATTTATTTCCTTATATTTTATTTCCTCCACAATCCGGACTGTGATCGCATCATGACAGGTGTAGCGCAGACGACAGACTAATTTTTCTGGCCGACAATCGGGGCGGCGAAAAAAATAATACAGGTCTGATCTATTTTGTCAATTCAACATTATTGTCGGTCGTGTGTTCGCACGCATTCTAAACTATTGTGTACATTGTGAGCGACAAATTTGTCGTACATCGACTGTTTGTCGTTTGCGCTACGACTTAGGGTTGTATGACGGCCTCTGGTGTCGAAGAACTGTTTTTGTCCAAAGCTCGGATGAATAACGCTTACTACATCGCTATATTGTAAGAGGTTTTAAAGCCGTGCGCATTAAAATTATTTCACGAGGACATGCCCAGTTATGACCTACAACAAAACAACGTTCCATGTTAGAAATGGTGCGGGGCAATGTCTTGGTTTGCCGACAATGGCATGCAATTAATGGACTGGGTACCACAATCGCCAAATTTACCACCCATAGTAATGTATGTTCTTAAAGTGAAAGTGTTTAAATATAAATAAAGTTCAAAACAAGAATTGACAGTTAGTATTTTAGATGCGTGAAGTGGTTTGAGTGCCGAAGATTGTTCCAACTTACTAACTAGTATGCCGAAAAGAATGCGTCCAGTAATAAAAACAAAAGGTAGTGCAACGAAGTATTAATATTTTTAAATAATATTGTGTGAATATATTTTTGTTGCCTGAGATTTATCTCACTGAGACTACTACTCTGAGATGACGATGATTATTATTACTATTATTATTATATGGCTTTGGTTGAACACTACACTGAGATAATTACAGTAAAACCTCTGTTTTCGGCCGCCTCTTAAAAGCGGTCACCTCTAAAAACGGTCAGCTTTTCAAATTTACAAAACCCGGAATGGAATTGAATACCCGTAATAATGACCCTCCTAACAGCGAGCACCTCCATAAAACGGCCACGGCCACTTCCATGAAAATTTTCTTGCGAAAATACTTGAAATTTTACCTCTCATTATCGGCCAATTCCGAAAAACGGTATTCGGCTTACCCACCTCAAAGACATGCCATGCCGCCTTCCCGTAATTTACGTTTATTCATTTAATTTAATGCAGATGGAACGATTGTAAGCAGATTTACTTTATTGCACATAATTTTATATACATATGTGCATATGTATTTATGAATGGTTATTCTTACAAATTTCTAAGATTTGGGGGAATTATGTGCATAATATGTACGTATGATTGTACGTATTTAGTAGTGTTGGCCATAATCGATATATTTCAATAATCGAATGAATCGAAATAATCGTTTAAAATAATCAACTGATCATTCGAAATCATCATTCGAAATTTACTAACGATTTCGATATTTTCCACAGAATCCGAGTGACGAGTGAATTATTTCAAAACTCGAAACCTCGAAGTATCGAATACAGATCTCAAATCGTAATCCGTTTGTGTGCTCCTGTGCAGTCGAAACGAATAATGAATGATTTCTGAACCATAATCGAATGATCAATTATTCGGATATAATCGATATATCTCGATTATATCATTCATAATCGCCCAACACTAGTATTTAATTGTTTGTAACTTTTCGGTCAATTCACTTCAAGCACATTAGTTCAATAGATTGTGAGTCAGTTTATGTTGGGCTGCGCTTTTGTAACGATCATCATGTCGCTAAAAAGAAAACCGTTGTCTCTCAAAGACAAACTAGATATTATTGTGGAAAGTGAAAACTTCAGTACCAGTGCTAGAAAGGTGGCTGAAAAGTTTGGTGTTGAAAGAACACAAGTTAATGAAATTATAAAAAAACAAATCCGACTTAAAGAAACGCTTTGAAGAAGGTTCCAATTTAGAGCAGAAGAGAAAGTTTCCCAAAACCGAAGGATCGGTGATTGACGAAGTAGTTTACAATTGGTTCTGTAAAGCCAGAAATAAAAATCTCCCTATATCTGGACCTTTAATAAAATAAAAAGCTTTGGAAGTAGCCGAAAGTTTAAAAATGACGAGTTTTCAAGCTTCAAATGGATGGCTAGAAAAATTTTGTAAAGGACGCAATATAGCCTTTAAAACAATTTGTGGTGAGTCGGCTGATGTTGACTTGGACAGTGTAGAAGCTTGGAAACCAAAGCTACAAGTAATATTGAAGGACTACTCACCAAAAAATCTATACAATGCTGACGCAACCGGACTTTTTTATCTTGCCATGCCCAACAAAATGTTCGCTCTAAAAACCGATAAATGTGCCGGTAAAAAAACTGCAAAACAAAGATTGACAATTTTATTTTGCGCAAATATGGAAGGTGACAAGGAAACCCCATTATCATTGGGAAAAGTAAAAACCCTCGATGCTTTAAAGGATCTCATATGGTCAAACTGCCCTTGGAATGGGTATCTAATAAAAAAGCTTGGATGATAACAGAGACTATGACTTCCTGGCTAAAAAGATTGATGAAAAAATGAAAAAGAAAAATATAAAAGTCTTATTATTTTTGGATAATGCCACGTCCCATCCAAAAGTGACACCAGAAAATGTGAACATCATTTTCCTGCCTCCAAACACCACTTGCCAGTCATTGGATCAAGAGATTATCCATAAGTTTACGATAAGCTATAGAAAATTTCTAATCAAAAGGCTTCTAACATTCATAAACCTCGAAAGTTCTTTTGAAAATGCATTTAACCAACGCTTTAATTTGGATATCAGCAGCTTGGAAAGACGTTTCGCCAGCTACAATTTCAAAATGTTTTACAAAAGCGGGATTCTCGGAAAATAACTAACAAGAAAAGGATTTCGATGAGGAAGACGAAATTCCACTGGCCCAGCTTCTTCTTGTATTACGTGATGTAAGCCTAAAAAATTATGCATCTATTGATTGCAATGTTTCAACCGAAAATTCCAGTTTTAACGTTCAAAAAATAATCAGTGAATTAATTGATGATCAAGAATGTAATTCAAACGGTGAAACTGATGTGGAAGAATCTGACATTTGTAGTTCAAACATTAACAATATGGGTGAAGTGTGTGAAAAACTAAGAGATGTACAAAGTTTCTTATTTTGTAATGATGAAAGTGAACTAAAAATTAAAATCTTAAAACAAATTTCAAATGAAAAATATTTGAAAAAAGTATAATAATGTAAAATATTTTTTTATTATTATTATTATTTAAGACCACCTCCCAATAACGGCCATTTTCACAATAAACTTTTGTGGCGGCTATTTAGAGGTTTTACTGTATGATCAAGGCTGGAAGTATTAGAGTTTTTTAATGTCCAATACATTTTAGGCAAATGAAAATATCAACTTTGTGGTAACAGTTTTTAACTATAAATTTAAATCAATCACACCTCATAAATTAATGTAATAAGATGGCGTATGTCAAAAAAATTAATTCAATATTATGTTTGCCAGAATAATCATCAAAATTTGGATGTTTAAGTATCATTGTAAATAATTTCAAAACAAGTTATAATTTCGAAACAAGCTTTCGGTTTTCTAACAAAACCACCGGTTTTAATATCCCAGTTACCCACACGCATACACGTACTGAAATCTAAACCACATCAAAACATCCAACGTGCGTATCTTTTCATTTAGAATCAAGAATATAATACTCATAACGACCAAACAAAATTCATCCTGCCCACACGAGAAATGGGGAAAAGAATTTTCTCTCGTTACGAACAGTTCGACATGTAACATTAACCACTTTAAAACGCGAAACGTATATTTCCTGCTTCCTGCCTTTGTACTTTATTCTTTCTGTTTTTTAACAGCCACATTTTATCATCCGTAGAATCGTAGACGAATATTTCTCCCTATTCCTCCTCCTCCTCTTCCAAAAAAAGGCCAACGTATTCCTTCTCAAAAGAACGTTCGAAATAAAAGAAATCCCGGGGCGAACGCGCACACGGGCCGAAAAGGGGCCGCAGCCCTTTGTAAATTTAAATTCTTGAAATACAAGAGCCGGATGGAATAACGGTAAAGGCAGAAGCGCGTAACCCTTTAACAGTAGCCGTATAGTAGTGTTGTAGCTCCCTATGTTGCTTTGCTCTCGTCGTGTCAAAGGGTATAGGGGCAGATCATCAAATAAGGTGTGGAGTGTTCTTTTCTTTTGGTTTTGAGTGATTGTGTCAAATGAGTGATGGGGAAATTAGTCTCTTTCATAAAAACCCTTAATAAAGATTAATAATTCCCAGTATAAGTACCAAACAAATATACCCGACCTTAATATTGATTTTGATTGATTTTAAAATATTTCGCATTTCCAACGATTTGGAAAGTAGCTCATTTTGCCCGGTGTACAAAAGAGGTGACTCGTCGCAAATTAATAACTATCGACCAATTTCGCTTCTCCGCAAGGCATTCGAGCACATACTGTTCACACATTTTTATTCAGCAGTTGCATTTCCCCTTACCAACAACGTTCTACAGTAACAAACCTAGTCTGCTATGCTCAATATGTATCAGAAGTGATCGATAACAAAGGACAGGTTGATGTTGTTTATTTAGACTTTCCAAAATAAGCATTTGATCAAATTGACCACTATGCTCTTTTGCAAAAGTTAAGATCCCTAGAATTGTCCGAATAATTGTTACGTCTTCTTGCTTCCTACTTATTAAGTAGAAAGTTTCGCATAGTATATCGAAACCATATTTCCACCGACTTCTTAGCTACTTCAGAAAGTGTGCAAGGATCAAATTTGGGCATACTTTTATTTATTATATTCATCAATGACATTCACAGTGTCCACAGATTGCGAAAAACTCATTGACGACCTGAAACTATTCTAGGCCATAAGATCTTTAGATGCTTGTGATGTGCTTCAGAACAACATTAACAATGTTTTCGCGTGGTATTGTGGGAATAAACTTTCCCTCGTTATTTCTAAATGTGCGTCTATGTCTTATACTCGGAAAATGCAAGTAATTGAGTATAACTGTTCTGTAAATGGTACCCTAATAAAACATTCTACATCAGTCAGGGATTTGCGCGTCTTGTTTGACCCTGGTATTTCTTTCTCCGGACACATTTCACAATTAGTACGAGACTCTCTCAAACTATAGGGTTTTAGATATCGCAATTGCCGTGATTTTCACAACCTAAAAGCGTTAACAACACTATTTTTTTCCTTAATTTGTTTTCGAACCCATACCAGACTTGTATACTCATAAATATATGAGATACATATTAACGATATCGAATCAATTCAAAGAAAATTCCTGAAATGTCTTCGCTTTCTTTGTGAAGAATCTTATTCCCCGCGAAATTATCAATACAGGTTTTTGTTATCTAGGTTCGACCTCTGTCCACTTCGTACCAGAAGAAACGTCGCTCTTATAAAGTTTTTATATTCTTTGCTTAACAATGGAATTGATTGCTCTTGGCTTTTAGGCAAACATAACTTACCTATTCCTAGACCTAACAGTCGATCTACATTCATATTTTATTGCCGCACTTCCAGGACTAACATCTTGGAAAGGTCTCCGCTACATCTCACGTCTTCATATTCTAACCGCATTTCCAACGCGTCAAACAAAGGGCACTAACAATAAGCTCAAGTGCCTGGACAATTGGTGACCAATCCAAACAGTATGAACGAGTGAATGAATGGTATTTTTACTTGATTGAAGTTTCATTGAAATATTATATATTCGAAACGTATATCGTAATTGGCTGTGATTTGACAAATACTATCACGAACAAAGCATTGCAGAAAAAAGACGACAATCTTTCTGTTTAGTTCAAATCGCCGTAGAATGAAAACGTATTTGGGTGTTTTATTTTCCAAACGAATCCAAGTGTTTATATTTTACTTCAATTAAAAAGTAAATTCAAGTCCTGGTTATTCAAACGAACGCGGGCTTTCGTGTGCGTGACGCATTATCGTAGAGAGTTCGCATAACGTCAAAGTTTGAGGTTAGTTTTTCTTCTTTCAATTTAATCCTCGTAAAACATTATTTGCAGTTTATATTTCTTTAAACCGCCGAAAGGATGTCCAGAGGATACTCCCGGACCTAGCGACTGTGAAAAATTAATTTATTTAACCTAAAAAATAGTTTCTCTTGTTCTTATAACATTACAATACATTATAAATTAGAAGGGTTTGTAAAAATAAAATTAATTAGATAAAATAGATAAAATAAATAAAACAATATCATACACAAAAAATAACATATACAAACAACACCCTGAAATAATAATTTTAGGATATAGCACCACATGTCAGTTAATAAAGCTTATAAGGAGGTCATATTCAAGAAACTATAAGTTTTGAATAAAATGTCAAGAAGTGGTATACAAGAAAATAGTATCTGAATAAGCAACAGTATTCTAACAATTCACATTCAATCTGTTACCGAACTTTAACCAGAAGCCATTTTGTCGTTAAATTTTAATCAATTCTTGCCTTTCGATTGTATCCTAAACTTTAAAATTAGGCCTTTATATGTCTTAACTTAACGTACTACATACATTCAATACCACGAAATTTAGCGCAGGTGAAATTATCAAGTAAATTGGTAAACTGGCGATCTTCGCTCTAATAAATCCACCCGGTAACGTCATTTAGTCGTATAATTACACGTCTCGGACCGAAGCTACGTTATGAAGCTTGACACTTTGACCCGCAAGCATTGTATTCGCCCGTAAGTGTTACCCTATACATCGTTCGCAGGTACAATATGTTACGCGGTGGTATGTTGATGATTTTAATACGGCGCCTTGCCACTTCCTGATACGCTTTCGACATCGGACGCGGTAACCCCTTTCTTAGCAGGATGGGTTTTGAGGATATAAGAGCTGATGGCGTTAAAACGCGCATCAGGATCGTCTTCGATTGTTGAAATTTGTTGGAAGTAATTTTTATCGATACATGATCCATAATTTGTTTTGATTGTATTACCTTAATGGTATCTAAGAATTAAATAATCTAACGTTACGATTATAACTTTACAATTGTCTTTAGAGTATGATGGAAAGCTTCTTACTGTATTCCTAATTTCACGTATGTAAACGTAATTTTTAATCCACATTTCATGATAATGGTAAAGAAAACGACTCTATTGATATCAAATTAAACATAGTTCTAATTTTGATAGATCTATACATACATTATTTAACTAAAACATGAAGCATACCTGTACAAAATACATACCGCGTTCGTAAGTTCCGTAGTAAAGTAAACCGCTAAAATATATGGACAATGTTACAACGTTTGCCCGCTATGAAAGTATAAGGTGGGGAGCGCGCAAAGCGAATCAAGAACGCTCCAGCACAAGCGACAACACTATTCAATATATGCATGGGACTTCCGACTATAAATGAATTCCTACGTACCCTAGTGTATATAGTCTACTATCTATCAAAAATATATGGCCAGTAATTATCGGTTAAGTAATTGCTTTCTGCTTCTCTCCTTACTTTGACAAGTGTCTCTTGAGGAAAAGGCTTTTAGTAATGCCAACTGGGCAACAAATTTAGAAATTTTGTTTATGCCATGCATAATTTCTATCAATTGAACTTAAATTGGCGCTACTAAATTTAAATATAATAAAATAAATTCTGAGTTGGTTATAGATTTTGTGCAACAAAAGTTTGACTATTTAACGTTTTCATAACTACACAAGATTACATAAAAAATGTTCTTTTGTCACTAACAATCCTTTTTTGGTTTTTCGCTTGTATGTGATGTCTGATGACTCCTGAATACTAATCAAACAGTAGTCCGCTAATATAGTGGGGTTCCATTTTCCCTGATACCTCTTCTCCATTAAGGAAATATCTTGGTGGAAGCTCTCGCCCTGTTCATTGCTGACATGTTCACAATTCATCGAAAGGAAGTCAAGGTAGAAATGCAAAAAGTGCAGTTTTGATGACATATTACACCCCATATCTTCGTAGACTAATAGCAGGTTGTTCATTAAATCTTTATAATCTTCTGCTCTACGGTTACCCGACAATTTAATAACCAGTCCTTTAAAGACAATCCAAACAACTTCGAAGTTGTAATCCAAGCAGCAGTGCAACTACTTTCGAATCCCCACACAGATGCCATTGGTATTTTGAGTATTGAATCGCTTGCAAAAGTATCTTCATATTTTCGTATGATTCCTTCATATGTATAGCATATGCATTGGGCATTGATGGCAATTTGTTTCCATTATGAAGAAGCACAGCTGCATTTATAAGACCGTCAACGTCTTTATAAAATACCGAATCATTTTTCATTGAAAAAAGTCATACGGTTTATGTCAATTTGGAAAAGTTGAAACCTTAACCTCGTCCGACACAGGATTCCACTTTTGTGGACGAGAAGCCAACAACTCTACTTTAGCCTTCCTCAAGTCCACGTCCATAACCAAACCATTTGATTCGGTTTGAGTAATTAAATGTGGTTCTCTTGAAGCATTCTAGTCATAATCAGGGTCAGGTTCCTCTGTAGGAATTGGGGAAACTCTTTTCACTTCCGAATCATAATATTTTTCCAAATTGCAATTCTGTTGAGGCTTTGAAATGGGACGATCCACTGAATATGGTGCAGGACGTACCGCCAAGGATGAAGTGGGATAGGAAACCGAATTCCTCTTCTTTGATATCATTCCTAACATTGGTGGTGTCAGACAAAAATAGTAGTGGGTTATATGATCTCTGGGGTCCTTCCACAACATAGGAACAGCAAAATTAATTGCACGATTTTCACCCTTTAGCCCTAGCTCAGGAGTTTGGAGGAGCACGTCTTGCAACATGTGTATGTTATATGCGGCAACCAAACTTTGTCTTGATTTTTTACTTTTATGCCGAAATACAATTCATATGTTTTGTGGATTAGAAGAGTTAAATAATGTCAGTGAACGTAAATTCACCACAAACAAAGCAAAAATAGTAACTTTTGTTTTTGCATTTGCACGACATGTTTTTTTAACAGTGAACACCCCAACTTAATCTTACAAACTAACTACAACAGTCTGTTATAACACCATCCATAAGAAATAAACTGTTCCAACGTCCTATTAGAGCGATTTAAACAAGCTAAGTCGGAGTTTTTGCATTGTGGACGAAGCCTCAATCCGTAAATATAATTATAAGACGAAGGAACAGTCAGAGCAAGGGACGAACTAACCCTAAAGAAGACGAAGATAATTCCATTGGGCAGGAAGTTGAAGGCGACTATTCTTCTAGGGTGGGCAGGGCATTGCATTAATCGATTATCTAAAAAAAGATAGAACCACAATGTTGAAGCACTGTATAACAAACCGAATACAAAAGTTAGATAAACGGACAGTTGCCTTGTTGTCATGATCAAAAATTTGGGGAATTAAAGTTTAAGCATCTACTATATTCACCAGAGATTCACTAGGAAGACTTCGTTGTTGAAAGACACGACTGAATCTGTTATATTCAACAATGCATGCTCCCATTTCAGACTCCGAGTATTTTTCAACATATTTTTCTGCTTTTAACAATTACTTTTGCCAAGACAAATTTCTCTTGAAACCTAAACTACCATAATAAAAACCTGGATACGATCCTGCATCAAACAGATACGAACCAGTAAGCTAACGGAAGGCCAAAACATTACACCTTCACGCTAACACTGTAAGCGAACACATACATATACACGCCGAAAACGGGGCTCATAATTCAAGGTACCGCGTTGCGCGAGGTGTTGCCAACATAAATTTCATCACACACCATCTACACGTACAAGCAAGCACTTCTTGCACCATCTCTCGGGCTACCGATATAATGAAAGGACCCACCTACTCCTCTTCCTTCTCCATCCACATCGGATAGACGTTTTCCACCCCCCTTCGCTCCCGAAGGCGGACTGCGGGGGCAGCGGAAAGGATTGTCTTAGACGACCGAACGTTAAAGTTGGCCGTAAAAAGGGGCGGAGGTATGTTGGAGATCTTCGAAAGGACGCCCGGTATGAGGACGGTTATTTAGAGCCTCATCAGTTTACAATGACCTGCGAGGAGGCCCAAGGAGAGGCCGGATAAGGATCTTATGCGCTTATATATGTATGTACACAGGCCGTGTTGGCGTTAGATTTATGTCGATTAGTGAAAGTGGAAACCCAACACCCGCCGGATAAGACGAAGAACTCGGTTTGGATAGAAGGGGTTCGTTTGCAGTGAAGGAGGAAGAGTAAGAGGTGGGAGTGATTTTCTGACGACGAAGACGAGCAATACTATAATAATAAAGGACATCGATGGAGAGTTTATATAGTGAAAGAGTTAACGCATCATATATGGCTTTCATTTAGGAGAACAAGTTATTTAAGAGAGTGCCTTATTTTTGCATAGACATCTAATATGATTTTCCAAACAATTCTACTGCGTAACTTCTTTCTGTTTTAGTCCTCCTATTGAAAATAACACAGGATCTTCGATTTTGAAGACCTTATGTCTATCAAAACGTAAATAAATAACTGAAAATAATTGTTGTGCTTAATCTACTACTGTACAGTGGTCTCACGAGGAATTGTATTGATCGATATACAGTCTGTTCATTTGAAAACTTCCCAGGCGGCCTACATCCGAAATTAATAAAATTATTAGAAAATGCAGACAGGTCAATTTTTGTTTCGAGGGGGAATCATTTTAATTAATATATCATGATACTAAACTTACCCCTTTAAGCTCCCCTACCCCCAACATAAAAATCTTAAATGGGATAATACCATTTGTGACACATCGTTGAAAAGATATCTTCATTACGAATTCAGTAATATATCTTACTTTGACATTTGATCAAGTTCTGGGGATTATAACGGAAAAAATATCAAGCTAAGCAAAAATTGCAAAATATAAACTTTATTGAAAACAAATATTCACATTAGTTAATTAAATGTTCAAATTGTATACCATTTTGTTGAAGACAATAATATAGCCTGTTTTCAAATTCTCTTCTGGCCCTTTCAAGTGTTTCTGATGATATACGCCTGCATTCTTCAATTATAAGTCTAAGTTCGCCAATATTCTGCGGTTGTGTTTGGTACACAATTGTTTTCAGGTGACCCCACAAGAAACAATCAAGTGGGGTCAAATATGAAGAGCGATGATTTGGAAAATTATTATCCAACCAATTTCCAACCGACGCGACATAATGCGAGAGCACGCCATCTTGTTGGAAGAAAAGCTTATTTTCATAAATTAATAAATTCCCCATTTGATCTTGCTGGTTTTCCAAACTTTGTATTATTAAGGGCTTAATTGTATTTTGTAATAGTTCGTCGGTAAGATTTTGATCAATGAAAACGGGACATACTATCTCACTTCCAAGTATACCAGCCCAAACGTTAATTTTTTCAGGTTTTTGCATGTGAACTTCTTTGAATAAATGAGGATTTTCATTGTCCCCGTATCTATAGTTATGGCGGTTTACAAAATCACTTAGATAAAATGTTGATCACTGAAACAAATATCGAATAATCTTATCTCATTATTATTAATTTTCTCTGTCATCGTTTCACTTCATTCTCCTGTCAAAGTCATCCTCATTGAGCTGCTGAACAATATTCATCTTATAAGGATGGAATTTGTGTAATTTCAGAATTTTGTGCGCGGAACCTATGGCGAGTTGCATCTCGGAAGCTATCTTCCTAATGAATGCACGAATATTTATACCGAAATGACCTAAAATTTCTATTTGTCCACCCTAATGCTTATTCTAATTAACCTTATGGGTATAACTTCAACAAAGGGGAACAATTTTAATCCACTTGGTCTAATAAGTTTATAATTTTACAATTCTTGCTTAGCATGATATTTTTTCATAATGCCCAGAACTTGACCAAATGTCAAAATAAGATGTACTACTGAATTCGTAATGAAAATACCTTTCCAACAATGTGTCACAAATGGTATCATCCCATTTAAGATTTTTATATTGGTGGTGGAGGGGCTCAAGGGGGTAAGTTTAGTATCATGATATATTAATAAAATGGTTCCCCCTCGAAAAAAAATTGACCTGTCTTTGCATTTTTAAATAATGTCATTACTTTCGGATGTAGGCCGCCTGGGAAGTTTTCAAATGAACACGCTGTATGAAAGAGACATTGGAAAATTCGGAAAACTTTGTAATATACTAGCATATATGTACTATTGAACTAAAATATTTTCAATTATCTAAGACTCCCTGTTATACCAGAAGTAGCTGTCAACATTGTTTTTTTTTTTAATAAAACACCATATACAAGGTGTTAAAAAAAGATGTTCCGATATTGCCCACTTATAGTTCTCATCAAGATAAACAAAAAGTCTTAGTAAACCTAGGTCCTAAAACCTGCCGTTTCGGAGATAGAATTGATTTTACATTTTCTACAACAAAAAGCATAACTAGACCCATCTAGATAACCTAAAGGATCTCCAGCGACAAATACAAAATGCATGTGAGATAATTCGCCAATCTCCAGGAATCTTCGCAAGAGTGTGAGATTCTTTTGTACGAAGATATCAAGCATGCGTGCAAATGGAAGGAGGTCCTGTCGAACATTTACTTTAGGCATCACTTGTTGAGTTGTTAATTTTTGTATGTATGTTTTGTTATTACACAAACATTTAATGACTTAACCGCTTGATTAATTAACAATATTGGAATTGTTTGTACCTCCGAAACGACAGGTTTTATGACCTAGGTTTACTGAGACTCTTTTGTTTATCTTAATAAGAACTGCAAATGGGCAAAATATCCGAAAACCTTTTTTTAACACCCTGAATATTATAACATGAATTCCTAGTTCAATTTTAAGTTGTGTTTGATAAAACATCTATGTTGCTACCTCTAACCATTATTATTTATTATTATAGTAAGGCCATGGCACAGATGCTTTAATCACTGCGACCTTAATAAATCTGCAAACAACACAGGGTATTGGCACACTCCTTATCACACAAAATATTAATTAATTCGGAACAGCAGTTTCAAAGGCTCTATGGGCCTTCATTCTCAAGCCTTTGAAACAGCTGTTCCGAATTAATTAATATTTTGTGTGGTGAGGAGTGTGCCGATACTGTCTGTTGTTTGCCATACTACACAACAGTCCTTGCTATCATTATTACTTAATAGATCTATTGTAACAAAAAGCCTTTATGTGTGTTGGAGGCTTTTAATAAACCTTGGTACTACTCTAGGATCTGCTTCCTAATTCAGTAAGTGCAAGAAATGCCCTGCTGAAATGTTAGTGTCGTGTGCGACTAATGGCAACATATTTACATAGGATGCGTTCTGCCGTCTCCAGATCTTCTTGGCATAGACGGCAGACTTGATCTTCAGCTTTTCCTAGTTTAAAGAAGTGGTATTTTAGGGCTACATAGAATGTCATAAATCCTGCCAGTAATCAAAGATCCCTTTTGCTGAACGATACCGCTATTTTTGCTGTCTTTGGCGAGCCTGATATGAGTGCTTTCGCCTGTATTTCAACCATATTTGAAATATTTGTATTTCTTGAAAATTTTTGGCAAATGGATCAGTGCATGTGAACTTTTATAACTGTGGAAGTAATCGGGTATTCTAAAACTGTGGCACTGGAACACTGAAACAGTTCAAAATTTTACGAAACTTATTGTGTTTGCTTTATATACCGGGTGAGTCGGGAGGAATATACCAAACATTATTGTACACGTGAAAATAATGTAAAAAAACTCATACGGTCTTATCTGATTTTTATTTGTTTTCGTTTAGCGTAATTAGAAAAAATTACGTTCTTTAAATGGTCCAAATTTTCACTTGTTTTCGAGTTAATAAATTCATTCGGTTTCTAATCCTACCCTAAGTGGTTAACAGTTCTGCAAAATGTCAACTTTCCATGTTAAACACCTTCACAGTTGAAACAGTTCACTAAAACCCTTACCACAACACTTAATTCGTACTGAACGCACGTTTCGATAGTCAAGCTATCATCATCAGCAGCAAGACTGAACTAACAAGCTAAGTGAAAAACTAACCCTATATAAGGTTAGTTTTTCACAAAGCAAACAGCAAACACAGTAAGTTTCATAAAATTCTGTACAATAGTTTACTTCATTAATGCACATCGACATAATATAGAAAAATTAATCTACGGATGAAATTCTGTTCAGAGATAAAAGTAAAACACGTATATTCTGCAATGCAGTAATATTGCTCAATGACAGGTACAAAGTATTGCGCATAATTAATATCTATTCTTGCTAATATCGCTTACCTACCTCTTCAGCTGACCATCGCCGCGATATTACCGTGCATTAACGCGATAATGGAATATACATCCATTATCCCATACGTAGCACTGAAGAGGGGTAAAACAACCGAGCACAAATCAAACGGAAAAGCTTGATGTAATAGGAAAAGTGAACAGAAGTGGCAGGAGGCGGTGGAAACAAAACCGATTCGATTTGAAAGCGACGCACACTGCCCGCTGACAAATGATAAGCGTAAATATACGTCATACGCGATTAATCTCACGGCGCACCTTGATGTACCTAATGACTTTTCATTCGAACAAATGGTAATAGATTTGAAAGCATTAGTCAAAGCGGATACGGATTTAATACTGCAGGATGGCTGCCAGCGGTTCGTGTTTTGCGGTTGTCGCATTTTACCAAAGTATGTATTGAAATGTGTCTTCTCAGGAAAAATTGTTAAAAATTTAAATTTTTTCAATTTAATTAAAATTCTAAACTCATTTGTGGGATTCGGGAGCATTCTTTGATACTCTTTCGGCAATTATTTATGAATTTTGAAGTTAATAAATGGAAATTAACAAATATTAAAGCTAAAAGCGCGAACTAACCTTGATTTTTAAGAAAATGACATATAAACACTACGTTCCTATGCCATTTACAGGAAATCTGCCCTTCTAACCTTAAACCTTGTCTTCTATTTTGAATTACTTTCTAATTTCTATATCGAACACTTTAAATTGAGATCACAACCAAAATACTAGCTAACTCGACTAAAGCTTAACCAGGATTGATGAATTTACTGACGTTCCTCTCCTCCTTTATTTAATCGCGACAGCGATTGTTTCTTTTCACAGCAAATTTTGATGATTTCTACCCAAATACAAACTCACGAGGAAATTTTGACGAATGAAGTTATTTTTAGACGTAGCATGAGAGAATGTATGTAGTAACGCTACTAGATGACTCAATTAGAAGACTCTGTGATAGACAAACCCTCATGAAAACCTAAAAATACAAAACTTCCCGACGTAAATGAAGATACTTAACAAAACATATCTAATGTACGGAATAATGTTGGAAATACCTTTGAATATACCCTGTTGTTTGTTTCAGGAGGATTTTACATTAATTTTGAAAAGTTGCGAACTTAGGAGAATAAAACGAAGAGTGGATTTCATTACTATCGGGTGGCTATTCTGAATACCCTAACCGTCTGAGACTGACAGCTGATTTCCGATGTAAATATTGAACATAACAGTATATAGTATATAGAAATGATTAGTATCCAATTGATATCTCTTTTTATTTCATTTCACCAAATATTAGCCTTCTCTTGTAATTAATTATAATAATAATCTATGGATTATTATTATAATTGTTGGGAGATGTAAAAGTATGCCTTTACATCTCCCAACAGCTTTCCCCAATTACAGGGGACATCGATCGACTATGAGCTACTATTACGCCTGCGTCCTTAGAGCGTCTTCACATGTTCACCCTTAGTATCTGTCAAATTTTGAGTAAGAAAAACCACGAAAAACCTTACTCTGACAGTGGCGGCCCCCGCTTTCGAAGCCGGTATCGCTGATGGTCGAACGCGCCAGACACCACCAGTCCCGCTAATTAAGTGGGTTCATGTTAAAGAAAAGAGAGTGGAAAAGGCATACATTTTTTTCTGTTAAAGCAACATTCCTTTTGTTAATGAACACGTATGTCTGGCTTTTTATTAAATTACAATGTGACTTAAAACGAGGAAACTGCAGCAACTACAGCTATATTAAAAGAAATTTCCAGTTAAAGGGAAATGATAAAATTTACAAAATCCCACTTTTCACAACATATCTTAATTTCATTGTGTAGTAACTTCCTATGTTTTTTGATTTTTTAAATTCCTTTTGTGTTCGCCTGTTTTTCCTTAATTTGGTTTTTTATCTTTTTGATACTTCTTTCTCCCTCCTACTCCATGCTATCGCTTTTTCCTGTTTTTTTTTCTTGTATTGCATTTCATGAATAATAAATCATAAGAAATCATATCCTTCTTGCTCAATACTACGATTATTACAATGTATATTGGTTTTCAAACTGAAACTGGGTTGAAACTGCACTGGCCTATCGACGTTTTATCCGCAGTTGCATGGAGCTGCCTCGAAACTACTGCATTTGATGTGATATTTTCCAAGGAAATACAGGGACATGCGGAAACTCTACGTGGATATTATTAGTTTTATCTTTAATTGCATATACTTACCCATTTCTCTTCTTTCTGCACACTCTAATTCTATTTCAGAATCTTCCATTATCGATTCTATAATGTCCATTAAGTTCTTCCCCAAATTTTCTCCAACTTTTTGCTTCTTTAATAGCATTTTTGTTCCCTTTCTCTGCATAATTTATTCTTGATCTTTCATCCCTTTTGTGTTGGAACTTCTTCCATGCCTCTTCCTCTTTTATTTTGTTTTTGACGTCTATATTCCATCAATCTGTTCTCCTGCAGTCTTTATTTACTTCTTTTTTCCCTCATGTTTCTGTTGGTGCCTTAAGTATGGTTGTCTTAAAGATTATCCATTCCTCTTCTAAATTTTTGTTTTCTGTGTGTTCTACCTCATACAGTTCTCCTTCTATTTTCTTCTGATATTTGCTCCTTACTTTCGCATTATTCAGCTTCTTTATATTTATCATACTGTATCTTTTCTTCTTCTCTTTACCTTCAAGTTATCAATTTCTCCTCCAAGACTAACAATTTTAGTGAATAAAGATTTTTCAACTGCAACTTGAAAATAAATATTAACACTATACTCTTGGTTTCCGGGTTGGAACACCGTCGTTGTTGTAGCTTTTGCCGACGTATCGTCCACAATCTTATGGGACATCTTCCGGGCTGTCATATAGTCAGTGTGCAGTAACAGCCCTGAAGATGTCCCATAAGAGTGTGGACTCAGTTAGAATTATTACTACAAGTTTACTTTTGTGCCAACGAGAATAAAACGTAAAAGTCGTTAAGAATTAGGTTTAAAAGTCTGTACATGTACATGGATAATTTGGGCTTAATTTTCCGTAACCAACGCGTTACGCGTTAACGTGTAAGTTATCCTTTCAGCTTACCCCTTCATAGTTCGCGAAAATTATTACTGATTTATACTAATAACGTCGCTCCTATCGTCCGCATCATCGCGTTGCCACTTTCCCGAAAATCGTTATAAAATCTTTGCCGGGGCCCTCAAAAGATAGGACGTAATTAAAATTCCCTAATCTGAACCTGTAATCTATTTACGTATGAATTGTATAATTTGGTCGCGTCGAAATCGACCTCAGTTTCACGTCTACGAATACGAGCACGAGCATGAGGACGAGAACGAAACGGAAAGATTTCAACGGATTTTGGAAAAGGTTGGGAGACAAGGATGCGTAGTTGAACTCCACGGTGTTCCGTACTTAATATAAATATATTGAGCAGTGGAATACCACGCGCCTATCGCTATACAACCGACCGTTCTATGTAAACGTAATATTTTTCGCCGACGACTACCACCACAAAGGGGGCGAAGACTTTCGAAAAAGGGTTGGTGTAAGGCGTACGGTGAAAGCATGCAGCTAAACCCTTTCCATTTTATACACCCCTTTCCCTGTAACTTCTTACGCTTGTATCTTCGGCTTGACACGAGACTGCTGGGCGTTCAGGATAAGAAAGTGGATGATACGGTTTACTGTCTTGCGATGATAATTTGCTTTCTCTCCTCCTGTCTCCTTTTGCCGCGATATCTTTGCGAGAAAATTAATCCGGAGGCCTCCTCTCATTACCGTTATTACTATTAATGGCGATAGTCCTTGGTTTTCGTGGACGGGCAAAATATATTGGTGTATATTCTAGGTGTAGACGATACGCGGATGCAAATTCCCGAGAACGAATTCGGCAAGATTTCGCGAATAATGCGGAGACACTTTGGAAGGGAAGTTTATATTTTTGTCTGTATAGAGTTTCGGAGTGAATTTTGCTGTAATAATCTTTCCTTGTCCATTCGAGGTCGGATAAGTTGGAGCTTATAATCAAATGTTACTGTGCCAGATGCGGATGGTAAAGTTTCTAATATCATTAATTAGTTATTAAATCATATGCAGATTAACAGAATTGTTATACTGTTTTCCAATTTATTATAATTTTAGCTATTGCACAATCATGGGGGAATTGTGAATTCTCTTTTATCGTTTGCAATGACTAAATTCTATATCAAATTTCACAATATACATCCCGTAGAGAATTTTAGCACAATATATTTGTAGATGCCGTTTATAATCGGTGCATTGTTATAAGTCTTAAAATTAATAAATACAGATTGTTATTCTCACAGGAGATGAAACAATGGTTCTGAATCATGATCCTCCATCCAAAAAGCAATCGATGGAATGGCGGCAACCCGATGAACCTCGTCCCCAAACGGCGCGAATCTTACAATCAACGAAAAAGGTACTGGCTATAATGTTCTGGGATTGTGATGGTATCTTCCCTATTGACTTTAAAGAGCGGAATACAGCTGTCAACAGCACGTATTATACAACTTTGTTGCGTAAATTGAAGGACAATATCTTTGCAAAACGTCAAGGAAAATTGACAAAAGGTGTTTGATTATTGCATGACAATGCACCCGTCCATACTGCTACCATTTCACAAGCTGCCATCTCCGAATGCGGCTTTCAAGAATTGGAACATCCACCGTATAGCCCGGTTCTGGCTCCAAGTGATTATTATTTATTTTCTCATTTAAAGAAAGAGTTTAGGGGACGTCGTTTTAAGTACGATAGTGAGTTGCAAGCAGGGTATAGAATTATTAATTAACCGTTGTAATAAATGTACTGAATTGAAAAAGCTACCGGTTTCGGGCACTCGCCCATCCGGTAGCTTTGTGATTTTATATTAAAGAATTTTTCTGAGTAGTAGATCTTTTACTTAATCTTCTATTACACGGAGTCACCATCAAACATCTAAATGTACTGTAGTTAGAAGAGATTATATTGAAAAATAAAAATTGTTATATTTTACCAAGTTTATTCTTTCTATATCAGGCCGATAATTTATGGTGCCTACCTCGTACTTGTAGATGACGTTTATAATTGGTGTATTGTTATAAGTCTTAAAATTAATAAAGGTGTGATACAGATTGTTGATATTGTCCGAAGCCATTTGCAAAATATGACAATAGTTTGTCAACTTGTAGGAACATTTTTTATTACCCTTTTTCTATTTAAGTTCCAAATCAATTCTGATTTTCAAAAGTTACGTATTTAATATTGAAACAGTTTGAGAACCATAATCTTCTGAAACCTGGGCACATTTAAGGTTTTCTGGAAATTCTGAAAATGTAAATTATTTAAAGCTCTGTGGTCCAATAATAAGACAGTCTGCGCCTGTCTGTGGCAGTGTGGTGCATGTTGGAGAACAATTAGCTGCGACGAGAAGGTGACAGTAATAAAGCCATTGAATATTTTAAACGCATCAATTACACGCTAAAGGCTCCTAAGGTTATGTCAATCTTTATACCTCCTTGGGCTGTGACCACACGTAAAAAAGTGTTCAACTAGAATTGCTAGGCTATTCTACATTCCATAACAGCACTTATACATGCAGATGCTTCTGCAAGCTATGAAAAAAGTGTTACGTTCCCTGGTTCGGAGAATAATGCCGCTAATCGTCTGCTTCCGTGTATCTTCTTTATGAAGAGGGATAATGAATTACTTTCGTTCAGATGTAAATAATGCTTGTATATTCGTTCGCTTCACCTCTACGGAGAAACCAGTCAATTCCTGATGTGTGGATTTTCTGGCCATATTCGACAGTTTTCAGTATTGACTATAGTACTAAGGGCCTCATTTCTCCATAAAATATTGTATAACCATTTGGGATCAATTTCAGTCATTATTTGCAAAGAAAAATCGCACTTGATTGCCAAATCTGTTTCCTTCAAATGAAACAGTCTAGTCGAATAGTACTGATTTAAATTTTCTGAAGAACTTCTGCAACTTAGACATCACTAATCCTTGGTCTTCCTAATCTCTGGAGGTTAATTACAGACCCTGTTCTTTCAAATTACGGTAGGCCTTCATTTTATACGTTATATACCAAACCTATTCGCGTGCGATATCTTCGTAAACCAACGATGTAATTTCTACCACATGCATAACAATATTGTATTAAATTTATTCTTGTTTGAAGACCCATTTTTTTAAGTTCAACTCGTTTGAATACACATTAAGATCAGTTTTATTTGAGAATAAATCACAAAACTGCAATCGCTTTGTTTTGACACTTGTGACAGTAGTTGTCCTGACGAAACTTTTATTTCACATAGATACACTAAAATCTCATTATTGTAGCAACTAGGATCCAATTCCTACTTGCAATTATTCCAACTTCCTAAAACTGTATAAGAACATAAAGTATATACACTCAGTGACATAGACATTGAAACAGCTAGAAGGGGTTGGAATTTCCGGATGAAATTTGGTAGGAATATTCACCTATGTAATAGTAATAAATGATCAAAATTTGAATCCTCTTAGTGAAGCAGTAAAGTTGTTACTGAGGTTTTTACCTCTCTCTCAGCACTGATATTGAATGTTTTTTTGCGGCATTTTTATAACTTTCTCGATTTGTGTTGTTGTTCTCATTGAACAGCGATTCAGTTAAGTGTTAGCTATGCCTAGAGTAAGAAGACGAGCAGTGCATCGACAATTAAGCGAATTCGACAGAGGTCGAATTATTGGTTTGCGCGAAGCTGGTTTTTCATTTGGGGAAATTGCTCCAAGATCTCCAGATCTTTCTCCCATCGAACATGTATGGGACATAATGGATAGAAGGTTGCGAAACTTACAGCGTCCTCCTTTGACTTTGGAGGCTTTGAGACATGAGGTGCAACATGCATGGGAGGCAATATCCCAAGACGAGATAAACCACCTTATTCAATCAATGCCACGGCGTGTAAATGAATGTGTAAATCAGAAAGGCGGTCCCACACATTATTAACAATTATTATAAAATTTTGTTTAACTAATAAAGATTTCCCTCCCAAATTTTGATCATTCATTACTATTACATATTCCTACCAAATTTCATCCGGAAATTCCAACCCCTTCTAGCAACAATTTCTATGTCACTGACTATATTTTACTTTGTGACAACCCCATGCAGAACATAAGTATAAATGTATGTATTTGTAAACTGTCTGAAGTAAGTAAATCTGACTCAAATAAATCATACGCATAAACAGAAAATCCTATTTGTCTACGATAAAAGTCTTCGAACTGCTTCAATATTTCTTCTAACAAACAATGGTACATCTCAAAATCGTAACAACTAATTTATGCTTAACATTCCTTGTAATAACCACGCTTCCCGTAGAAGCGTTCAATACTCCATTAAACTTTTAAAAGGACTCCGGGGTAATAACAAAATCCTATTGTCTAGGCAAAACTGCTTGAATATAAGACATAAAGATTACCCATTATTGCGAGGCCGTTAATATACAATACGGCCAAGAAACAAGAAGTGCCTTAATACGGCTTATGTTTACTACCACCCCCCACCTCCACCGCCAAAGAAGCGGTATGAGTCGGCGTGGGCTCGAATTTTCGTGGGTTCAGCCGTTAAAGCAGGTCTGGGGGGTATGTATTTAGTCATTCGGCCGCTGAAGCCCGTATTATATCGGCCTTCATCTTTCCGCAGTCGAAAACTCCTCCTCGAATAAGGAGAAACAGAAGGAGGAGAAGATACGGGAACGGATTCGTGGATTTAAGCAACTGCGGACAACTATTGCGTTACCACCTCTGCGATAATGCATATAACCAGAAGCAGAGATACGATTCACAGTATTTCAACGCTCCAATTCGAAGAACAATCCCCTTTCTTTGTTTACAAAGATGCTTATACTTACTACTTGATATTTTTTATAGTAGAAATCAAATTTTGTTTCAGGGATGCTATATTATTAGAATATATCACTCTCATTAAGTACGAATGTGCATTATCTCAAATCTGGTTGGCACCAATACGAGGGTAATATGAAAAGTTTCCAGCTCAACACAGAAACAATTATTTTTTGTCAAATTCTGTTTTATTTCTCAACATAGTCTCCTTGTAAGTGTATAGTCCTTTGCCAGTGGTGCTTCCATCCCTTTAGTTCCTCCAAATAGTAGTTGGCATCTTGTTCTGCAAAACAGGCGTTTGCTAATGTGATGGCCTCCTTATTCGATGAAAACCTTCGTCCTCCGAGCGAAATTTTCGACCTAGTAGCTAGTCGCTGGGGGCCAGATCTGGTGAATAGGGTAAGTGGTCTCTCAGTTCGAACCCCAATTCATGAATTTTTTCGATGGCGATCACTGAAGTGTGCGTCAGTGCGAACAAAATTTTCCTTGTCTTCAAACGCGGTCGTTTTTCCACAATGTCTACCTTCAACTTGTAGCAAGTAACGATGCATATTGTGCCCCCGTTATTGTTTTGCTTTTTTCAAGATAGTCGATTAACACAACTGAACGACTATCCCAAAAGTTTTCGCCTTTCTCGGAGCCGAGTCACTCTTTGCAGTCCGCGGTTTCGACTGAGCTTCAGGAGTGTGCTGGTATATCCAAGTTTCATTTGCAGTTATTAATCGACGCCAAAATCCCCACTTATTTCGCTTAAACTGCTTCAACGGAACATTGGGAATGTACATTCCAATGCGTTTTTGGTCCTGAGTGAGCAAGCCCGGCACCCAATGCGCAGTTAGCCTTTCCATGCCCAAATCTTCACACATTCTTTCGAGATGCCCACAGCCTCTGCTATCTCTCTAATCTTAATTCGACAGTCGTCCAGCACCATTTGGTGAACTTTTCCGATCTTATCGGTAGTGGTTGCAGTTTTTGGTCGCCCCGAACGTTCACCGCCAATTAAGCTGGTACGACCACCTTTTAATTCAATTGTCCAAAATGTCACTGTGACAAATGATAGTGCAGCGATAACTATTCTAATGCTCATTAAACTTTTTAGATAGCGGTAATGGCAAGCATTGATGCTGTCGCGCACACCAATAACAATGAAAATGCATAATTTGGCAATACAAGTCCTTACATAAAAATCTTACAAATGCGTTATTTTGCATATTAACTACTTTTCTGTTTGCAGAATTACCCTTCTTAAAATGATGTTTTATACATCCTTACTAATAAATAACACAAAATGAATTCCGTGGTTAGTTGGATTCATGTATAGTACTTAAGATTAATCAAAACATGTCTCCAGGCGTTTATATGAATATACTTTTCAAAATTCACTGTATGCACATTAGCGACTAGCATCCAATTTTCATATAACAGTGTATAGTAATGATATTTATTCATGTAAAGTTGGTGTCGACCAAAGATTACTACCGGTTGTTAATCTCCTAGGCGGGCGGTCGCGCAAACTTCGTAAGACGGCGGTTACCGACGCCAATATAGCCGCACTATCGTCGCGGCGGTGGCTTTTCGCAGCCTCCTTAGCTCCCGCCTAACGTCTTCGGCAAAACGAGCGGACAATGGATGCGTGAATTATGGATGACTGCGGCGAGGCGGTCTTTGTTCTCTTTCTTTCGCTGGGAGACCGAAACTTCCTGTTCCTGTGTTTGGTTAGCGCGTTCGTACCTACGCCACTATTACGGCCGGCTAAGATGTGCTGAAGGCGGCGGTGTTATCACCGCTCAGCTGATGTCGTATTACGACGGTGCAATAACGATGCACCGTCGCGTCGTAATGGTGGAAAAATGTCGCGAAACATTTTAAAATACAGATTTCGAGCTTCTCCAACGGTTTTAAAGCGATTCAATTGAATATTTTCGTTGCATCTGCGTTTGTAATAGTATAGACAAGGACTTTATGCTAACAATACTTTCAATAGCTTTATATCGAGAAAAATGCAAAAAAAAGAACCAAGCAATATTCTTATAGAATACCTAGGAAAGTTAAGTTTTAATTGGAAAATATCAAAAGGTATAAAACAGCAACGACCCGTTAACACATCTTTTTGACTTAATTGCAAAATTGAAATATTATAGCGCATGTCTCCGTTAGTGTGCATATTCATGTTTATAAGATTTTGGTGCATAATAAATAAAGCGTGACAAACGGTTGCACCCGCTGTACATACAAGGGAATCGAGTGGACGTTTGGTTATCGGTTGATCGGTGTGCGTATAACCGATCAACCGACAATAACCGAACGTCCACTCGATTCCTTGTATGTACATAGTAAACACAGCGGGTGCAACCGTTTGTCACGCATTAAAAATAAATAACGAATTGGTAATGGTAAGTAAGAGAGGAATCGCCAGTTTTAGGACATCAGTATGACAGCGAAGTTATTGAAAAGTAGAATACCGTAGTGCATGGAAAAAATCACTTGACAGAAGGTACTACAATATTGTATGAAAAACATCGGAGCAGTTATTAACACAATTATGTAACCCAACCGCAGATTTTTGTTAATTATAACATATTGTTGTCACAGATAATACTTATGGCCAAGCTCCTATTATATAGATTCACATAAATGCATCATTTTTCTCAACAATCTTTGTGTGAAGACGTGCAAGACAATATTGTGGCAATTTTTGACATAAAACTTCTTTGAAAATAATAGGAAATGTGTGAGATTATAAATAGATCATAACTTATCTATACAGACGATTTTATTATCGAAGCCTGCCTAAATACATGAACCAAATGTTTCCTGCCTTAAGATTAGACTCAGATAGCATCGGTTATTCACCAATAGATGTCGCAACGAAAACTTAACTTTGTTCTAATAAATCATCTGGTTTTATATATGCAAAATCATTTTCACCGGATTCACAATTCTTTGGGAATAAAGTCTTTCGTAGTTTATCTTTTAACTCCAAATTTGCCGAATACCTGCGAAACAGCACAGGTGTTGATAACATTCTCGTGGCCGACCAATGGTACCTGCGGATTGGGAAGCTGTTGGAGATACGAAAATATAAGAATAATTATTGTTACTGAAAATATAAGAATAGTTATTGTTACTGTTTTACTTGTTCTTTGAACCATTATAATTACGAGAACACTGTGTACATATTTTATTATATAATACAATCTTAAGAACAATACTGTTGCATTTTTTTACGTGTGTAACTAAAACTTGTACACTATTGTGGCAACCTTTGTAACAGATCATTAACAAAATGTTTACAACAATAATGTATTTAATAGAAATACAATCGAGTAATGTGGATTTGCGTAAGTTGTAGCCAGTCGCATATTCTCAAACAGATTGTAGTACATTGCTCTAGAATTGTTTGATTCTTTATAACATTTTTTTCAATGTAGAGGAAGGATATTATGAATCCATCTTTTTTCAATTCCTGATTTCGGTGAATCTTCTCATTCCTCAAACTACTGTTAAGTATCTGGACGACGATTCGCTCAACTCTTCTAGTAAGGACGCATAGTCAGTGATCGAATTTTTTCATGTTATTGGTCTTGTATTTTACATTTTAGCGTAGTTTGGAGGAGATCAAAACTCCTACAGCTGCCATGCTCCATTTATCCCATGCTCCCTGAAATAATTACTTCAACCAATGAGCGGGTAAACTAACTAAAAGTTAAGTCCATATCATCTCCATACCATTAGTCCACTTACTTTCTAAGAGAAGAAGAGAGGGGCCACCACTTTGCGCATTAACTTCAACACGTGAATCCACATGCAATTGCTACATAGACTTAACTTCCAATGTAAACAGAATAGTCCATACGAAAAATAGTAAGTAGTGTATTTCCCAACCTCGACGCTTGCCGATCTCACTATGTTTGATAACATAACATAGTACTACCAAAATCTTGAAAGAGATTGCTAATGGACCATCTTTCCTACTGGTTCAACTCCCCTGCTTGTAGCCTAGTCTTCAAATTCAGGTTCAAATATATCTTGAAGTGAAATATGACTAGAAACGTTCAAAACTTGCTCTGCAGGCTAATTCATCTTCAACCCTCACTATACGTATCTCGCTTATTATTGGAGATAGGTTAGGTTTATCTCTAGCAAAGACACAGCACAAAACAGCTTAACAACATCCGCATACGTCAAAACAGAACAGATAAGTGTTTGCAAGAGTTCATTTATAAATAAGTTAAAAAGGAGAGGACTAAGGTATGATCCTTACGAAACACCACTTGTGGACACAAAATTAAATTACTCAAATCCGTTACAGAAAACATAGTTTGAACTGCGTGTTAAATATGATCCTATTATTAAGGGTAATCCAGGAGAGAAATCAAAAGGATCCAGTTTATGTAAAAAAAGTCTGTGATTAAACCTATCAAACGCGTGAGAGAAGTCAAAGTGTACGGTATCCACCTATCCTCGATTATCCAAGATTTCACTAACATACTGAGTAAAGGAACCTAAATTTGTCGTTGTAGAACGGCCAGTCATGAATCCATGTTGATGTGGTGATATGTATTGTTTTATATGTTTTTACGAAAAATATAGTACAGTACAAGTATTGCTCAACAACATTAGAAAAATTATTTAAGATAGAGATCGGCCGATAATTAGTGATTAAAGCTTTGTCGCCTTTCTTGTAGATTAGAACAATTCTTGCTCGTTTCCATCTTTCTAGGAAGGTAGATGTACTAATTACGAAATTAATAATTTTAGCAATAGGCTCATTTAATACGAAGCGAGCATCCCTCATCAAAAAACTTGGCACAAGGTCTTCACCTGCAGTTAATTTGTTCTGAAATGGTGCCATAAAATTAGCTACATCATCACAGATCGGGCGAATGTTGCACGTCTGTAATTGTTAGAGGTTCTCGGACAAATCTAATGTGCAAATCGGCAAAAATGGGATTCGGCGAAACATACGTAAATGTACATTTTAGAATTTAACCTATCATTGTAAGTTTACACTAAAACGAAAAAATATTTCGCGGATGTGGAAATAAACACTCACCATACGATCTGATCTGCTGCAATCTACTTAAGAATAGATATCATATTTAGAAGGTATCGCAATAGTAACTTATTCAATACAATATCTGAAGGACAATTCCAATTTATACCGAGACGTTATTATATTAAGTAGACATCAACACGGCAATACGTGCTTCCGTACCTATCTGTCAACGTTTGTTACACCATATACACAACGTCAAATAAATCAAATATATTGAGATACAGCGACAATGGAAACAGAAGTGGCAATACATCAAGCGGGTCATTAGGCGAATGACAATATTCGACAAGATATACGACGTGTGGAAGCCTTATTGATAACCCAGTCAGGTATGTTACGCTACTCTTTCCCCAATGGGGAATTCCCCCAAATGGCATTCGAGCGTATACGGACAGCAGAAGGCATCGAGACACCGCGCCAAGCCATCAATATATAGAGATGTATTTCCTTTCACAGGGATGAGACCGTACATCGCCGGTGGGAAGTCTTGGGACGACCATAGACGTGTCTCTCTGACCGGCTTGGTAATGAAGAAGCGTATAACGGAACAATCAATTTTTCTTCTTCCAACGACGTTGGTTGATTTCATTCGGGAGGAAGTAGAAGCTGTCATTTGTCATCTTATTTATTATATCTTTCTATTCTATATGTTATTAGCGTAGCGAGATATATAGTGAGGACCTAAAGTGTTCCCCCCATGCTAACTTTTGAACGACAGAAGCTAGCGTTTTTACAAAAAATAGGTCGATTTCTATTTTTTGTAAACTAACTTTTATCAGCATTTCAATTGTATTTCACAGTTACTCTTATTACCCGCTCTGTGTGACTGCGAGTGCCGCCACAACTTCGATGAGTTGTTTGCTGCCTCACATGTATTCATCGCATTATACAGGCTGTCTCATTATATTTTGACTGATTTTGCAAGCTTATATTTTCCGAACGGCATGCAGTATTAAGATACGGTTTTCACCATTGAATTTTATATGAGTCCACGTTTCTTTTATGGCTTTTATGAATATGTTATTCCTTCTGTAAGAACCGAAATGAAAATAGTATAATTTGGCAGACCCAATAGTGAATTTTTTTAATGCAACACTTTATTCAGCTGGCCTTGACCCCGGCAACATTGACCTTGACCTCAACATTGACCTCGACCTTGGCTTTGGGTAGGCCTTGACTGGTCTCGACCGATTCTGACCTATGCATATGCATGGTCAAGCTCTAGGAGGAAGTTCCAGACTCGGCTGAGACACTCTACTTATGCGCAGTAATTTGAAAAGGCGCTTCGTTTAGCGTTTAAAAGTTATTTACAAAATTAAAATCAGTTGGAAAATAGAGATAAACGTTTATGAAGTTACCACTGTAAAATAAGAAATTGAGACAAGACATCTAGTGTGCCGTGACTGACAGAAGAATATACAAAATCATAAAACGTCAAACTTTCTACCGAATAGACGTTGTTAGTGTGTAATTTTGTTGATAATGGGTTTCACGAAGCAACAAAAGTTTCAGGCAGTACTATTGTACGCACAGACTAAGTCGTTAATGCAAGCAAGATGAAGTTTTAGAACACAGTTTAATAAAAATCCGCCAGCTGTAAATACCATAAAAGCTTGGAATAACAAGTTTCGAGAGACTGCATCTTATTCTACCACAGTATCATGTTTAAATTGAATTGTATCAGTAGGTAATCACGTTAATTAACAATTAATCCACGCACAAAATCCCAAGCCAATACGCAATAGTTGTCAATGCTTCCATTCTCGCATTTCATTGGTGTTTTATACGTCACGATGGGCGGAACTGTAATCAATATCTAATGATTTATATAAGAAGCAAAATATTCACTTCGGAGCGGACATTAAAATACTCTCTGGACCCTTGTGGGTTGTTAGTAGCATCCGTAGATGGGCAAAGCTGTCCAGAGACCTGCAGCCTCAAGGCATCTTTTCTGTCGAACTTTTTGTTCGTGATTCTTTGAAATTTGAGCAGATCGTCTAGAATACGTACTGTGGTACGGAAATATTACTGGTTTTCATCCCGGCTCCCGATTAGCACCCCGCAATAGTTCTGAGCCCACCATCACCCAGGTCATTTTCACCCGGCTGAACACCGTCAACTGTTCTGCACCCCGCCGAGCAGGATGCCAATCGCACTTCTGTTAATGTGTTATTTTTTCTATAACATCACCAACTATAATTAGAATCATTTGTTGTTAGTTTAAGCTGCTTTGTATGACTATTTGGTATAATTTCTAGTTGTGTATGATCTTTAGAGTTCGTATCATTTAGTGCATGCTCGATCGAATAGTTGTGTAACTAGTTAAGAGAATCAAAGTTACGTGTCGTTGCAATTAATATTCACATTCCACTTTGATAATTTACATATATTTTTTTAACAGTTCATATTTGCCATTTGATGTTTTGAACTTGTTGAATAGTTTGAATTTAAAACCATACTACACGTACGTCCTTTCTTACATCTCCTTGAAAACTTTGAGTGCTTCTTGCGGAGGTTTTTACCGTCCAAGGAGGCGACTGATTTGCATTCATAGACTGTCCAGTCCGCCATCGTCTTATTACCCAGGAGTTCGAATACCTGGCCTTCGCCGTCGTCAAGAATCCGTGCGTGTGTATACTACGTCTTCAGTGAAAATTTAATAAAGCTATAACTAGGTTGTTTCATTAAATTCTTGCATCACCCCTCCTAGATCGTACCGTCATAATCAAAATATATTTTTACCATCTTAAACTACATACTATAATCTGGTACGTAGGCTTCTGCGGCCATCAATAACATTATACTCTTGGTTTCCGGGTTGGAACCACGTCGTTATCGCAGCTTTTACCAAAAGCTACGACAACGACGCGGTTCCAACTCGAAAACCAAAAGTATAGTACATGCTGTAATACTTGAATTTGTTTGTAATGCCTTCTTATGTCAATTTTTCATGTTTTCAACAATAAATGTATTTTTATTTAACTACAGTTCTCCGAATGTTATTTATGAAATCATTCTTAGTAAGTTCTCGTGCTCCTAAAGGAATTCAAATTTAAAACTGAGCTTGTCCGTTTGATAATACCGTTAACTAAATCCTGGAATGGTAGTACATTATAGAGTTTTTGTGGCTGCTAAAGTTATTCGCCAGTCATGTCAGGCATCTGGAAGGTTAGAGAAAACTTTACATTCAGTGAATCGCAATTTTGTCCGTTGTTAATTTTCTTTTGGTTTTCAGCATATTTAGGTCTTTTTGAAAACATATTTTTCTTTGACGTAATTTTTTGAAAAGCTAAATACTTTGACACCTTTATTTTTTATTTACTTGCTGTATTGGAAACATTCCAAAGCTTGCTTTAAAAGTTTCATAAATAATGATAGCAAGGACTGTGCAAACAACACAGAGAATCGGCACACCCCTCACCACACAAAATATTAATTAATTCGGAACAGCTGTTTCAAAGACTCGATGGACCTCCATTTTTAACCGGGTTACCGAATAGATCTGAGCGAAAAACCAAAAAATTTCTTCATTCTACCATGTTTGTTCATCCCTTCTCTCGAGGAAAAGATGTATCTATAAATATGTGTATATACATATGTTATATATCCATTTACAATTTTATTTTTCTGTCGTTTAACATGCGTGGTATATACAGAACGAAAAAGGTTCCTTGTTATTGTCTGGTGACAACGTATTCGTCCCGTCTTCATAAAGTAGAGCAAGACAAACGATAAGGTTCCTTCCCGTTAATTCCTCCGTCTACACATTTTAAAATCTAAAACATGACACGACGACCGAGTCTTTTGTCAAGTGTAGCACTTCAAACTGAAAGATCCGTTTTTACCCTAATAAATCAAACAAACAGGAATAATGAAGGGCCGCACTATATTTAAAAGGTTTTCTTTTTTGTATAGATGGTCCAATTCAGGAGGCGAGACTACGCTTTTAATCAATTTCAGGTTTCCTAATTTAATATTGTGTCCGGTATCGTTTATGTGCTGTGCTACACTTAACGCTTCTATTCGGCCGTACCTGTAGCATCTAATATATTCATTGAATCTAGTACCTATCGCTCGTTTTGTTTGTCCAATGTAGGCTTTATCACAGTCATTACATGCAATTTTATAAATTTCCGACCTTTCTTTCATGTCCGGTTTATCTTTCGGATTGCCAAGAAGGTTTTTGAGTGTACTACGTATATTATACATATCTTGTCTCTTAAAAACTTCACTGATACCTTTCGATATTCTGTGGAAGGGGAGTTTCACAAATTTCTTGTCGCGAGTTTCTACCGGGAGCAAGGTCGTGGAATTTCTTACATAATGCCTACGTTGAACTTTCTTAAGGATGCGGTCGACATCCATAGAAGAGTAACAATTGTAAATAGCTACATGTTTTTATAAATTAAGCCTATTTTTGTTCAAAGGGAATTTCACCAGTGTATTAATTAAGAAAATAATCGCGGCCATTTTATGTTGTCCGCAGTGGTTCGAATCGGTCATAATGTACCTATTAGTATTTGTTTGTTTTCTATAGATGACTATTTCCAGTTTTTCTATTGCTTCTAATTGCTAGGCTATCTAGGAATGGAAGTTGATTGTTCACTTCTTCTTCTACTGTAAACTTAATAGTTCCGAATTCTGAATTGAAAATCGCGAGGAAATCCGGAATAGTACTTTTCTTAGTATCAAAAACCGCGAAAATATCATCTACATACCCAAGCCAAATTCTAGGAAAATATACGGCGTCCTTTTTCAAGCACGTTTGAAATTTACTCATGAACAAGTTGGCTATGAAAGGGGACAGCGGATTACCCATCGCCGTACCTCCCAGTTGTTTATAATATTTGCCCCCTATTTGAAAACTATTTGGGTTCATGCATAGTCAAGTCATGCTCAAGTTTTAAGAGCTCAACTAAATATTCTATGGTTTCTGAAATTGGTATGGTGGGGAAGAGGGAAGAAACATCAAACGATACTAAAATATTATTAACCTTATTTACAAAATCTAGAGAATTTTCTACTTCTAGGCAGTCTGCTTTGATGGGTAAATGTTTGAATTCATTTACTAACCATTTGGACAATTTATACGTAGGTGAGTTTATACCTGAAACTGTATGGTCTCATGGATTTTCCTGGTTTGTGGATTTTTGGTAGACAATACATTTTTGGAACTGTCGGGTTTGGGATTGACAATTTTAACTTAAGGTTCGCGTTGATAAGTTTTGGGCTATTTTTCAGAACATCTTTTGTTTCTCTGATCATGGATGGTAACGGACTTTTTTTTAATTCTTTATAAAGTCCTGATGATAGCAAATTATTGACGCGATTGAAATAATCGGACTTGTCCAAAATTACTATTCTATTCCCTTTATCTGCTTTTAAATAAAAACAATTTTTATTTTTGAGGCCTTTAATAGTCCTGAGATCACCTGTGTTATTTTTCAAACTTTTTTATCATTCAAATTTTTCGAAACGTTTCTTACGTAATCTTTCGTTGTGGCATCTAATTCTTCGTGGACATTTCTACTGACGCAATGAGGTCTCCATCGAGCCATTGAAACAGCTGTTCAGAATTAATTAATATTTTGTGTGGTGAGGAGTATGCCGACACTCAGTGTTGTTTGGCAATTTTCATAAATTGAAGTTTTCTTTCGATGTACAAGGTACAATACATATACACCAAGAAAACATTTCAAATCGAACTTTGGATATCTTGGTTGAAAATTTTTTAAAATAGCAAGTAGTTAATGACCTCAGTTTGTTTCTAACAATAAGTAAGAAGGTACAAGTTTGTTTCTGTCAACATCACCACCTTTTGTATATTACTTCCAAAAACCGCATTAATAGTAAGTTAAAAATCAAATATTTGTAGTAAAATCACTACCACTTCCTCAATTTGTTATTTTAAATAAATTTAAAAATTCAACAAATCAATACATTTATATCAAGACTTCAGAGATAACAATTTAGCAACGTATTGAATGAAATCTCTTAAGTAGACTGCTATTTCAAAATACAACATTCAAACCAATTCTTCTCTTCCTTCCTCCCTATTCTCCTTGCAATACATCACCATTTCTAATTTGAAGCGATAATCCCCATAAGCAAATACCTTAACCGCAATTGTAAACAAAACGCTACATTGACTAGTTCAGATATTTCTTATATTATCCCTCTACTTTCACCGTACATAGGCGTACATTGAACCGCTTTCCTTACAGTATTGAATAAATGTCGGGGGGAAACCCGAATTCCCCCGTTCACCACCTTTCCTATCGCGAAAGCCCCCAAAATTCAGCGAACGGGAAACGGATCTTGCATTCAATCCGAATCTCCACCGTAACAACGCAAGCAACGTTCAAAATCAAACATTGACACAAGATTAGCTACGATTCAATTCGCTTTCTTTGTATTCTGGATACCTCCGCGCAACATATCAACGTTATTTAGCCCTCAGCGTACGCGATCACGTGTATGGGGTACGTGCGTTCTTAAAATATGTATTTGTAAGGATCTCCCTAACGCTAAATCGTATACGTGTGCGTGTGTATAAAGAGGATATACGTATTAGGCTATGGAGTACTTTATATGTAAAGATTTCGCGATTTCTGCACGATTATTTGAAATTTCGAGTAGAAAATCGGATTTGCTGCGAATGAGCGATTCGCGTTTGTTTTAGCCTTGCGTACCGGAAACGGAGAGGGATGAGAAGGAAACTACGCCATCCTATTTCGCTCCTTTAAACGCTGGTAAACAAGATATAAGATGTGTGTTTGGAAATAAAGGAAGCTTTTCAATAAGATCCGATAATCTTATTTACTTTTGAATTCACTTGTGCCTTAGAGTGACTAACCAACCTTCACTCATTTCAAGTCTTTAGCTTTCCAACAAATTAACTGGTGAACCCCAAGTTTGATGGAGTTTACATAACATCAAACTAGGTAGTACACCATTTATATGCAATTATGATTGTGGGATATCATTCCACCTTTCTCTTATAATGTAATAATAATTCTTCAAGGGATTCTTGTCCCAAACGGAAACATTTTACCCACTTGTTTACAGTGGAATATGAAGGAGATAAAGCACCATAAACGCCGTCTAAACGTTGTTTAATGTGATTAGGCGTACACCTTTCTTTTGTTAAAAATTTAGTAACCACGCTGTACTCAATTTTGCTGTATCCAGGTTTAATAATGTAACAGAAGGTAATAGATTGACAATTTATTTTAGGTATTACAAAAGCATTATAACCAAGAACATACAACTTTGATTTCTTTTATTAATTTTACTAAATTTGCTTGCCTTTGTAAAAGAATAAAATATGTAAACTTGTGGCTCTCACTCATATTTCTCGAATTTATTTTCTTCTTTTCCTTTCGTTATTTTCACTACCAAAACATTGGTGTAAATTGTAAATATTTGTTACACGGAACCAGGCTTTTGCAATATTTAGATCCCATCGCTTAAAATCCTGAAGTTCAAAGTGACAAATAATAAATAATGATAGCGAGGACTATGGGGTAGTATGGCAAACAACAATAGTCTCGGCACACTCCGCACCACACAAATTATTAATTAACTTACAAAGGCCGTTTCGAAGACACATGGGTCTTCATCTTCAGCCACGTACCGATTGTTATGAGAGAACATATATTAAATCTATTGAACCCGCTCAATCCCTATTCTTCAAGAAAAATATGTACAAGTACCTATTTTTGCCCCTTAAGCAAGTTAAAATAAGGAGAAAAGGCGGAAAAAGGTCTTGTCACCACGAAATGCAAGACATGTGGCCGTCCCACTCTAATAGAAATAAACATAAAAATCGAGTAAGACAACGGTTATGTCCCTTTCTATCCGTCAAATTTGTGCTCTTTCCGCCTACACCTTTACTTAAAGACTGACTAGACAACATGCGTTATAGCACAACCATAAATCAAAGGCTTCTTACCGTAATAAATCGAAAAGACAGGAGAAGTGTAAAGGTCACTTCTCTTTATTGATTAGGTTTGTATTCTTATTTATGTACATAGTCTCGCAGGCGTCCAATTCAAGCGGCAAAATCACGTTTTAAGCAATTTTAGGTTTTCTAATTTAATATTATGCCCTGTATCATTTATGTATTGTGCTACACTTGACGCTTCTATCTTCCCGTATCTGTAACACCTGATGTGTTCATTGAATCTAGTACCTATCGCTCGTTTCCCTTTTTAGGGTTTTTTCTTTAATTGAACGGACTTCTTCCTTTCTCTTTCCCTTTGCATTTCTTCCAAAGCATTTCTAGAGTGTCAATTGCTACAATGCTTTCAGATTTTCCTCTTTTCTTTCTTACAGTTTTGGATAGCATTGAAATTCTTGTGGACTTCGAAATGTCTTACCTTTACCCTGGCTTAGTGAAGACCCAGCAGGTGACGTGCATTGGCAATTGCCATTATTAGTAACACATCGTTTAACAGAAGCCATCATATGTAACAGGCAAAGCATCACGTTTTTTTTTATCTCTGTCGGTTACACTAGTAATGACAAGGTGTTAAGATTTGTACGTGCGCAGACATCACTTAGGTTTTGTGCGGAATACGCACGCACCGAGCAAGTGTATACACATTGTACAACAGACATTAAAAAAAGCATAAACTTCAGGTGCCTCGGTATAATAAACAAAAAAGTACATAAAAATACATGTTCTTTTTTTTCTCTAACATAAATTAATGGTCCTTCTAGCCGGATACCTGAGTTCATCACAAATACTACAAAAAGCAAGTAACAACGTAAAATCACACCAGATTCATTTAACAAAATTTAGCGGAAAATATGAAAGCTGGTTAGAATTCAGGAATACAGTCGTTGATTCACCACAACAACTTAGATGCTGTACAGAAGTTTCATTACTTGAGAGCTGCTTTAGAAGAAACTGCCGCACAAGTAATTCATTTTATAGAATTTTCTGCACAAAATTGTTTAATTGCATGGGATGTTTTGTGTGAGAGATACAATAACATCATTCCCGATTCACAATCATGTTAAGGCACAACGTAGCACTACAAGTCAGGTTAATTGCCAAACACATCAAGTACTCTTATCAACAGTAGTAATACAAATTTTAGATGAAAATGGTTATTCATACACATTCAGAGCCATTTTAGATTCAGAATAACAATATAATTTTATATCAAAACAACTTTGCACAAAATTAGCAATTTCGCAACTTCCTATTCAATCATCTATAGTTGGAATAAATAAAAGTCTTTCAAATATTTCGCATACATGCAATGCCAAAATACAATCATTACTATGCAGACGCGAAACATCACTTGCCTGTTTAATATTAGATTCAATCACTGGTGGTTTGCCAAATTATCCTCTTGATGTCAGATCGTTTAACATACCTCATTACATAAGGTTAGCAGATCCAGATTTCTCAAGGCCAGAATAGAATAGACTTACTTATTGGAGCTAGTTTATTTTAGCATTTATTATGCATTGGGCAACATCAACTTAGAGTGAGCAAACCAATCCTGCAAACAAAATTTGGATGGATATTGGAAGGTGATTTTAATACAAAACATATACAAACAATATTTCATTGTAATACAGTAGAGCAACAGTTAGAAGAAATTTTGGACAATAGAGGAATTATCTGAGAAGCCTTCCATGTCACAGGAAGATAGGAAATGTGAGGAGATATTTGTGAGATTTTTGTGAGATTCGAAACAGATGGCAATCAACAGATTCATAAGTTTAGAAGAAATTCGATAGGAACAAATTGCTCGATGAAAATTATATCCAATCTGTGAAGGAATATGGAGATTTGGGACATACGTTATTGCATCTGAATCTGAACCAATATACTTTCTGCCTCATCGTGGTGTCATCGATGCTAATAGTACTACAACAAAGTTAAGGGTAGTGTTTGATGGATCAGCTAACTCAGATACGGGTTCGTCATTGAATGATTTACAGTATCGAGGTCCCAATCTCCAAGAAGCCTTTACATCACTTATATTTAGGTTTAGATAATGGAAGTATGTCATATGTGCAGATATTAAGAAGATGTATCGCCAAATCTTGGTCGCAGTAAAACAACGAAATTTGCAGCAAATAGTGTGGAGAAATGATCCTGAAAAGCCATTGAAAATATATAGATACAGTAACATATGGAACCAAGTCAGCTCCATATTTAGCAATCAGAAGCTTGAAACAATTAGCTTTAGACAACGTGGAAGAACACCAAGTAGCTTCCCATGTTATTGCATCAGACTTTTATGCAGATAACATGCTGACTGGTAGTAATACAGAATCTGAAACAATAGAAAAGGCACGCCAAATATTGCCGCAGCATTTGAGTTGTATAAATGGTCTTTAAATAGTTCAGTAATTCAAAATAATTTCAAAGGTGATTCTTTATTAATAAAGACATAAAATTTCGATGACACTATCACCAAGAAAACAGTAGGATTGCATTGGTCATGTACTCATGATACCCTTCAGTATAGCATAAACAAGGTAAACCAAACAGTTACAAAAAGAACAATTTTGTCTACCATTGCACGAACTTATGATCCACTGGGAATATTAGGCCCATGCATCATCACAGTAAAAAATATTATTACAAAATTTATGGTCTTGTAAGCTCACATGGGACGAAGCAGTACCTCTAGATATTTACACGAGGTAGAAAAGACTTTACGATCAATTACCTGTTTTAAACACGCTGAATATACCGAGCTATTTATTGGGAAACAATCCAAAGGTCATAGAATTACATAGATTCTCTGACTCATCACAACACTCATATATGGCATATGTATATGTCACAACCATTGATACTGACAATATCACAATTTTTGCTCGAAGGCCAGAGTAGCACCGTTGAAGCAAACTACTACACCATTACTCGAATTGTGTGGTACATTGCTGTTGTCTCAATTAGTTCACAAAATCCAAACAGCAACTTTCATCAGATTTGATTGAAGCTTTCTATGATCTGACTCAACAATTGTACTCCGTTGGATACGGGCACCGTCAACTTCACTTCAAATGTTTGTTGGAAATCGTATAGCACAAATACAAAATCTTACCCAACTGAAAGACTGGAATCACATCAAGTCGACGTATAACCCAGCAGATATTTTATCCAGAGGCCTACATCCTCATGAACCAGTAAGCAATGACACATGGTGGCATGGACCGTCGTGGTTAAGTTTTCCAGAAAATGAATGGCCAAAATCAATTATTGGATTCCACGGTACACCACTGGAAACTAAGAAAACAGTTCAAGATCTCACTGCGCAAGAGGATAAGCTGGAAATTTTCAATAAATATTCAAATCTCGATCGTATGAACAAAATTATTGTTTATTGCTTACGATTTATAAAAATTGCAGAAGCGGCACAGAAATTCGTTCTACGGGAATACTAACCTGCAAAGAATTAAACGACGCTATGACAACTCTAGTCAAATCATGTCAACGAATGTGTTTTCCTGGAAAATTGAAAATATTAACTTATAGTGTAATTCTCACAAAAGGAAACTTGGCAAGACTGCATTCAATATTGTGACGAGCCGTCACGTTTCACCAAGTTTAAAGACTTTAATTCTGAAAACAACGAAGGAAATTATTATTAACGAAGGGAAATAAATTATTATTCCAATTTTTACTTGTCTCATTTAGTCTTTAAATCTTTGTTGTAAATTGTAAATTCACTTCTTTTAATTATTGTTTCAAATTTTAGAACCATTTACGTTGTGCTCCAGTGTACTCCATCAATTTATGATGTACGTTAGTACATATTGCGTAAGCAGGATAGTTACGAGCTCTGTGATGAGCGCGCGCCGTCCACAAACAAGGTCACATTACGTAGATAGACAAAAACGAGTAAATTTCGCTATAAAAGGCGTCCGAATCCGCGTACATTTGTATTTCTGCTGGCTCACGCTGCGAAGAAATAACTTCTCCGGCGGCCGCTGGCTGCGGTTGATGAAGGTTGAACAAAGTCATAATATCATGATAGTGTGGCTTTAGCTATCTGTCGTGGAATTTTAACCGAAATTATTCAAAGTCCGTTCCACCGATATTATACACGTCGTCGACATTTCGTAATAGCGTGGCTCGGACTATCTATTACGAAACCTCGACGACCGATACATTCAAAGTACGTTACCGAGAATATTTCGCAAGTGTCTTGCCGCGACATGAAATTTAAAGACCCGATTAAAATCTGACCGAACTCGTAACTGAGAAAATAGAGCATTTATTTTCAAGCATTTATTTTATCCGATCTGTATGTATTTGTATATGAATTTGATTTTAATTTGCTAGAGAACTTTATTTTATTTTATTTCATAAGGTTGTATATAAATAAAGTATTGTCGTTGTACTTACATCTTTTCCTGATAAATTGAACCCTTTGGCACTTTTCACGCTACCCTCGTGGTTAAGATTGTCCACCCAGGCTGTGTCAATTATTCCGATATTCACTTCACTTTTCTTAATCACTAAAAACCGCAAACATGTAACAGTTTTATTTTAAAAAACAAATAAGAAGTAAGCCACTTAAGATACTCGTACATGTTATAAATCTGATATATGAAACGTGACAACTAATGACATCCCAGCAACGGAAAATCAAACTGTATTATGAAGTTGATAATATAGTCCCCCCTGCCCACTAAGTATGAGATCCTAGTGTTTACAGTAAGAGAAGTTAATGTTGTATATTTTATTCCCGTCTGAATCACTCAAATTGATTAAAAGATTGTCTAAAAGTAAAACCATCACATATTCTTTATACGATAATCTCCCGTATATCATCCGGAGATGTCACTAGTGAACAGAGTCCGTCTTATATAGCTTGGCAAGTGTGTAAAGACAGTCGCTTTGTAATTTTGCCTCTAAGAATAAGGAAGTTATTACATTTTGACGACGGAGCAGAGAGGCAGTATTACAATATTAGATTCAACTGGCATAATACGGGTTGGAGGTTCGCTTACAAAGAGAAGTACCCAATATTGTTACCAAAAAGTCATGCATTAATTCGGATAGTGTTAGAAAAACAACATGTATGACTTGAACACGCAGATCCGCAGTTAACATTAGCATCTATTTGAGAACACTTTTAGCCTATAAACCGTAAATCATTAGTGAACCAAGAAGTACATAAATGCCTTAAATGTTTTAAAATAAAACCAACACCAATAAATCCAACTATGGGGATTCTCCCAAAGCAACGTGCCACTCCAACTCTCCCATTTGCTCATATAGGCACAGACTATACAGAACCATTCCTAATCAAGAATAAACACGGAAGAGGATCCAGAACGTCAAAGTGTTACATTTGTTTGTTTATATGCTTCGCCACAAAGGCAATTCATTTAGAATTGGTAACTGATTTGTCCAAAGATGCATTTCTAGCCGCGTTTAGACAACATCAAGAAAAAAACTTTCGGAACACATATTTTCGATAACAGAAGAAATTTGGTAGTAGCAAATAAAGAGCTGAATGAATTATCAACTTGGATACTAACGAAAATAGCATAATGTCAACTCTGTCTTTCCAAAGTATAACTTGGCACTTTATACCAACCTACGCACGATTATGGGAAGCTGGGGTCAAATCGAAATGAAAAATTGACCTTTGAACAGTTTTACACAGTACTCACACAGATCAAAGCCATCCTGAACTCAAGACCTCTCACACCACTTTCCTCAGATCCTACTGACTTCCAATCACTCACACCTCCACAATTTTTGTTTGGTAAAACCGTGCTGTCAATTCCAAATCCCGATTTGGTCAATGTACCGTCGACTCGACTGGCAAAATGGGAACATTTTCAACAGCTACAAGACCACTTTTGGAAGAGGTGGTCGAAAGAGTATGTTTCAGAGCTCCAACAAAGGCAAAAATGGAACAGCAATCAATTTAAGTTAAACATAGATGATTTAGTTGTAATTCAAGAAATCACCACCGTTTGCATGGCAATTGGACCGCATCGTGGAAATATTTCCTGGTCCTGATGGAGTCGCCAGAGTTGGAGACATCAAAACTGGAACTAAAGTAATCAGGCGTACATTTCCCATTCATCATAGACACTTGTGAATCATATTTATGTTTGCGTTATATACTTACCTATATCGTCACATACTAACCTACAATATACTTATGTAATTGTAATTACCTTTGCAACTTATGCATGTATTTACTTGAAAGGGAGCCTTTCAACGAGAGCAGCATGTTAAGAATTATTTATACATGCGCAGACATCACTTCAGTTTTGTGCGGGGTACGCACGCGCACGGAGCAAGTGTATACACACTGTACAACAAACATTAAAAAGGCATAAACTTCAGATGTATCTCGATGTAATAAACATAAAAAAAAGTAAACAAAAATACACGTTTAAACTTTTTGCAGGGGAATATCACAACCGGAGGTATGGTGTCTCCTGATGCTGACATAACACAGCCAATAGTTGCTAATACACCCCATTTACCATTAGTGCACGAAGATACCTGTTTAATACCCTTTTGTGCAATAATTTCCTTGGGTTCTTAAACGGTTGCTATCGTCCAAATTGTAGATTCTGGTGCCATTAGCAAAATTACCAAATTTATTATAAATTTCTTCCAGATTATCAAAAAATAACGAAACATTATGTATATTAAACGAAATCGATCTCGACAAACTGCAACCTTTGGGCTGGCGAAGGCATAGATTTGGGTGTCTCTAAAAATCCCAAAAACCACTCGCGGCCCGTTCCAATTTTCAGGCATTTTTAAATCATTAATCGCTGCCATTTCATAAGCAAGTTTTCGTATATTTATAACTAGAGAGCGGAATTATATGCATCGGAAATCGACAAAATATTCACATATATATGCAGAAAAAATTCTTCGAAATATGCACAATTTTTGCTAAATATGCAGTTTTATGCACATATGCTTCTGATACCGATTAACTTCTTGTTAAATGTTATAAAACAAGAATAATCACAACGAAGCATTTTACAAACGTTTATTGTTCTTACATTATTCCCACTTACATTTTAAAATCACAATTATATAAACACATACGTACTTAAAATTTGCTAAAATACATACTTAGACACTACATATTTTTATTGTTAAAACAATTTACAATTAAATGCTTTTCTAAATTTTCTAATGAAAAATTATGTCACCTATCTGTGAGAATGTATTTATATATCGAAAAACTTCTTTCGACATCAACGGATGTTATTGGTGCGTACTTTAATGCATTCATAATCTCAGGACTTGATTCTATACTTGTTTCTGTTTCATCCATTTTTAATTCACCATTTAAAATCAAACTGATTTTTGCTAAACTTTTGTATCCCACATTTTTATTAATTATTTCTTTAAACTTTTGACTTATTGAGTTTCCTATTCTACCCGGAATATTTGAAACACTATTTTCTAAATCATTGATTAATTTAACTGATTCAGTTAGTGGCAGCGATTCTTTTTCAAGTTTTGTTATTGTCAAAGAAACAAATTCATAAGTGACTTTAATAAATATCAATTCATCAGGCAAAGAAGTTTTTCAAAATTTCTTGACATTTTGCAATAGAATTCCAGTTGTCTGTAGAGAATTCTGAAATAATGTTTTTGATCTCTAGACAATGGTTTGCATAAAATATTGCGGCATTTAACCAAGTACTCCATCGGGTAATGACGGGTTCAGGTGGTAAAGGAGTATCCGGCAGCTTTTCTCTATAAATCTGAACTCTCAATGGTGACTTTAAGAAAATTTTCTTAACGCTACTGATTAATGTATTTACTGGTGGGAATTGCTGCCCAATTTCCTCAGCCACCCTGTTTAATTCATGAGCCAAACAAGTAACATGTATTAAATTAGGGTACAAAAGTTTAAGCTGTTGACCCGCTTTAATCATATATGTCGCTGCATCGGCCAACATGACTAAAATTTTTCCTGTGGGAACAACATCGGGAAGAAAAAAATTCATGAAACCTTCATTAACAAATCTTAATATTGTGAGATGGTTTGTTTTTTCTAATTGTTTACAAGCAATTAAATACGATCTACCAGGCTGTTTATTATTTAGATGACTAATTAATAAATTTGCTATATAGCGGCCACAGGAATCTGTCGTTTCATCAACGGTGAAATATATATACTCGTTTTTAACAATTTCCCTAATGCTATTGATCGTTTCAGAATAAATATCGATTACGTAATTTTTTCTGAGCAAACTTTCATCCGGAATACTCTTTTGGCAGTACTTCTCTAAAAATTGCCGAAAACACGGATTTTGCAGCTTTTTGAGCGGTATATTAGCAGTAACCATCGTTTTACACAAATCTGCGTTAAATATTTGTTGTTCACTTTGTTTTGAGGTTCCGGTAAAAGATTGTGTCAAAGGCACTTGACTAAATTTTGAAAATTGAAGTTTCCGACAGTTTCTTTTATGCATTTCAGTTGCAACATGTTGGGTGACTTGAAATTTGCGTTCACATGGCACCTGCAAAGAAAAAAAATATCACCAAAAACTTACAAGAAAATCGTATATAGCTGTACAATTCTAAATACACAAAACAAAACTTACCATTTCCCACATGCTTTGCAGAAAACTCTTTCATCCGTTAGAATAAGTTCAGGAACATCTTTGATCCACGAAACAATTAAACTTGTACTCACTTTTGGCATTTTTCACTACTGCACCAATCTACTTCAACGTCTGGTTATACAATGATATGCAAATTGCATAAATTCCGCTCTCTATTTATAACTGTTAGTCCATAACACATTTTTGAACACGTTAAGACATAATCAGCCAAAATATCTTCCTGTTCACGTGTAAAAATTTTTCTGCATGCATAGCTTGGTGTCATTTTAATATCTAAGGTCGTGTTTTGCCTTTGCGTTTTACATATTCAAACAAAGTATGAAATTTAACATAACATCTTACAGCAGCTTTTCTCAAAGGCACTTTATCCCTAACTACTGCGTTAACAGCAGCTTTCATTTTATTTTCATCAAATAAACCTTTATTAGTCTTTCGCTGCCTTCCACGGATCATGTTTCCAAATTAAAACACTAATTCTTACGAAAAATTAGTTACTTTATGTCCATGCATCATATCACAATCAGACATGTTTGATTATAATACAAATTTAGTGACTGATTGTACATTTGTCATCAAGTATCGAACGGCGTACTACGTTAAAACATAACCTATATAATTAGAGCACATCTTAAAATAAGGGTAAAAAGTTTATATAACTGCAGATAAAAATAATTTTACTTTACTTTCTGTACAAAAAAATTGGTAGCAAAGAATAAACTAAAATGAGACCTTACCTGAAATGGTTTGATTGAAGTCAAACAAGTGCAGTATTCAACATACATCGTTACCAGTTGGGAATTCAAAACTGTTTAAACAGACCAGCATCTGTTGAAATAAGTAACGTCTAACAAATTAAGTAAAATCTACCAAAAATACATAAAATCTCTGACAAAATATATATAAAACAGAGTAGACAAAATGCGCCAGAGTATGTAAAATTTTCCAAACTATGTAAAATATTCGAAGAACAACATCTATTCCTGATGATAATTAACTAATTCATTCGTGTTACAAACGTTAATAGCAAAACCTGGTTGTGGAACCCTTACTTTTCTTTCGTGTTAATAATTCAATTTTCGAATATCCCCCTTATCTTTTCTTCATCCTCGCGTACCAAAATATTTATACATGTACATTATTCCTCCCCATCATCCTTCGAATTACCACAATCGAATATAGCGACATAGATACTTACATTATTCACAAGGTTAGATAAAACAGAACGAACGCCAAACCTTCGACGTTCTTTTTTTATAGCGCGCAAAGACAAAGGAAACCCGTAGCAATGAAACATCGATATCAATCGGCCAGTTGGCGGTTAGTACTTACTGCCGACGTTCGACCGTGGATAATGTTGGCATGACTGCGGGACATCATGCAATACGTCTGCAGGACCATAAATCATTGTTCGGTAGACGTTTCCGGTGTTTTAAACGTAACTGCCGGCGATTTTTCTATCTGACCCCACCGCATAACTTTTCATGAGCCTTGTTTATACTGTTTGGTTTTCCTTTATAGGTAAAATTACTTTGAACTGTTAAATGTAGTCAGTTGCACGAATTACTCTATGCCATATAGAATGTCATTTTAAGTTAAACTTCTTATACGTAAGAAAGAGTAAAATGAAATACAAGTGACATAATAATGATAACAGCTCAGAGAGTAATACTTAATCGCTAAAATGAAGATGCCATTTTTGCAGTAGGTGCCCACGAATTTTAAAGGAATGTATGGTAAATTGTATAATTGAATAATGCCCCAAATCGAAGGTTGTAATGTATCTTACATTGAAGAATATATGTAGCAATTGTAATCTGGAATGAATTAAAATTGACGACACGATTGTAAGTAGTTGGAAGTATAAATGCAAGTTCTATAAAGTTTGCATCATATTTCTAACATACATGAAACACAAAAAAATATATTGCCAAAAAGTTCTTTTTTTGAAAATCACTCTGATGTAAGTAGATGTATTTTCAATCAGTTTAGTTTTACGTACTGAACTTGCTGAAAAACGGTATAAGGAGTTTCCTAAGTAAAATTGTGTATAAAACCCCTTCTTACAAGGTTTGATTAACAATTGTATATTATTTTCTTAAAAACAGACATTTGGAGACAGAGGAATTGAATTCTGTAATGAAATGAAAATATTTAATTTACATGAATACCATCCAAACTTGTTTCCCAGGTTTTTAATTGACGTCATTAATACATTTTCGCTGTACATCCTTCAAAATATCTTTACGAATTTCTCAACTTTTATTTGGATATACATTGCGATTGATAGTACTGTACTGTTATTAAAAAAGGAGAGAAATTGCTTTATCGAAATTAGCTAATTTATTATACGGTCCGTAGATGGTCCGGGAGTGTCCCCTAGACTCCCTTTCGGCAGTTTAAGTACGAATTAACCCCGACTGTTTATGTTTTAAAAGAATTAAATTTGAAAAGAAAAAACTAACCTCAATTTGTGACGTTTCAAATATAAATGCTATGTTTATATTTTACATACAAGAACTATTTTGAAATTGCCAAATTTGACTTTCACTTCGTAAATAACGTTAAACTTAACCATTAAACACTTGTGAAAGGACGCTGAGACAAATACGTCTAAATACAAGGGCTATTTGACCTAAACTGAGAAAATTATATGCGTCCCCTATGTTTGCGATAGCGACTGTTTTATCAGGCCAATTACGATGTTCCTTTAGAATTTCAATTTGATGTTAAATTTCAATCAACGTTCCCCATTCTAAAAATATATTAAATCTGTAGGATAAATTGTCGTGAAGGATCTCCCTTTTGAAACATTACTCTATGATCTCAGATATATGACAGTACGAGCAACCTTTGAATATGAAATGTTACCAACGGACATTACTTCTTGACAAAAAATATTTAATTTACAGTGTTAGAACAGAGATACGACTGAATTTATTCTTTAAATTATTGTAGGAAAATAATTCATTAAAATTGAAGGTTTAGGATATGGGGAAAATGGACAGAAGACCAGTTTATCCTTTCCACCATGATCCTCGTTGTAGCAAGATAACATTAGCTCCTAAAACCTCCACCATCTAGACAGTAGGTAATAAAAGACGTGGAGACACCGAAACAGAATACAGAGGAAGCTTGGTGTTGAACGGGTAGACATAGGTAGTTCGCTGAACGCATTATATGTGTCGCTAATGACTGCTTTCAATGTTGTAAATTGTAAAATTACAGTACGTACGTAGTTTAGAGTTTCAGCACCTTTTAATACGTTGCCCGCCGTATGAATCAAATACGATTCACATTACATTTTTTCTACGTAGTGCGTGAATCATATGCTGCTTCGCATAGGGATTTTTTTTTCTGGCCGCATAATTTACCCGTGATCAATGGAGCCTGGCAAACAGGTTTATATAGTTAGTGCGGTAGAATTTCAACTACATATACAACAGGGGGTTACCGTAGTTTTATTTTCACCTGATTTTGGCCAATTTCTAATTAAAACAATGGTGCTAACGTCTATATGCAAGCTTAAAATTGTGTGAAGTATCAATTACATGTGCATCACTCGGCCCAAGAAGCAAAAAAATTATTCTCAGGTGTGCAAGCGATGCACATTTACCAAATCTGCATGAAATAAAAAAATGTAAAATAATGTACCGTTGTGCTGTCATATTGCCTCGAATGAACACCAAGGGAGACCTGCTGCCATAAGTAATTGCACCCCAAACCAGAACACCCACAGTGCGGTGTACGTGTCTCTCAACGGTAAATCGAAAATTCCGTCGTTCACTCCATCTTCTTCTGACTCTCTGACGACCGTTGTGCATGCCTAAACAAAATCTTGGTTCGTCACTAAACACAACACGACGCCATTCAAGATTCCAATGAGATCTCTCATTGCACCATTGTAACCGTTGTTGATAATGTTCCGCAGTCAAAGGAAGCACAAGTTGCGGACGATATAATGTTAACCCAAAACTTCGGATTCGGCGATAAACTGTTCTAAGGGTTACATGGCGGCCTTCTTCACCAAACCATTGGTCAACAATTGCCCGAGTAGAGGAAAATCGGTCTCTAAATGCCAGTTGTCTTAAGCGACGATCTTGACGCTCATTCGTTCTTCTTGGAGCCCCGCTTCCTCTTCTACGACGTTCCTGGTATTACAGTAGATCGATTTCGATTTACATGGTTAGCAATTTTCCCAAATGAAAAACCAGCTTCACGCAAACCAATAATTCGACCTCTGTCGAATTCCCTTAATTGTCGATACACTGCTCGTCTTCTTACTCTAGGCACAGCTAACATTTAACTGAACCGCAGTTCAATGAGAACAACAACACAAATCGAGAAAGTTATAAAAAACATCGCAAAAAAAACATTCAACATCAGTGCTGAGAGAAATAACAATTGCTTCACTGAGAGGATTCAAATTTTGATCATTTATTACTATTACATGGGTGAACATTCCTACCAAATTTCATCCGAAAATTCCAACCCCTTCTAGCTGTTGCAATTTCTATGTCACTGAGTATAAGTATATGAACATGCATTTTATTTTATTACGACTTTCTTTTATTGTTTTTGTTGGTAGGGTGTCAACTGTATTTTTTTTCTACATCCAGCTATAGAGAAAGTAAAACATGCGTAACATTGTAGTATTGAAACCACATGACTATTGTTAGAGGTATCGGGATAAAACTACAGATGGAAATTATTAGAATTTTTTTTTATTTTTCTAGTGTAGAAGCTACTCAAAGCCATCCTTAAATCTAATTGTAAGTTAAAGATCATGGATCCTGGATATTTTTTCTAGCATTTTCAGCAAAATTAACTTATAATCTATTATACATCTTTATGATTCTATTGACATAAAATGAACCAGCCATGTCAGGTCAGAATGACAATGTGAATGCATGCCTACTACACGGAAAAAAATCACTTGATAGCATGTACCACAATATTGTAGGAATATTGTAACAGTCATTAACACAATTATATAACCCGACCACAGACTTTTATTAATTATTACATGTTGTGTTCACATATAATGCTTCAAAGTTATGGTCAAATTTCTATTGAATTGTTTCACATAAATATATCATTTTTCCCAACAATCTTTGTGTCGAGACATGCAGGGTAAGATTGTGTCAATTTTAGACGTAAAACTTCCTAAATTGTTCAAAATAAATAATAGAAAATGAGTTTATTATCGAAGCTTACCTAAATGCATGAACCAAGTGTTTCCTACCTTGGGACTGCGAAACAGCACAAGTGTTGGTAACATTCTCGTGGCTGACCGATGCTACCTGTAAATTGAGAAGCTGTTGGAGATACGAAACCATAAGCATAGTTAATGTTATTGCATCCTGCTTGTTCTTTCAACCATTATAATTATAAGAACACTGCACACATATTGTATTTATGCAATACAATCTTTAGGACAATATTGTTGCATTTTTTTACAACGTGAGTAACTATAACGTGTACACTATTGTAGCAACCTTTGTAACAGATCATTTACAACAATAATGTATTTAATAGAAATACAATCCGTTAACCGTAATCGAGTACTAGGGATTTGCGCAGTCGTATATTTTCAAACAAATTGTAGTACATTGTTCTACAGTTGTTTGATTCTGTACAATATTTTTTGTGTATCTTTTGTACAAGAGGACTCGTCGCCAATACAAATTTCCAATCTATTGTGAAGATGAAAATTAATGTTCCTAAGTCGCCTTAACGTCGTCTCCCGTCAGTTTCTTTTTTTTTGTATATTTCAGTGCAGTTTTTCTTTGGCCAACAATGTTTTGCTTGTTTAAAAACACTACTAATATATATCTGATAATTTACAATCTAGTTTCCTAAGCAAAATACAAACATCCTTAAGTAAGAACCTTTGTTTTCTTTGGTAGTATGTACTTGCTCGTCATCCAGGATCTGGTTTTGCTATGATGGCTTTCCTACAGATAGTGGAAAAAACAAGCAACTTACAATAGTCGTCTGTTTCACAATATCCTGGCAAAAAGAGGTTCATTTTTATAGTAAAACATCTGGTCGATTGCTCCATATAAAATTTAACGATCACCTGGCACGAGATAGGTTTTCTTCTAATTCATAAACAAAATGCCAATGCAGGATGTATCTATAAATAGACCTAATATCGGAGCATTTATCACAATGGAGTTAAGTGAAACCAAATTAAAATTTGTATGAAATAGTTTATTACGGTTAATAATCTTCAGTCCAAGACTTGAATATAGCTGCCACTAACTTAAAAACCATAAACTCCTTACTTCCCTATTCAAATAAAGAGCCAAATTAAAATTACCATGAAGTAAAATGACGTTACTTTAGCTTTAGAAGATTTTTTTCTGTGTGTGTTATTCTCTTAGTAGTTATACAAGCAAAAGAAACAGAATCAACTTAGAACTGAATTGATGTTAGATATTGAAGGTGAATATAGAAAGAAACAACGCCCTCGCCTTTATAATCTTTAACATGCACTTACAATTAGTAACTTGCACATTATATCTTATACCGTAACTATCCCCGTATTGGCAACATATAATACGTTTACTAATGACTTATTTCTCCTGCATAGAATAATTATATCGTCAATTTCGCCGTTCTTCCGGGTTCCACCTTTTAATAATAAGACGCCTAATGTCCCGCTAAATGGCTAACACGCACCGAGAAGAGTACAACAGCGCTAAGAATCGCCATCGCCACAGCATGTGTAGACTGACAATTAGCGTTCGTCAGGGGTGTGGTCGCGCCTACAGGTAATAATTAAAGGGTTAAACATCGTTTACCACCTGTACACACATCAGCGACCTCCATCTCTTTACCCTTTCGAACCGACACAGCGTTCCGTATTTGGCGTGTATACAGCGAATGCCAAAAATTTGGTTCAGAATCTTATAAAAAAAATTGTCTTGTTAATATCTCTACTAAGCTAGAATACGAGCACTTAATTTTGTATGTTGGTCTTTGTAGTAGAATTATACATGCGAATATGAATATATTTATTCGCTTTAATATATTATAATGTTTTAAACGAAGGAAATTATTAAAAAAAATAATTTTTCAAAATTAAGTAATTGTGCGGCTTGAACGTTTGGGAGTGTTCCTAGACACTCTTTCGGTGATTTAAATTAAACTAGATGTCTAATATTAAAACTTGAAAAGAGAAAATTAACCTGGAATTGTGACGCTTTTAAACCACCAAACTTAACTTCGTAATTATGGTAGAATTCAAACGCTGAACACTTAGAAAATGGAAACACAGCCAAGCACGTGTTACCTGGATGAATATTTGGACTGAAAGTCAGAAATTGATTAGCGTCCCTTCACACCATTATTTTAATTGCGATAGCGATTGTTTAATCACGGCTGATTTGGATAATAAATTTCAAACGAATATTCTTATTTTAAAAGTAGCATAATGCATGCCATGCAAGGACGCAACTGGAGGATTGAATCTATGCTACTCTATGACATTTAACACCACCAACAACTATACAATATTAAAATTTACTGACAAACAAGACGATTACTTGACGAACGATATTTAATTTTCGAAATCATACAGAAGATATAACTGAATTATGCTGTCAATTGTTGTAGGAAAATATTCTATCAAAATTCAACATTTAGGATGTGAAGAAAATGAGCAAAAGACAAGTTACTTATCCGTTGCACCATGATTGTCGTTGACTGCACTTAATCTCCTATCATCCCCGCTCCAGCAGTAGGAGGCCATAAAAGGAATAGGAGCTACCGAGAAAGAGCTAATAGGCGCCAGAGGGATTTTAACATTGAACGAGTGGACATACTGAACTCACTATAAGTGTCACTAATGACAGTTACGTTCGATGCTGTAAATTATAATACTAAAATATAAGTAAAAGAAAATTGTAATAGAAATATATATGGCGGAAAAAATAATTGCCAATCCGAATTCCAAATAAGTAATGTATGAAAAAAAGAAAGATATTGAAATAAGAGCATTCTCATAGTTCCGTAGAGCAACAGCCACAGCATTACACTCTATTTCAATTCATGAACATTGCTCTTAGGACAGCAATTAAAAATATCCCTTCTTAAATGCCTTGCCAAACTAATAAAGAAAATATTGCGGTTAAATGATTTGTACATGCAGAACGGAAAACATCTTCAAAAGACTTTACTATTACCCTTACCACAACACTTGTTCCAGCGCCGCTGTGTTTGAGTACCTATATGATTTAGAAAAAATCTTTCATATACGTAAGTATTTTAATACTTTTATTCTTAAGATTTGATGGCCAAATATTGAAATGTATAACATACTATATCAGCAAAATTAAAACTGAGGAATTTTTTAATAACCACAGAGTTCTGTTTTTGTTCGCAGTGGAGAGAAGAAATTTTTGATCATATTTCAAGAACATTTTGATAGTAAATGTGGTCCGGATACAAACATGTTTCGCGATTGCTAACTTTTTATTTTTTCTCTAAAACACTTTCAAATTTTCGTATTACACACCAATTTGTTTCGCTTTCTATAGCGCATAACTGTGCGTGAACATCATTCACAATTTGAACAGAATCCACTAGCGACATCAAAACATTTTGTAATTTTTCTATTCCCTCCGCTAGTCCGAAGTAATTGTTGTGAATAGTTTGTAAATCTCTTTTAACCTGACTGTCTTGAAATATTTCTTGGCTTTTCTTGATTGCTGCAGCTTCTGTCGGATTGAATTTTAAAACTACCTTCTTTACTTGATCAAATTATTTGTTGTAGTAAAACGCAGCCTGCATCCATGTTCTCCAAAGTATAAATATCGGCTGTGGTGGTTCTGGTAAATCAGGACACAATTTGTGAAATAGTCGGGTACGTTTCGGGGGCTTTCGAAACACTGCCTTTGTACTAACAATCAATGCATTTACTAGTGGAAAACATGTAGAAATCGTTTGTGCCGCAAGATTTAGAGTATGGACTTTACACGTTACATGTAAGAAGTTACCACTGTGTTCTTTAAGAGATCGGCCCAAAGAACGCACGTTTGCGGCACCATCACTCATAAACATTAAAAGTTGCTTAGTTGGAACTTCAAATTTGTTCAATGAGTTCAACACCACCTTTAAAATCTCATCGGCAGTACAATTTATAACTCTTTTGGAAGCAAGTAAGAAGGAGGATGACGGTCGATATGGTTCCATTGTATGTACCATTACATTAACCACAGAATGTTTTTGACGATCTGTTGTTTCGTCCACACACAACCAGTTTTTTATCTTTCAATTCCGTTTTCATTCTTTTTTCTATATGTTCACGAGCAAATGACACTAAATTTCGTATCGATGTCCGACTAGGTAATTTACAGTCCGCATATTTATTCCAGAAGGAGACAAATGCTTCGTTGTCTAGTAAACGAAACGATAGATTACATAAAATAAGAGTAACACATAAATCAAATGTAAATTTTTCTTGGTCTCGTATGCCACTTTTTGCAGAAGAATGATGTTTGCTTTCGATGTGAGGTTGACAATGGCTTCTGGACCAGCACATTAAAGAGATTTTACAAACTAGACATTGAATTTCGGCGCCATCAAAAATTAAGTCCGACATGTCCACTATAAAGTTTTTAACTGCGTCTGCCATTGGTCGTTTTCGCGACGTACCTAACTGCGACATCGATTTAGTACTGACGCTGGGAACGCGTGAAATAAATAATCGCCGACTCCGCACCACATGTCTACTACACTGACTATTACCGCTGTTTGCCCAGACTATTAATAACAACGCTATTGATGGCGTAAAAAATTCTGAAGGTGCACCATTATGTTGTTTCCTGAAATGTTACGTTTTTCATTCCATTTTTATATGCAGATCTATAACTGCGAACAAAAAAAATCACCGTATCTATCATAGCATTATCACTGATATCAAGCACTTCAATTTTATCAAAAACTTTTGGTACACACGGTAAGTAGGGTGACGTTATATTATATTAGTCATCGTTTTCACTACCCCGCGCCTCGATACCGCCCGATGGGAATCCTCTAATGATATTTAATCGATTAACTAACCACAGTAACAACGGTGAATGGGTTGAAAACGAATAGCCCGACCGGTCACACGATACGACCGCGATATGCGGTAGGTGCAGACATCATATGGAACCGACAGTACCTAATGGATCCGCTAATAGCGATATTTATATAAAAATTAATATGATTAGAGTGGATATATGGCTTCGAACATGCGATGCTTCGTCAACGGGGTGGAGATCGCCGTATATAACCAGCCATAGGATAATAAGTGATCAACCGGTTGTTTTTTCTTTAATGGAGTTATTAATATGCAGGTGGTAGGGAAAGGGTTGTCACTTCGAAATTAATTTTGAAAAAACGTTCTCTTTTGTATTCATTATAATTAACTATAAGCTCTACAATCAGTAATAATACCATAGCAGTGCACTTTATTACTTAACGGAATTAATTAATGATTATTGAAGTGAGCAGCATTAGGACAATAAAATATGTTTGAACAAAGATGTTACGGTTTCGGGTATTTATTAACGAAAACATTTACAACAAAAACCCTATAGAGCGTGTCCACCTTGAACGGAAGATAATTCCTTTCCTGAGCAATTTAGAGAAAAAGCTTTCAAATAAAAAATATTCGGAAACAAACACTGCATAACACAAGATTTTATTAAAATATACAGGATGTTCAGTTTGCGCTGCGGACGATACAAGTTTGATTTTTTAAATGGAACACCTGTCACCTTTCTTCTATATTTCTTATAACCAGAGTGACGAACTACTATAAAATTTTGTTACTCTTTTTGGTAGAATTCCATCATATACTCGATGTAGCCATTATTTTCCTACATACATGGACTAGTTAGTTAACTACCACGTATAAATAATAAATAAGGAAAATAAGTAGACAAATGTTCATTAGAGTTCAACATAAAAGCAATAGATTTATTTAAAGCATCACACACTAAGTTTTTTCTGCAGTAAAAAATATAATAACATACTTATCGTTAAAAATTAGCTTTGGTACAACATGGTACAACTTTATTCCTAAATCAGTGATAAATGTTAACCTTTTACATTTCTACAAAACTAATTAACATCCTTTACTTCGAAAATTTAACTTCAGTCCAATATCACAGTCTGATGTTTTGAAAATTTTTTGTAGTATTAAAACTACAGCTATTGGATCCGATAATCTTACTTTACGTATGTATTGAAATATCTTTCTCAGAGATTTTACTCAAATTTTGTTAAATTTTCTAATTTAACTCTAATAAATGATTCTAGTAGGTTCGGGGGTATCTCTAGATACCCTTACGGCAATTTTGAATGAATTTCCAACTCAGTAAAATGAAATTAACGAATTTTTAAGATTTGAAAATTAACTAACCTTTAAACTTTCGAACGACGCCAATGTATATAAACCTTCTGTTTATATACCCACCACAGGAACTGCCTGCTCTGGATATTCAACCCTTTTTACTTCTCTAAGAAGGACTTTGAATACACAACGAACACTTATCTTTGGATTGGATTTATGACAAACTTTGATTCAACCAAGGCCGAATAAAGATTGATGAAAATTTAGGGCGTCGTTCATCTTTCTTTTATTTTAAATCGCGAAAGACCGGTGATTGTTTTCTTTCACAGCCAATTTTGATAATTTGCCCAAATAGAAACTAACTTTTCGATGACTTGCAATCAAATAATAATACGAGGACAAATGCAGTGACTTAACCAGGAGGTTGTATGTTGATGATTCTGTGGTACGAACTGTCACCAACAAGCTTTAAAAGAGAAAATCCACTGCTAATTTATAGAAATATTATCTGTTGTGCTGTGCAATTTATGCTGTTGCTTGTTCCAGACGAGTTTTACATTAATTTGGACGAAATAAGTGAATAGAAAAATTAATAAACGAGTAGATTTGTCCATGATACCCCACACTCGTGATTATCTGGACTTATAATTAAAGTATACCGTCCTCGCCCCAAAGACGGTTGGCTGGGGGGGATGGTAACGAAGAAATTTCCAATTATACCCGCAAGAGGGATATTTAATTACCAACGAGTGGCCAGCCTGACATTTGGTCAGTACCGAAGTGACAACCGAGAGAAGTTGTTGTTGTCGTAGATACAACGTTGAACATAACATAACAGTATGTTAAATTTATGCTTTCCTCATTTAGTAAAGGAACTTACATGATCAATTTTTGCATTATAAACTCTGCTTTTCGCAGCAGCTGGAAGCTAGCTCATATTATACCTCTTGCCAAAACAAACATTCCCGCTGAGTTCAAAGACCTACATCCAATTAGTCTCTTGCCGATATTATCTAAGGTCTTGGAGAAAGCTCTAAATGCAGTTACAAGAACATTTTAAACTCAACAATATATTACCTGGTAAACAATCGGGATTTAGAAAAGGCTGTAGTTACAACACCGGTCTTAAAGATCTTAAAGATCTGTGACGACATACTGAAAGCTACAGATGCAGGCAAAATTACGGTTTTGATATCACTTAATTTTTCAGACTTTTGACGTCATTAACCATCAATTACTCCTAAATATTCTACACTATACAGGATTGGGCCATGCAACCGTGGGTTTTTTTTTTGCAGAATCTCGGCAATAGAAGTCAGGCTGTTATTCTAGATGCCATTAGATTACGCGAATTGCGTAGCAACTTTTTTTCATTGTAGTTAAATCTAAATTGAGGATCTTGGTGCAAGAAGGGGATAAGTCAGTGTTTGAAAATTTTTCAGGAGAAGCAAAAGAAAAAAATAAAAAACATCGACGTTTTTTGTCAGTTTATAGAGCACATCTTGTTTTACCATAAAAATAAGATCTATGGTAAGTTATTAGAAAAAAAACGCATAAATTTTCAATTATTTGTTATTTGGTGCAATAACGGAATGAGTCACACAACAACGCAAAAATACAAATTTCACAAAAAACAAGATAATCAGTCAGAGTAATTTTCATGTCCATCTGTGTCTGAATCACCATTTTCTAGAGAAACAGAATCACTTTTTAAAGAGTTATAAAACGTCATTAAAATGTTATAAAACGCCATATCAGATTTTCGTACATACTCTGTAGCCAGTTGGATAACATTTTTAAATTTTGCATCCTTAAGGGGCAACGGGGCATCATAACAGTTCCTTTTTTCATTGAAGTTAAGGGTTTTTTTGAATTTAGCAAGATTTCTGAAACATTATGGATCCACCAGCAAACCTGCTACATTCGATTACATCAAAAAGTTCTAAATACACAAAAACTCGGTAAGTAGAAACCGCAAATTTTTCTTTAGCAGGATTCTTTGGCACTGGAAGTGAAAATTCCTTTATAAGGGTACAAAAATCATAAATCATATTCTGGGTAACAGTAATAACATTAAATCTCATCCCAGAAGTTTCAACTAATTTTTTGTATTCCTGGGATAAGTAAATACGTTCCACTATGCGTTTTTTCTTTTTAATAATACCAAATGATCTGTCACATGGCAGGAATCTGTGCCCAAGTTCAGGGAATCTATGTATTATAGATACAAATTTTTGTACTTTGCATAACCCTGCCAAGTATCGGACCATCACATTGTTCTTATTTTGCGCCCAGCAGTTGTCCAAGAATATGTAGAGTTTCTTAACATTCAGACTCAATTTATTTGTAATATAATGGCCTACAAAACTTATAACCTCATTAGCTCCCTTTTTGGCAACTGTTTCGTCGTACATATAAAAATGAGACGATTTGTTTTTTGCAGAGTCGATACCCACAGCTGCCGCAAAAAAAGGCATCTGTAGAAGGCACTTTTGGTAGTGGTAAATTCTGCTGAAAATCAAAGCAAATCACTTCAACTTCTTCATTTTCTTAGGCTTCTTTCGTACGCTCTTTCAATTATTTATAAAACTATTCAGATTTCTTTAAATGTACATCTTTTTCAGCCTTTATAACACTTTTCTCTTCTTCGTCTAAAGTACTTTTTAAATTATTATCTAGCATGTCACATTTCTTGCATGTATCTGTTCTAGATCTACCAAAACTATAGTTAAAGTTTTCTTTAAAATATCTGAAGTAGAAATCATACGTAATAAGCGGTTTGACATTATCAGCTTGTTGAAGAAGTTCATAGCAATGATTTTCGTATTTTTTTAAATAAAGTTGGTGCATTATTTTAATATTTAGATCTGGAGATAAATAAAACTTGTCACTTTTCCCTCGGCCATAGTGTTCTTAGAAATGATTTTATGTGATCATTTATCTGCTGAGTGATATTTTCTGGAATAATATTTCGTCTGTTAGAATGTCATCCTCGAGAGTCAGGCGGTGGAGAAATATTTGCGGACACGTGAGAACATATGCGCTCCAATCGTTTTTTTTCCAATTCCGTGTAGACGAACCAGGGCTGTTTTACACACCATTATTTCTGAACCAGGCAACTTTATCTACAAATTGAAAAATACAATATTAAAGAATAAAAAAAATTATTTGATCTATATTCACCGCAATCACGTTTTCTTGGATTTTGTTTGCGTGGCCGTGTTTGATTTTTAGAGATAACAGAAATTAGGCGGGCCAAATACGAATCCTGTTTTTCTTGATCGGCTAATGCATTAAATGAATCAAACATTTTGTTTCGGTTCTCAGCGGTTAGCTTATCAAAATAGGCTTTTCTGCAGCCACATTCAATTCCTTGCTGTCTAGCTGGAACTTCTCGCCCTCGAGTAACAACATAAGCTTCGCCTTTTACTCGTTTTACTTTTCTAATATTTCTTTGCCAGTTTTTACCGTTTCTTTTTTTCTTTCTTCCCCTATTTGCAATATTTTCATTGTTTCGATTGTTTATTTCTTCATTAAACTCTCCGGAGTCTGCCGAAGAAGTCTCACTGTCCGAAGTACTAGCGCGGTATTCACTTCCAGAGTCCTGGAAAGGTTCAGACAAGTCCGAATCATAACCCGACATCGCGAACACGTGGACGCCCAATGCAAACAACCGCACTTCTGCGCTGATTGCTGTACACTGACTAACATGTAATAACCGCCCGAAATCAGAGTGAATCAGAGCACAACTCGAAGTGACAGTTCGTTTGGTGGAAAAACGGGATGAGTCATCATGACTTATCCCGTTCTTGCACAAAATTTGTGAAGGGGACGAGTCAAAAGGGCTAATAACTTCGTTATTTATGGACGCACTCTTACCGTTCTTGCACCAAACGATACCTCATACTTTGCAAAAGCTCGTGGAATACGTATCTGAAAAAATAGTGATTTATCCCCTTCTTGCACCAAGGTCCTCAATTATTTCAAATTGTTTGTCAAAACGAAAGGTATTGAGTCGCCTTCGTCCTTCTCAAATACTTTGTAGTCTGTTATTATATTTTTGCAGCACCGTTGGTTGCAATGAACGGTGGTGCTTCTAGTTTCGTCACAATTGTCTTTTTACATACGTAATACGTACGCATCACGTTTACTATTCGGTTTGTAGGTGAGCTGGAAGAGCAGCAAGTCTTAGTTTCACTAGGACACTGAATTCCATCTACTACTTAATTTTTATATAAGTTCTATAATACATGGTTTTGTTTTTACATTGAACGAACATATCAATTTATTAATTTGTACTAATGTTTGTATTGTTTGCAAATAAAATATATTGTTAAGCTGTGCTCTAAAATTAAGCATACCATGGCTCGGATATTGATTTTGAAGACTTCTGTCAAATTTGATAGCAGTAAATTTTGTGAAGTTCAAAATAGTACCTGCCTGACACAAGTGCAAATGCCATGTTAAGCTCTATGAAGAATAAGGGATCCAATAAGTACAGGTTAAAGTGTATGGGAAAAGAAAAGTTTCGTAGGCAAGGAATGCTGCGAGAAGGCATTCGGTGCAGTTAAGACGTCATTCTTCAATATCAAAACTACTTGAATACAGATACTAATCATTAATTATTAAATTATTAAATATTTGTGGGCTACAATTATTATGGGACAAACTTGAAGTGCAATTTGCTACTATCATTACGGGACATAGTGAGTAATATTTTTTAAGTAGGCAACCCATCTTTTATGATTCGAAGATACACACTAACTGTTTTGACACCTTGTCCATAATTGTAGCAGCATACAATAATAAGGACAGCTGCAAACTTGCAAAAAAGAAGCAAGTAAGTAGATCGATCTCGTACTCCAATGTTTTGATAATCTTATTCCTAGAAAAGCTTCTAGAAGGTAACAAAATATTTGAAAGTGGTGCAGTACCAACTGCAGATAGTGTATCATATCAATAATATCATTGGAGATACTTTCCTATCATAACATTTTCGATAACTCATATACAGCCGTACACAACCAATATTTCGTGTCACCACAAAGGGTCATTAAGAAGTGGATGAAGCGAAATGTCATAAATGCACCCTCCCGATCACGACTATGCGAGGCTTTGTTTAGCCGAATTGGCCGGGCGCGTTATTGATATCCTTCGATATATCTCGAAAACCCCACGCGTCCTGTCCGGATGTTGCACGACACCCCCTCTGGTGTTTACCCCAGCCATTATCGTTAAGCAGAACGGTGAGATTCGATGGCGAAACGCGCTGAACATTAATAAGTGTCCCATTGTTGATGTTGCTCATTGATTTTAGCCGTGCGTGTTACTGTTGGTTTGTACGTATAATTTATATCTAGATGTACATGTTATACGGGGCGTGACAATTTAATTCCTAGAAGGCTTCATTTAAACAAATTAATCACGAGATTATACAATATTTCCTTCATAGTAGTTTCTTTGTATAATAATGCGCTGATTTAAGTAATATTCTTCATTATATATTGAATATAGATAATGCTACAGAACCATTATCTCCTTACCACAACGTTTCCTTGAAAGTATCTCTTGGTCTAGTTGGGAATTCGTTTTCTAAGTTAGAAAATACTTAATTATGACCATTCTAGGATGACTGCTTGTGACTTCTATATCAGTTCATTCTAACCATCAGATTGTGATCCAAAAAACACATCAATCCCTTACGTTGTGAGGGACTTTGTGACATGCATTTTCGGTCGTGCTCTCGGGCACCAAAAATGTAACGGAATTGAGATGAGATCGCTTTATTTGTAACGGTAAATGTTTTATAATAATAATATATATTTGTTCCTGCATTACATCGTAATGTATAGAACACGTCAAATACTTAATAAAAGTTTACATAAAAAAATTAACTTGTCACATAAACAACAAAATTTTATGTTAAAAAAATCATTAATAGTATATATGGAATTTTCTGTTAGTAGACGGCTTAAACTTGTGGATATTTAGTGTTTTTATAGATACTGGTAAGTGGTTACATACTTTCACAATTTGATGTGTGACACTTTTTGACACTAAAGTTTTAGTCGTTTGCGGCAACAGTATATTGGAATTTGTGTAACCGCGTGTAGTATGATTGATCTGTTGGTCTTTTAAAAATTCATAGTTTTCTTTGGCGAAACAAGCACACTCGTACACGAACAGTCCGGGCAAGGTAAGTATATTGTGTCTTTTGAAGCTGTCTCTACAAGATTCACCTTTTCAGATGGAAGATACTACGTATGTACGATTTCTGTAATACAAAAATTCGAGCAGCGTCGACGGAGTTTCCCCAAAAAACAACACCGTAACGAACCCTGGAATGCACGTACGCGTAATAGGCAGACAAACTGGCTTGCGACGTTACGTACTGTGATATCATTGGTAACGCATAATTAAAGATGGAGATCTTGTAAGCCAGACGAGACACGTGAGATTTCCAGTTAAGTTGGGAATCCATCTCTAGCCCCAGGAGAGGAGCTTCCTCGTCAGTGGTAAATATGCTGTTATATATAAATCGCAGAGGTTGTTTGAAGTAGCTGAAGTGCATAATGGATGTCTTTTGTACGTTTAGTTGTAAGCTACTTTGACTAAACCAATTGTCAAAAGTGGCCAGTGTCCTACATAATTCGTTCTCCAGTTCCACCCTATTGTTGTTTTTTTATTATAACAGATGTGTCATCCGCATATAGTACTGTGTTGTGGCAGCTCATTAATGTATAGTAGGAACAGGAGCGGGCCGAGTATCGAGCCTTGAGCTATGCCTCGCTCGGTCTTCTGCCAGTTGGAATAAATAAGTTTTCCCGTATTATCTTCAGAAGAAATCCTCTGTTGGCGATCAGACAGATAAGACTGAATTAGTTTCAGGCCACTCCCGCGTATACCCATTGAATTAAGCTTTTAGTAGAGCTTCCGATGGTTAACGCACTCAAAAGCCTTAGTTAGGTTCATGAATACTCCAACAGTATATTCATTTTTGTTTATTCCCTCCAAAATATTCTTTATTGTCTGATAAATTGCTCTCGTGGTGGACCTACCCTTAACAAAACCATTTTGCATTATATTTAGGACTTTATTTTTTTCAATGAAGGTATATAGTCTGTTGTAAATGATTTTCTCAAAAATTTTAGAAATGTTAGACGTTAAGAATATTGATCTATAGTTCTCCATATCGTTTTTGCCTGCCTTTCTTGTATATCAGCGTGACAGTTGATCGCTTCAATATATCAGGGAATATCTCCATAGTTTTAACAATACTTTAACAGTTTAGTTGGTATGTTGCCATGTCCTACCGAATCTGTGTTTTTCAGATTCAGAATTATATTGTATACTTCGTAAGGTGACGTTGGATGTAAAAACACAGTTTAATCAATGTGTTTGATCATTTTCATATTGACTTCAATATCATTGCCCGAGTTTTCGCACATTTTTATTAGCCAGTTGTTAACATGTGAGAGAGGTGTTATTCGCCATTGACAAACTCTTTCTAATCTCGTCTACGCAAAATTTATTCCTACTACCCTTATTGGTAACTTCTTTAACTACTTTCCAAGTGGCTGCCGTTTTATTACTAGCTGTTTCTATAAAGTTTAAAATGTAGTTCTTTTTTGTTCTCTGTATTTCATTCTTTAGATTTCTTGAGTAGTTTTTATGTTTCCTAGTCTATTTTAGTGTTTAGTGCATCTTCATACAGAATACGCTTTTGTTTGCATTTATGTATTATTTCAGCCGTCATCCAATGTTTTGGAGTTTTAGAAGTCTTTATGGTTTGCGTTTTCACAGAAAAAGTTGCGTCTATGAGACCTTGCATGGTTTCATAGTTTAAAGGGGATTGATATGTTGTGTAGTGTTCTTTTTGTATATGCTTATACTCGTTGGTTCTTTTGTCTAGTTATACTGATTGCATACTTATACGGGTAGAACTTATCGGCTGCAGGCCTCCTATGTTATTGGCTTTATAACACAGATCCAACTTCGGCCACGGGATGTCGCCACTGCGTATCACAAATACATTGAACCTTATCGTTTGTCACGAAATAAACAAACACCACGTGTTTACTAATTTAATGAACAAGAGTTGTTTGCCGTTATAATGACTGAGTCAAATATGTGATGAGCAATCTTAATCGAGTGTGGTGCACACTGAAGAATATTCTCGAATGGTAAGCTCCAATCTTCAAGGGTTCATCAAAAAACATTTAACCAAATTTATTTACGTAAAACAGAAAACAAAGTAAAATTCCTTAACATAACAAAATAACATATTATCCTCGGGATTTTACAATAATGAAAATATAAAAGTTTAGATTGATCGAAATTTACAAAAAATATAAGCGGTAAAGTGACATACGAAATAAACCTCGAGCATTTATACGGAAAGCATTGCAGATTTGAATATTTACATGTTTGTTCCAAAATAAAGACATAGATAATTTAACATTGGCTTACGGACTGTGCAACGATCTGAGTAACTTTGTAACTTTGCTAAAATACGGGAATGAATGAAATCGCGACGTTCTTTACGGACTTGTGATTTTCTAACATCTCGGCAAAACGGATATACGGAAATTATTGACGAATATGTATCGCTTATCTCGCAAAGGCCAGAAATCCGTACGATTACGAGATGTCGATGTTTTCAACTATACTTTGCAAAATCCAGATTAAAACGAAGATGCTCAGCTTAAAGGCCGGGTATAAGACTGGGTCTTTAGATCGGCGTAATCCGGGCGCAAGACTGGTCCGTCTGTTCAGCGTATGCCGGACATAAGTCATCTGAATGCAGTTCGGGACGGTTTATATAGCAGATTTCGGGCGTGACGCGCTGCTTTTTATCGTTGACGTATTGTAGCCTTGTACATGAAATGGATTACGAACGCTGTTGCACAAGTTCCGTAGGTATTGAATTTACATCACAAGTAATAACGCTCAACATAAACGGTAACATAAATGAGGTACACTTGTGTTCAAAATATTCGGTCAGGTTCTTTGAAAAGTAACTAATAAAAATGAAATAAAAGTTTAACAATGCGTGCAAGATTTATAGACTGGTGATAAAGATGAAAATAAAATATAATTTTTATATCTTTTTCTAAATTAACAGTCTTTAAACTTTGGCGAACTTGCTGATTCGTCACAACTTTAGCACCGGTTTTGAATATTTGTTTTTAGTTATTGTTCCTAGGTTATAGTAGATATTTATAAGTTTTCCAGCTTGGGTCTACTTGCTTTTATTGATCAAAATTAATTACAAATGCATATTTTTGATATTTTTAATTACTTGTGTCAAATACAACAATATATAACTAAATATTCTCAACTGATATGATTTTATCTTCACAACCACAAGCTAATTTATTGTGGCTATTACTGTAAAACAGTTTACTTTACTTTCACCTTACGAAATCAGAGGAATAAATTGCTTTATATCCTCAATATTTATAGGGTGACGAAGTACTTGAAAATTTTCTCAATGTCATACAAGAGAACTAAGAAAGAATCGCAGCACAATTATAAGTTAATGCAATTTAGTTAGTACTTGCAGCAGCCTGTATAAACTTTTCTAACCATTCTTTGTTTAATTCTTCGGCCAAAAGTGAATAACAGGACAAGAAATTGGGAAGTACAGAAGCAAACGAAGCAAACTGCTGGCGACTTCTATAAAGGAAATTTGCAGAATGAGATAAGGGAAGCTCATGAAAACTAAAACTTGAAAAAGGTCTTTTCGGAATGCTCTAGCTATAATATATGTTTTGTATATACTTGAAGCATAGTTGATCGCAATTACCCGCACCGGTGGCATACATTTGTCACGTGTGGGGGTAAAACCAACCAAATCGTTTCGGTGAAGACCATTACCAGATTTATTTTGATTAAGTGACAGTATAATTAATTTCTTTTTTTAACGCATGTTGTCGTTGTAGATGATTACCAAAAACTGAACCATAGATAGTTGTAATTAATATAGAAATGATGCTGTTAGCTCTTTAAAAATAATTAATTTCTATTTTTATCATTTTTACTCGATTGAATGTCTATTTCACAAAATTTCAATGGGAATAAATGCTAGATTAACGATATAAAACGACCATAAAATAGGCTATTAAAAAAATTACCACCAAAACGTCAACCAATCGATAAAGTCGGACGACCGAATTTGCATATTATCTACCCTCCTGGCGAAATATCACACATCCATTTAATATTTTCTAATTGCCAAGCAACGATACTCCATACAAATAAATAACTAAATCAACTCCCAGAGCGCCCTGAAAAAAAATTCCAAACAGTCATATCCTACTCGCCTTTTCCAACGTTCAGATGGCGCCACCGTACAAGCCGAAAGCGTTTGACGTGAAGGCAAAATTGACCATGATCGGAGGATATCGTGTCCATTGCCAATGATATCTGATATACGAATGTATTTTATACGGCGCGGAGAGATCGGTTAGGGGTTGCAACTCCGCATGGGCGATATGTTTGAATTAAATTTTGTATAAATTTGATCGTAGATAGGGGACGTTGTAACGGTATCAATTTGACAGTTATGGAATGATGTATTATTGCTGATTGTGTGTTTTTTCCTCGACTATATGCTTAGCGGTTCGTTCTTTTTCAACGATAATAGACGCAAGGCTTGTTTAATTTCAGATTAATCGATACGATAAGGATTGGGTACTACGTACGGTGTAGGTTGTACGTATTAATATTTTATTTTTATTGGTTTGCCCATTGGTCACTATTAGATACAGTTTATGAAGTTTGATTGTTTTATTGTTAGTCAACGTTTCGTGTCAATATATACGTAGCATCTGATAACGGAGGTAATTGAGGAAAAAATGTCACGTAAAATATATTAAACGATCGAATAATTCTAATAGTATGCGTTTAATGTCACGTTTTACTCTCATTATAATTTAAAAGCTAATTACTGGGTTGTTACCGTAAAATGGGGTGAAGCGGATTAAAATTTGATATTTTTTATATTATATTGCTACTCTGTAATTGTGACACAATCGGTTAACACTGTTTCTGTTTTCCCCCTTATTTTTTACTTTTATTTTTTTATTATTATTTGTTACAGTTATATATTCACATTGTACTACAAACAAAAACGTGCAGCAGCATTTTTCTGATGCTATAGTGGAACAGTATCCATACTTCTAATCCGTATGTTTAAAACTAATGTAGGTATTGCAAGAATCAAATTAGAATGGTTGTTTGTTTAATAGTACTTTAATTGCATTACATTACTGGAGTGGACTGTATACTAGACTAGGTATTGACCGCTTGCGCGGGTAGTTCGAACTCGACTCTTCTAGAAAAAGGTATACAAACAGTTTTGTTCCTATAACTAAATAAATCAAGTCCTTGTCACTTCTAGTTGTAGGTCACATAAATCACCCTTAGTCATAAAATTGTCAGTCACTTGAGAATAGGTCTTTTTAACGACCAACTCTTCAGAAGATTATTTATTGGTTTCTTACACAGAAGTGATTTATATAGATACATATACATCTAACCTAAAATGTATGAACCCCGTACGAAACTCTGAAGCTGAATAATCCCTCCCTTTGCAACAACTATCCAAATCGGCTTCGTTGTTTATGAACACCAATCCGCAAACATAAGCTACGAAATTCCTAAATATTTTGTCTAATGCTATACTGGATGTCCTAGATTCAATGTTAGAAGCGATATCTTCCTTATTTGTAGAGATATAGGATCGAGCAAGGTGTCGTCGAAAATAGTTTACGAAATCCTAAAGGATATACTTTTTAATACTACACCTAGTAGCCACCCTCTAAGAAACCCCCACCAATCACATTTTTTTTAATTGCACCCTCATCTTTTTTTACGTTATGACAGAAGTACGAAGCATTTGGAAATATTTAATACAAAATGATCATATATTATTTCAAAAAGTAACTGTAAATACATTAATCATTCATAAAATTAATTACTTACAGATATTGCTCAACATGATCACCATTCGACGCAAACACGCTTCAAATCGACCAATTCATTCCCTGGAAGTTGCTGCTGCGATCATATTCATTGTAACCGTCAGTACTAATATGTGTACGTCATTTAAATACTCTACAACCAACCGCGAGCTATGAGGCGAAGCGCCATCCTGTTACCACCACAACTCATTGCGCTCTGCTAATGGAATATCTTCCATTAACTCGGGAAGGTCAATATGCAAAAAAATGTAAATAACGTTCCCCAGTGTATGGACTAATGATACGTCCATTAAAATATCCGCACCACACGTTGACACCCCATATTGCCTGAAAATGAGTCTCACGCACCGAATGAGGGTTTTGTTGAGCCCAGTAATGGTAGTTATGGCTGTTCATCACCCCATTGTTATGAAATCGTGTCTCGTTACCACAACATGTTATTGGGATCGTCAGATCATCGTTTAACATTACTTGCATTACAGCAATGAATCTTAGTCTCCGTTCAAAATCTGTAGGCCTCAATACTTGCAACAACTGAATATTTGTGGAACTTTAGTATCCTTCAACATAAGCCAGTACATTTATTTGCATTTTCTTTGTTCTAACTGGTGTTGTTACGTTCTCCTGATTTGAAGAACACTGCCGCTAGTCGTCCGCTTCGGTGTATCTTTCTTGCGAAGAGGGAGGACCAATTGCTTTGCTTAGATGTATAAAATACTTGCTTATTTGTTCGATCGCAACGTTTATATGTCTTTCATAAATTCGCAACGTATATTTGTATGTACAATTTTAAACGCACTTAATACGAGTGCGTGGCATTTTGTTACCTTAAATGTGTCTTCAGTATCGCAACGCTTATTTGTATATTCATTCGCAACATTTACATGCATTATTGGGGCCACCACCAAACCCTTGACGGAGCTCGAACGTCTGGTCGCGGAGACAGTAGCAGAATATAGCCGAAGACGACTACCCAGACGTTCTAGTTATTTAGTGTATTTGCTATACCACCTCCAGTATGCACTGCTCCGTCTCGCTACTGCCTCCCTACAATAGTTTTCAATTCTCACATTGTATGCCGGTGATATTGTTACATGTATGTTAAATGAATTTAACCCTACATTACGCGAATTTAGTGAAAAAAATACGTTTAAATGTACCAGGGGATTCAGAATACGAAAAAAGTATTGAAAAAAATCCAAATTTAGAAAAATGCATTTATTTTTAGATTTTTATAAATGTAGCAGATGTGATACACAGTGCTTCCAACTATTTCTTTTAAATGCATATCTAAGAGTTATGAAATTGTAAAAAACAGTTATTACTTTTATTCGAACAAAGATTTAGTCCACATTTTTGGCATTTTACAAATGAAAATGACTTCCACCCAGGTAATTTGCATCGCTGACGGGTATGTTGATATAGATATAGGAAGTTGTTGCGGAACGCTGTTTTTTTAGTTGTATCTTCTTCTCAGTGTCAGAAGGCCTACCTCGCTTGACGTAGTTTCCAATACCAATCTTGCATAAACAGTAGGCTGTATCTACTCTAAATTCGGCAAGCTTCATATAATTGTTTTCGCCTTTTTGTTCTGTTACTCATCTGTAGAATAACTAGGCATTAACTAATATCTGATCAAGAAGATAGAAGGTAAAATAATCGCACATACCATTTCCTTGATCGTATTTTTATGTTGTATCTGCCAATAAGGCTGTTCATCAGATCTACGTCAACTTCTACGTGTCAACATGTTTCTTATTTTTTCTATCAAACCCTTTCAGAGTTGTCTTGGGAAGTTCTCCTGTGTATATCGAAAAAAGGCAAACTGTTTTATTATCCTTCCATCCAACACAAGAAACATCTACACCATCATAATTGCAAACATATTCGCACGAAGAACCTCTTGGCATTTTATTGAATTCCTCTTCACTTGGAAGTTTACAGTTGTATATTCTAGTATAGTAATTATCAAAACAGAAATTTTTTATTCTTAGGAACAATTCTAAACAACCTTTGTACCAAATTTCCAGTAGCACCTAGATTCTCTTCAGAGTTACTTATAGGTTCATGTTTACCTCTTCCAGTACAAACTTCTACGTTATACGCAAATCCTGATACCCCTGCTAAAATGAATAATTTGATGCCCCATTTATGGGGTTTGGCAGGCATATATTGCTTCAAACTATGTCTGCCTTTACTAGCGTTCGTCCACTGATAAATACTTCTCTAATGGAATTGATTGGTACTTCGATAAAAGACTTTCTATTACTGGTCCAATTTTGAATAACTTGTCATCGCTTGGCTCTTCTTTGGATAACATTTTTCTGTTGTCATTGAAATGCAAAAACTGACGAATTTTATCGAATTTCTTTTCGCTCATTGCATCCCTTATATGTGAAAATCCTAAATTTGTGGTCCAATGGGACCTTATTTTAGGCATATGTACAATGAACATATAAATAAATATAACTAAATATTTACGAATGTCTTCTTCTGTAATATTTGCAGGCTTATTTGGGTCTAGTTGAAGTGCATACAAATTTGATTCGTCTACTATTTTTTGCACAAGTTCATTAGAAAAAAAATATTTAAAAAATGAATAAGGAGTGGAAAGGTTCATAATTTCAGAACATAACTGTTCGTTGCCTTTGAAAGGTTTTGCGTCATGGTCTAATACTAAATTCTTTTTCTTCCAAGCTAATAAGCTTCTGTTTTACTGATAGCATCTTGATCTTTATCATTACCCTGTACTTGCTCACCTAGTAAAATACCACCTTCAAACTCTATTGCGGTATTCTCTATATCAACACTAGCTAAGCTTTCTTCTTCCTTATTATCTAAATCTGATCTATCGCCATCTAAACCATCTACGCTATGCAAATCCGAGTTTTCATCCCAAAAGTTTTCAGCATACCATTCTAACTCATTTGGCCTAAGTGAACGTTTTCTACTAACCATGACTGAAGCAAAACCGCTATGTATCTAATTTTATACAACCGAAACACATCCAAATAATCGCTAGAAAAAATCATGTAATAGCAAGTCAATATATTCAGTGTAACAAAATAATTATATATACTTACAGTTATTATACGATTACACTTAAAAATGACGACAAACTGAAAAATTTGAGTAAGTCCAAGCACTGTATAACAATTGGTAAGAAGATCTTAATCTCAACGTGTGCAAAGACATAATTTACGTTTATATACTGCTTTGCAATTTAAGGTTAGCAGATATGATACAACTCGTTTCTAAGACAAAGTACTTGACATATAGCCAAATATAGGTGATTCAAATGAGTTGTAACAGATATGATACAATACGTAATGTAGGGTTAAATTAGTTTTTGTATTACATACGTACACATACAATGTTTTAAATGTATACAATTACAATATACACAAGTTTATAAGAAATAAAGCAAACGAAATGGTGAATTTACAACTAGCACAAATGAAATATTAAATTTACAAAGTAAAACAATAAATGACGGCTTTACAAAATAGAATAAATGTAGTACCGAATTTGTTAGCGTAAAAAATAATATAATATTAAGAAACCTCAACAGGTGTTACACGATGAGAATGTTTTAAATTTAATGGAAATGAGCCCGTTCGCATTTTAGCTTCAACACAAGGAAATGCCATATGTGATGGCTATTAAATCGCTCTCCATAAAGTGTTGCTGCTTCAGAATTTCTATGGCACTCTCCATAAATTTGGAGAAACATTAGAAGGCATTTTAAAGATTTTATAACAATACTACTTCACCATGTAGTTAATTATAGGTACGTAAACTTTTTTCGCAAATCGAAAAAATATCTGAATCCTTTTTGTTCGAACAACCTATACGATTGTATAGTAATTTGTAGTATGTTTTTATTAGCAGCTGTTTATTAAATGAATTTTTTATTTATACCGTTGTATTCTTAACTTCTAGTACTTCAATCATAAAGTCAAAAAGATGAGGGGTGGAATTTTAAAAAATTGGTTTATGGGGAGGTTTCTTAAAGGATGGTTTACTAGAGCTAGATTTAAAAAGTATACCTTTTAGGATTCTGCAAACTATTTTCGACGACGGACGCTGAGTCCTATATCCCTAGAAACAAGGAAAATATCGCTTGTAACATTGAATCTGGGACACCCGGTATAATACTCTTATTAGGCATCTCTTTTAAGATGTATCTATATTTAGCCAACATTTAAACGACTTACTGCCGATACTATTTTCTACTTGCGTCTGTAAACACTACTAGTGTAACAATTCGTCTATTGTTACACTAACATTTTTAACCGAGTTGATCTAATTGAAATGATGTTAGTTTTGTTTATTTCAAAAGAAGAAACTTATACGTATAGTATGGATGAGAGTATCTACTTAGATACTCTAATCATTGAAATTGTCGAAATTAATAGCTATATCGACCTCTCAAGAAACATATTGTACTTTATGCTGTTTAGAAAAAGACGCACATTAATTTTTTTTAAATTCTGCATTAGTTTATTGGATTCATTAGTTTTAGCATTTTTTGTAAAGGAAATGATATGATTTACCTCATGGTTGTATTCGGGAATGTAACACAAATCAATTTTAATGCAATTGAATTTTTGAACTTTGCCATAGAATTTGTACCTCCTTTGTTTTTAATCTTTTATTTTTTATGAACGCTTAAAATGGTAGAGGAAATGTTAACTTTATCAACGACAACCGTTAAAGCGCGAAACATTGGGGATATGTACCCATGAATATTTCCCATTTCCGAAACCCCATTACATTATCTTCTCTTATCGCTAATATAATTTAATTTCTACCCAAAACAGAAGCCACAAATTCGCCAACAAATCAGCAACTTTGCCTATAACGTTTAATTACTGGCCCCCTGTCTCTCGCAAGAATCCGAGATAAGGGGCTCGCTTGTCTTTCACCACTACAACAACAACAACAAGAACGACCCCAAGACTTTCTCCTTCGCCTACTAGACTCGATATTCCACCATACCGTACTATCCCACCAATCAAACGGAAGCCTATTCCCAGGACGTACGGTCGGGCGTTCGTTTCCGTGCTCTCGCTAACCGAAATAGTTAAGATTCGAACATGAGCGGGCGAAACCCGCATGGCAATACGTACACTATGTCGAAGACACGGACAGGGGAGCTATAACCGGTTCCCGCCAATTCTCAACACTGTCAGATCAAGACCGGAAGTCTTAAATTAAATTTAATCAAAGCGTCCTTGTAATGCGGTTGAGGAGCGGACTAAGAATCGTGAATAAGCATGAGCTGGAGTACGAGGTGGTATATGGATGTTAAGATTTGTTACTGTTGTTCTGTTGCGTTATGTTTACAGCTTACAGCTCACTGCAAAAATATTTGTTCAGGTAGAAATAATTGAATTAAGGTTAAGTAGATTGTGACGTACCCTTAACCGTCCGCACTAATTTAAAGGCCTCTAAGTTAAGAAAAAGAGCGTTAAAATTAATGTAACCTGTTTTTCTGTAGACTCTTTAAATTACTTCACTACTTTTATTCAATTGATCAACTTAATTTCTAATTAGTAATTTTAATTTTTATCTTGTAAATTAATTTTTGAGAAAACCCTACATACTACTTTTGAAAAACCTGTGTATATCTTTCGTTAGAGTCGATTGAAATTGTGAGTTGATGTATCGGTAACGAGTGTTTTGCTTGTACGCGTCACGTACAAGGCCAACGAACGTTGTAGGACAAGAACATGTGACGTAATGTTCTCAAACAGTATATAATGACCCCGAATTCGCCATTCAAGTAAGTCGCTCTTATCGTGACTCCAAGAAATTGAGGTATGCTAGGTCGCCGGCTAGTGATCATAAGTTTCGGCTCTGCGAGGTTGTGGTCGGTGTTTTAGGAAGATCACGGCTAAGTCGAGTCTGGGGAAATATTCCTCGGAGAGTCGGACTTGTCGCGATAACCAGGGCTTATTTTTCTAAGTCCGAAAGTATCCCTGAAGTAGTCGGCGTCAGCAGACAATTCCATAATATTTTACCTCCAGCACCCCTGTAAATACAGCCATCAGCTGTTACCGCCGTATTCACATTGAATGTTGTTATGCTATTCTTGGAATTTATTTCGTTTTAATTATGTAGTTAACAGAAATCAATTTTGTTTTGAATGTGTTATTCAGAAACTTAGGATAATAAAGAAACTACATATTATCTACTTATTTCAATTATTAGAACGTACCTTGGTCTCCGAAAAAAGCTATTCTGGACGATGCACAAATAAAGTAACGTTTGCGGACGCCTGAATTCGTCACTAACAATAAGATCTTTAAAACCGACATTGTTTTTCCAAACTTCAAATTATTCGAGCAGATGTCAGGTGTTTCGACATTGATACCGTAAGGCGACATCCATGAGTGGATGTTAACTTGCTAAGCCCACAAGCATATTTTCCTCGTAAGTAGTCGACGACGTATAAGATAATTTAAAAGAGAGTTTTATCCTTTTGTTCTGAATCATAAGCATAAGATAAAACATAAAGAGAATTTTAAGGCGAATCATTCATTCGCTTTATTAGTACGCACAAACAATGGTATGAGGAACTTTTTCGTATGATTTATATTTCTCGAGATATTCCTCTGTCAAGATTAAAATGGGATGCCCGATACATCAATGTTCGATTTGCAAGCGAAAAACATTTTAAAAAATGCAACATGCGAAATTTTTCGGACAGCAATACTGATTAAAGGAAAAACGCAATATCAGACGTAATGCAGATTGAAAATAACGGGAAGAGAGACAATACAAGTAAATGAATGTTACGTGTAGCTGTAGTATGCCCATATTACATATTATTATTGCTTGTAATTTCCTTTCAATATTGCATTGCAATCCATCAAACCTTCTATGATTGTTTAACCTGATTCGAATGAATGATTTCTTAAGTATCGTTAATTTAACACAAATTAATTCTGTGGTTAACGCTACAAAAATATTCCTTGATTTAGTCTTTACCAATGTTCAAACCGTTACTGTTGAGAGAGAGAGAGAGAGATGTATCCATTAGTAACTGACGATAGTGATCACCCCAGCTTTGCAATTGGTGTGCTAACCAAATTGCCGCGAACTATGCGTGGTAATAAGAATAATAGAATTTATAATTTTAAGCGAGCAGACTTTATTAATTTGTGCAATAATTCGTTTTTATCAACAGATTGGACATTTATTTTCAGTTTCGCTAATATGTATTATGCTTGTACAGCGTTTTATCCTGAAATTTATAAATACTTGAATGCTTTTGTGCCTTTCGGATTATGCCTGTATCGATTGTCTCTCTTAAGGCCTCTACTTCCATATGGAAAATTGACAAATCAATACCTGTATTCAGGTGAAAAATCTCACGCTTCTAGCCATCGCCCTATAGCGTTATTAAATAATTTTGCAAAAATTTTTGAGAAATGTATAAATATCTCTATGCTCAAGTTAATCCCTGGATTTCGACTAAAATTTCAATTTTATACCAACATCTGGAGTTCCTCAGGGGAGTAATTTCGAGACACTTTTGTTCATAAAATTTATTAATGATTTGTGCTCCCAATTGAATTAAAAGTTATTGTTTGCTGACTATTTGAAGTCGTATATCACTATTAATAATACTCAAGACTGCAATTATTTGTTCAACCAGATATCTTCCATCTGTGGTGTATCAACAACAATCTAACAATAAATATTGGCAAATGCAAAGTTATACCCGTAAGATAACACTAATTATTCACGTTTACTTCTTAGCTGGATCTCTTTCACTTAGAGACTATTCTATAAGAGATTTAGGTGTCATATTCAATTCATAAATGACGTTTCCTGCAATTTTCTTCCACAACGGCTATTTCTTCTCTTTACTTCGCTTTTGTTCGGTCAAAATTAGAATACGCTTCGTTAATCTTGTCGCCCATCTTCAATTATCAGATAATCTTACTTGGACAAATACAAAGAAGGCGCTGCATTACAAAAATGTTAATACTTACCACGCGTAAGGCTTTAGTCATAAAACTTTACTTGCAATATTTAGTGTTGAATCATTGGAACTTCGTCAAAAGCAAGCTGAGTATAAATTCCTATTTCATTTACTCAATAATGGTCTTGATGGACTTGAGTTGTTAGCATGTATTAACTTTCTAGTTCCTCGTCCTGCGCCTAGACAGACAAACCTATTATATTGTCCTGCGTCCAGGACTAATATTGCCATCAAGTCTCCATTGCACAGGGTTTGTAGTAATTTCAACTCTATTATTAAGAAACTGGTGGATATATACATACTCTTTGCCATCTTTGTTAGCAATGAGTACAGAATCAATTCATTATGTGTAACAGCATGTAATCTTTTTTTCTTTTTTTTTAATTGTGATGTGTTAATTGGAATTTGAATTTGTAATTTAGTTGAGATCTTTTTAGTTATTTTTTTTATCTTGAATTTAATAAACATATGTACCTTTTCTATACTTTGCCTTGTAATTGAATATGTTTCCGGACAGAATGTAAAGCCCCTTTAATGTATAAATTAGCAGGATCTATCTCGAATGAAATCGTTTTTAGAAAGAAGGTATTATGTTAAAAACACTTAACATTTTATTATTATTTTGTAAATTCAGCGTTTCATTTTTTGCCTTATTTTATAAGTTCAATATTTCATTTTTCAGCTTTTGTATACTTTCATATATTTCATATTTACATTTACTAAAATTTTAACGTGTACACATTCAATGTAAAAATAGATTTAATTTCTTGTAACGTACGCAAATATTGCAAAATCTATAGCGCACGAATTAAGACTTGAATGGTAATTTAAATATCCGTATGGTGGAGCTACCGCTAACGCCTCTCTTGGAAACGAGCGCTAGATAAAGAGTTACTGCCGAGGAAGAAAACATAATACCACTATTGTCATCCGTCACTCCTTCGCTTACGCGTAACATAACGTTTATACATCGCACAATTTTTGGTTTCCATTTTTCTCACTTCTGTAGGGGACAGCAGCATGAGCAATAGATACATACTAGAGGTGGTGTATCAAATAGATACAAGAAATAACGAGAGCGTCTGGGTAGCCGTGAGTTGTATGGCATTTTTCAGCTATTTCCTGCTGTCGTCCGACCAGACGTTCAGGCTCCGGTAGGGTTTGGTGGTGGTCCTAATATTACATGTGTAAACGTTGCGATACATATAAATGCGTACACGAAATATGAACAGAATTCAGGAAACCAAATTATATAATTGATATACACAATATTTATGTATTTGCATGTTTATATGAGAAATAGTACGTTTTTATCCTTTTATAGTACAAAGGGAACTGTTTATTTAAAAATTACATACATCTAAACATAAGCAATTGGTTCACTCTCTTCACAAGGAAAATACACCGAAGCAGACGACTAGAGGCATTGTTCTTCAGACCAGGAGAACGTAACAGTGACCAAACAGTATCTATGTCACTCGAAGTTTGGTCTAATGTTCACAATAATCCCATTATGTGCTTCACTATACAAATATCTCTGGATATTCCCATACAACTGAATATTTGCCTGAAATAGCGAAAGATGCAAATGAATCCAAATTATTTTGAAATTATTAATTTTAATATACATATATCAAAAATTAGGACACTTTTATACACTCTCATCTCATTTTATCATAGAAAAATTAAATGCATGAGAGAGATTCAGCAGCGTATTTGTTTTATTGCTGTTAATTAATGATGTAGAAATTCCTTGGACAGATAATATGTACGCTATTTAATTTGTTATTTAGACATTTTTGTTGAATAACATGTTTTGTAGATTTGCTGTTGGACTTGTTTTCGGAGTCAATTGAAAAGCTATGCCGCTACATTTAATAAAACGCAAAACTTTTTGAAGATATTTTTGAATGCACCTGTATCTTTTAATAGCCATTCCTTCAAAAACAGTTAACAGTCGCATCTTACGCTACCTACCTATTCCCTTTTCAACTCCATTCACCATCCCCTTCCACATACACACCCCCCTTTAAAAAGGGTGACGAAAATATAAGTTCTAATTTGTAATTTCTCCGACTGCGTTAGAGCAACTCCTCTCTAAGACTCTTCGCCTCGAGAGGGCCGTTAAGAAGTTGCGGAAAGTCGCACAATTTTGATTATTAAGCTTCAGCAGCATCCGCATCCGAATCTGGTCTTTATCCTCTCGCTTACGTCCTGACGACGGTAGGCTTTCGCTATTCGGTCGGGTCGACACACCGACACCAGTACGCGATTAAAATTATTGCGAATGTGGCGCCGCCCCATCTCTCGCTAAGTATGATTATATTATTTAAGGTGTTATTTCGGATGCGTGTGTTTTGTTTTCGGACCCGGCGAGAGCTGGATAGAAGGAGAGCGCGTCGTACGCTGATGCTGTCTCAGTCTATCGCATCGTCCGATAACCGGAAAAGCAACGAAGATAGGCGCGATCGTGTGGTAAGATTCTGCCGGCAATGCGCCATATTACCGTAAAGTATCTTCTTCGAGAGGAGGATGGATGTAGAGGTAGCCGAGGAAGAGAAGGACATTTCGCGCGATTGTTCTTAATATTCAGTGCGTTTTCTCGGCGATATTGACGTTAGAGGTTTTAATGACGCGGTCTTACGCGAATAAAGCTGCAGTTGTTAAGGGAAAGTCGTTTAGAATATGCGAAAGTTATGTTCTTCTCGCGGATGTTAAATTTGAGGTTTCCGTAATTATTATTATTTCGTATTTACCTAAAAACCGGAATGGAATAAGACAAATTTTTGACATATATTCACTCACTTCAGAACCTAATTCTAACAAACTCAGTATTATCCGTGTTAGTTTCCACTTGGCACAACTCTATCTGTTTGATATAGAACTGCTTAAGTTATCGTAAGAAAACAATCATGTAAAGTTAATACGAAACATGATCACTAATTTCAATCATTCAAATTAACATTAGGAAAACTTTACCAACATTTTAAAACACACTTATTTGCATATACATAGGTTATCTTTCAACATTACAACCAGTAGCGTACTTAGACGGGAGCGATGGAGACGTTCCGCCCCGGTCTAAAATATATAAAAGCAAAAATAAACAATATAATAATGTTCTAACATTCTAATCAACAGAAACAATTATTATAATAAATTTTTACAAAAATACTTGATACCTATGTCACGGTGTAAAATCCCTGCTGTATAAATAGCTCGCTAAATATCGTTTTATCTAATGTCTATTTCGATAGATGACGCCTCCTATTGGGCGAATATTTACATTTATTATTTCAAAACTCCATTATAGAATTACATCTTGCTATTGTTATACGCTGGATTTCAATTTATTTACATTTAATGAGTATTTTTAGTTTTTAAAAATCTCTAAGTAAAGTACCGAAACAATTTTCATACCCCCACATCCACCTGTTGCAATCACGTGATATTAGCATTAGTTTGTTTAGCTGCAAGTTTGGAAGGACGTATGTAGCCTCAAGAGGTACGACTAGCACTTATTCTGAGGCCACTTTGATGGAATATCGTTTCTGGGATCTAAGGCCTACCTAATCAAGTATCGCATCGTTTCCAATCGTAAAATTCACCCTTTTGCAATAGTTTGTTCACTTTCGTTATTTTATTTGGTCATATCGCTACAGAACGGATCCTTAGGGACATAGCATATAGGGTTTAATTTCGTATAACGTTTAATTTTGCATGACCGTTATTCCCGCGTATTTCTCGAAAGGACGCTATTACATCATCGCTTTGTTTTCCTTATTTACTGGTCATTATCTTCCGTATTTTGAATATACTTGCTTGTCTATTCATTTCTGTTTTGCAACTACAGTCACTACGACATGCACAGATATATGTTTAAATATATTTCACACATACTCACACGTTTGTTCTAAATATATATCACATGTTTACATATTTTTTTATTTTTAATATATTTAATTTTGTGCAGTTTTCTTATACCTATTGTTTAGTAAAAGTATTTTTAACATACATGATGACAAATTGTACAATAATATAAATCATACTGTAAATTTTATACTATCTATGTTTACTTGTTACAAGTTAAACAAGTTAAAATGACACAAAAGAATAACGAGCACAAAGAACGAAAGTATGACAAATGCAGGTTATAATAACAATAAATAATTAAAATAATTTACGCTTTTGGAATTGAGACTTGGCAGTTTGGCAATTGTTATGATTACTTTGCTTAGCAACGCGCTCTTTAGATCAGTCTGGCGTCACAAGAAACAATTTGGCGCTCTTTCCTAGCGAACTTTACGTAACAACAAAAATAGTTTACCAAAACCTTTATTGCTGGATATTGTTATATTCCTTAAGTTAAAGTGTAACATATGTGATATTGTTGGATTCGCCTTTCGATTATCTTTCTGAAACCGTAAGCATATATAGGCTGTTCCATTTAAAAAAGAAGGTTGACGTCACTTCCGGTGAAACTGGAAATACAATTGAAGTGCCGATAACGGTAAAAGTTAGTTAAAAAAAAATATAAATCGACCTATTTTTTTCTAAAAACGCTAGCTTCTGTCGCTTAAAAATTAGCATGGAGGGTAGAATACTTTAGGACCGCAGTGTATAAGATGGCAGTTTTAAATGATATACAGAAGCATTTTTGCGGTGTAAATTTGTAGTTTGGTGCAATGGCTCCGATTAATATAGCTTATGTGTTAAACATGTTACGCAACGTTTCAATTAGCCAACACTCTCAAGAAATTGAGCTGCATGATATCTTGAAAGATATGATCATAAGTTCTAAACAAGAATGCATATTATCTCTTGAATATCTACCATGATTGAAGCTTAAATGATTAGAAGAACTATATGATGCGCAATTTGTGGAAGATATAACAGAAGATGAAGTAGACAATTTTGAAAATGTTGCATGTTGGCCTGAAGAAGAAGATAGTGGTATTACATCCTATAGGTAACTACGGTAAGAATTTCGCATGTTGCATAATTAATGTCATTAAAAAAACTCTTTTGTTCCATATATGTACATATATTCTTTTCATATGACTATTACCAAATGAGCCATCACTTGCTGCAAATTAGATATAAAATAACATATTCAGTGTATTGCGTGTAACATTCCGCTTGAGGCCATCAAAAACGACCAATCCCAGATTTTAATAATACATTTCGCCCATCCATACGCGTCCTCACGCCTAATACTATATGATTATTGTTTTTTTCTCTCTAGTCATCGCATTACGCGTACGCTCATAACACCGGAATTTCTTCGGCATTACACTAACCAACCTATTTATAATAAAAGTGGATGGAAGGATGCGGCAGTGATTAACCGCGTAATCCGCAATGCGAAGCGGGGTATATCGTGGGGTTCGTGGGACGGTTAGTATAATATGGATAATAGTGAATAAAAGAGGACACTTTTGAGGAGTGAAGGTGTGTTTCCACGCCGAAATCAAGTCGAATTAATTATGCTTTTTCTACGCGGTAAAAATTCTTGTCATTTCGTATAATTACGTTACAACCTGCGATAACAATTTCATTTGTTTTATTGTTTCGAAGTGATATACGAAATACGGGCTAGAGAAAAAAATTGTTAGATAAGTAAAACGGAATGATGACGGACATGGTTTTGGTTTTTTGAGAGATTGAGTTAATTACCAGGAGTAGTTCAACGCATGCTGTTTTTTTTTTTGTTACGGTTGGCGTGATATGTAACGAAAACCAAGGGTGTACTACAATATGAACAATACAATAATGAAAATTGTAGTGTTATCTTTTGTACTTTTCAAAACCATAATTATTGATTAATACCACATATTCGTCAATGTTTCAAATTGCAGGGTGGCCCAAAGTAACTTCACAATTATCAAGTTAGCGTAAACAATTTATCTTACTTACAAATAACAAATATAAAATATTACATATTTATGTATCTACAGGATTTCTTTTTATAATCAAAGTGTTTCCTTTCTGCATTAATACACAGTTTAAGCCTATCTGGAATATTCTGACACACACGTTCACACATGTGGGTATTCGCATTTAGGTTCTCGAAGGCATCCTCAGTGTAGGCTTTCAGATCTTCAACAGTTCGTGGTTTCTTCGCATACGCTTTAAGGGCATTCTCTACCAGGTTGTGGTATAGGCAACTACATGTAAAAATGCGCCATCCTAGGTGAAAAATGGATCGAACAGTTTTAATTTTCTTTTCCAAAATATAATCTTTAAACCTTTATCTGCGATTGCACCAGTTATTTTTACAAAATTATTAAGATTAAACCTAAAAAATTAATCTAAAGTCTTCAAGTCCTTTCAAATATCAAAGAAAAGGCTATTGATTTTAATTTTTGATGCAATTAGAAAGATGTACAAAATTAAACCGGTGCTATCGTAGGTTTCAAGATTCAGAATTCAATATATTTTATTTCATTCAAATATATTGAAAAATAATTAAGATATCTTGACGCAGATATTTAACACTCAATAATAATAATAATAATAATAATAATAATAATAATAATAATAATAATATATTCGTTTATTGTGCCAGTATTAGAAATAAAATAGAAAATTGTTTACAAAAACATTGGATTCGTATCTTAATGTATACAATAAAGTAGTGTCAATTGTATCAGTTAGATACAAGTAAATGCAATACCGGAGCAAAAGGATATAGGTCAACAATAAGTAACCTGGGCAAATATGCGATAACAGCCAGAGGCGTGGCGAGCGCATAAAAGTTTACACATAAAATAGAAGGTATGAAATAAATTATAAAACGTGCTGAAACACTTACCGTTTCAAAGTCTTCCGTGAAATCACGAACTGGGTAACATCTGTTAAATATTTGAATCATTAGATATGTTTCCATAGCTGTTTCAGTCAAGTGAGTACGACGTGCGGAATCAATGTTTTTTAATCCCGAAAACGACCGTTCGACATCTAGCGATGTTATATTTGCATATTTAAAATAATCTTTAAAACAACTTAATGCATCTTCACACGCACCTTCACAAATTTGTCTTAATATAAGAAAATCGGAGTCTTTCTCTAAAACACTTTCAAATTTTCGTATTACACACCAATTTGTTTCGCCTTTTACAGCACATAACTGTACGTGAACATCATTCACAATTTGAATAGAATCCACTCGCGATATCGAAACATTTTGTAATTTTTCTATTCCCTCCGCTAATCCGAAGTAATTGTTGCGAATAGTTCGTAAATCTCTTTTAACCTGACTATCTTGAAATATTTTCTGGCTCTTCTTGATTGCTGCAGCTTCTGTCGGATTGAATTTTAATACTACCTTCTTTACTTGATCAAAGTATTTGTTGTAGTAAAACGCAGCCTACAAACATGTTCCCCAGCGTGTAACAATCGGCTGTGGTGGTTCAGGTAAATCAGGACACAGTTTGTGAAATAGTCGGGTACGTTTCGGGGACTTTAGAAACACTGCCTTTGTACTAGCAATCAATGCATTTACTAGTGGAAAACATGTAGGAATCGTTTGTGCCGCAAGATTTAGAGTATGGATTTTACGTGTTACATGTAAGAAGTTACCACTGTGTTCTTTAAGCCACAGTTAAACGACAGTTTTTTATCTCTCAATTCCGTTTTCATTCTCATTTCTATATGTTCACGAGCAAATTGCACTACATTTCGTATCGATGTCCGACTAGGTAATTTACAGTCCGCATATTTATTCCAGAAGGAGACAAATGCTTCTTTGTCTAGTGAACGAAACGATAGGTTACATAAAATAAGAGTAACACATAAATCAAATGTAAATTTTTCTTGGTCTCGTATGCCACTTTTTGCAGAAGAATGCTGTTTGCTTTCGATGTGACGTTGACAATGGCTTCTGGACCAACACATTAAAGGGATTTTATAAACTAGACATTGAATTTTAGCGCCATCAAAAATTAAGTCCGGCATGTCCACTATAAAGTTTTTAACTGTCTCTGCCATTGGTCGTTTTCGCGACGTACCTAACTGCGACATTTTTAAAGCAAACATAAGCGTACAATTACGAAATAAGTTACGACAGCCTACATATACACAGAACTACTCACATACAGCATCGATTTAGTACTGACGCTGTGAGCGCGTGAAATAAATAATCTCCGACTCCGCACCACATATCTACTACACTGACTGTTCGCTGTTTGCCCAGACTACCTATAACGATTAGCGTTGCCGCCTAAGTTATGCACGCAGTCCCTACTTATCAGTTTCCCTAAATAATCCCACACACTTATAAATTCTGATCAATTGCTGCTGTACGCGCTCGATATGAGTGCAGATTTTACGAAGTACGTAATACATCTTATTTGATAATTTTTATCCCTTTGCTGGACTTCAATGGATACTTAAATGTAATATTCTCATATATGAAGCAAAGAAATCGTCCTCAATTTAAATTATAAACACAAACAAATTGTAAAAGTATATTTAATTTCAAATCAAAAACACGTTTTCCAAATCTCATTGATGGGACTTTATATCAAAATGCACTGCTGTTACTATAATAGGTCTTCAAATGAGTAATCATTTGCTGCATTATCACTAACATGGTACCATTTAGCGACTTCCTAGTTTGTAAGTACATAATTAAAAAGAATACTATTTGATAGTATAACCACGAGATACAAATAAAGCAAATCAAAAATAACAAAGGAGCAAACGATCGAGAGAGGCAAGGATAATCAACTATAGATGTAAACTGGAGGTATAAAACATGACTAGAGTTTAATACGATCCTCTCATGGTAGTGGTTACATTACAGTGCCCATGTATTTTTACGGTTATTACATTACGGAACATTAGTACGTTTCAAACTGATCGCTAATTTTGAAACTAGATAATTTACTTTTAAGCAATTTGTACTTGGGTATCTACCCAAGAGTCTTAGTTTTAACAAATATCTCACAATCAGAAAATTTCTGTTAGAACATAAACACATATTCGTCTTTAACACTTAAGGAAAATATATGAAGACATCTTTATAAATTCAACAAAGGAAACGAGCAACCCCTCCTTTTCGTTCCCATCCACTTCGATTGAAAGGAAAAACGGCGGTTTCTTTAATACGCAAGCGACTTTTTCGAAGGCTACAAATTGAATGCGATCTTCATTCATAATAGAAGAGGATATTCGTAGCCGATATGCCTACGAGGAATATATATACATATACAAAGATCTCCGCGTCAAGTGGAGAATCATACAACACGTACGCGAAAAGCATCCCTTCACCCTTACTTCCTCCTCCTCCTCCCTTTCCTTGCCTTTTTTATACCGCGCTTTCGATAACTGACACGTTAAACTTTAAACATGTAAATTTTGCTATCGCCTCGCGGGAATCGCCGCGTCTTTCTCATTCGATTCGCGACGGGGCTGTTGTTGTCGCTTCTCCTACCACTCTCTTTTTTCCTTGGTTGATATTCCTCCTCTTATACGTGCTTATATAATGGTGGGTATAGCACGGGCGCGCAGTGTTTGAACGTAATTGGGTATGACGACGAATCAAAAAACGAAGAGGATCTTCCGAAGAGAAAATCAAACTCGTATGAGTCGCGACAGGCGTTTTAAAATGTATGCATATTTAAAGAAGGGGTGGCGGTATGGATTAATGGGTAAGTACGGAGATCCACGTAAGTGAACGTGGCGCATGCTGCAGCGAGCTCTATTGTCTTTTACAGGAGAAATATTCGAATATCTATCTTCGGGGTAAATTGACAGCATCATATACTAAAGGTTACATATACTATTTTAAGTAAATATACTCTACTGTAACCTTGAAATTTTGTTAATTCGTTATAATTCTATAATCAGTAAGAAGCGGATCCCATATTAAATTAAAATTCTTTCAGACTTATCTCATAGTTATTTGACGAATATAATGCATTCTTTTGAAGTGTTTAATCTTACATATTACTTCTGATCTTCGAGGATGAATCATTATATATTCGGAGGAGATTCGCCACAAGAATTATTACCGTTAGGACCGGAAATTACCGCTTTCCAAGCGGAAATCCCGCAGAAACATCGTCGTAGAAACATCATCCTGTTTACTGGTACATACAAGTGGTACCCACAATGAACTGCTAAAACGTCGAATCTACTACTAGACTGTACAGAGCTCTATCCTTAGTCTCTGAAACAAACATCAACGTAATATGGCTTATAAGGCCCACAATAGAAATCCTGAAAAGGAAGAAGCGAATGGAGTGGTAAGTGGGGATCGGGCACGGCGGTTTACTGCCCAGAATCTTCCAACCTAGCGCCTGTGTCTGCGCTTTAAGAAAGAATCAGAATTACAATCCGTGAAAATTTATTGAAGAGATGGGATGAAGCTAATTCCCACCGCTCTTTTAAGGTCACATTGATTTGTTCTAAGAAGCGGATAACATGAAGATACCTGAGACCATCCAGTAGAGATCTTCGTATGGTTCTAGGGATTTCTTAGGATGGAATTAACCAGACACATGTCATGCAGATGCTGCCAATCCCAAAACAAGGCAACGGATCACTTCCTCTGCAAATGTTCAGTGCTGGCGTCAATAAATAGGACCAACGAACGACTTCGCAGTGATTTGTGTAACAGTTTAGTGGGATCCCCAATAGAACCTTATAGTATTTAGGCGTAGTGTGGCCTAGACGTTGTAGGGTTTCTCGCTCTTTCATTGAACTCTTTAAGGTACTTAAGCACTGCCAATAAAGGAGAATCTACTACGCAGTTAAACGAATAATATATAATTTGAAAAGCTTCGGATCGGTCAAGGCAAAAATTCAAAAACATAGTTCTGCAAATTGATTTTAAATTTACAAGAAATACTCTGCTAAAGCAGCACAATTCTCATTACTGGAGCAATTCGAATCCCCACGTATTTAGAAATCCAAATGTCCGGGAGAGTTGGCAATTCAACGTTTCATCAATGCTGAACTATTTCCTAATGGTCATGACTAACTTGGATATCTCCAAGTTGGATGACACTTTAAAAAACTACATAACCTAAATTCTCATTGCTGGGTATTCTTCCTTCTTGGAAGAAAATTGTGTTACAATACACATTTTCCTAAATACCTCGAAAAGTATCCGTTTTAAATGAGTAATGAATATGGCATTTTTTTGTAAGAGCAATTTGATAAGAAAAAGAAAGATAGTTGTATTAAAAAAAAGGTTTTTGCACTTTTTCCATTTAAAAGTTTAATCGTAATTGCCGGACACGCTGTATAATGTTTTCGAAAAATTCATTCGATTTCAAATCCTACTTTATACGGTCAACAGTCTCGCCCATCTCACAAATTTTCAAAGAATGTAAATACTTCAAATATGGTTAGAAATTGCACCGTAGTTATTTTATCAAACACACCTTAAAATTTCATTAGAAATTCAAAAATGTTATAATTAAGGTTCGACAAACGAATGTAGCGTCAGAGGCGTATCGCGCAAAAGTAGGTACGTGAGATACAGTATTATTAAAAAATAATATATTCTTACCTTTTATTGACGTCTTGACGTCTTGGAGCAGTAATATTTTGTCGTAGTGGACATCAAGACGTCAATAAAAGGTAAAGATATATTATTTTTTAATGATACTGTCTCACGTACCTACTTTTGCGCGATATGCCTCTGGCGTTGCACTCGTTTGTCGAACCTTAGTTTTATAATATATAGAGTATGTTACAATGCATATAGAGTATTCTATTTTAAAGTAACAAAGTTGACAGCTACTTCCGGTGTAACCGGAAGTATTAGATTATTGAAAATATTTTAGTTCCATAGTACATGTAGGCTTTAGCATTCTGCCAAGTTTTCAGAATGTTCCAATGTATACTTTCATATTGATGTAGTTTCTCGTGGAACACTACAATGCCAAGACAAAGCATCTGCTGCTCTACTTAACATTCTCAACTTCAGTGAGCTTACAATACAGCAACACATAACTGTGCATTCTAATGCTGCAAATATATTTGACATAGGAATTTTGAATTGTTCGTATTCTATAAAGTTAAGTAATTTATTAATGTAACTTACACAAATTGAAAATATACATAATTTTTTCTACTTGTTATTTAAAAGTTTATATGTATTTTAATACTTTAATACCCACATCTGTTTTAAAAGACTGCATCAATGTATTTGCACCTCCATTATGCTACCTTTTCAATTTGTCTCTTTCCACACCCACATTCCTTGACATTTGGAAAATTGCTAGAGTAATTCCTGTTTATAAAAAAGGTGATCGACATTCTATTGAAAATTACAGACCTATAGCCATAATATACAATCTAGCAAACATTTTCGAGTAATGTCTTATATAAATCTATACAGCGTGTTTCAGGAGGAAACGTAATGTTTTAGTAGGTGATAGTGTAGATTAATTCGAATAAAAAATTCCAAATAACATGTGTCCAATTTTTATTGGTTACTGAGATATGGCTGTTTACAGAGAAAAGTTTTCATTTCGCGTGTTGGTATTCTCCTAGTTGCTATGGGTATCGATTGTCAGTTTTATTTTGTTCAAGTTCAAGTTGTGAAGTCGTGATTGAGTTTACATTGAATTTTTTAACTGTGATAAGCGTGTATTGTTTAAGCAACAAACTCCGGTACTGTTTAAGCATGCCGCACGTATTTACAAATGCTGAGTACACCGATATGGTATTTGTGTACGGGTTTTGTAATGGTAACGCTGTTGCTGCTTGTAGAGAATACGGTAGACAATTTCCTAACCGCAGAGTACCCGATTCAAGAGTGTTTAATCGTGTTTTCAGTAAACTGCGTAAGACTGGTGCAGTGCCCAGCAGTCATATCTAGAGCGGGCCAAGAGCGCCACGCGCCAGGTTCGCAATCAGGCTGCCGGGCGCATATATGTATGTAAACATAGGTAATTTAAATATGTAATTATTAGGACGAGGACCAAAACCACTGTCTATTACGTCGTGAAGACGCGCAAATATACACCTGCAGTTTGGGTGTTCGTTGATAAATAGGGCGTTGTTCACAGTGGGCCACTACAAAAAAAAAGTTCATTCATCGACGGCTACGAACTAACAGCACGCTTATTCATTTACGGATGACGCGCTCTATTCATCAACAAATGACGAGTCTGCAGATGTTACGTTTGCACCACTTCGTGGCATACTAGAAACAAGCGTCGGTGTGCTCGCTTTAGTGATTATGTCTAACGTAACTATTAAAAATAAACGGCCATTACCTACGAAAGTTAATAAATTTCTTAGTGAATTTGTGGATTTACACTACAATGGGAGTACAATTTTCTGGAAAGTTTGTAAAAAGAAACTACTGTGCTGGAGCAAACGTGATTGTGAAAGACATATAAATAGCGCACACCACAGAAATAAAAGAAATGGTGTGTCACAACAACGTCAATTTCAATTAGAATTGCTTTTAACGTTTATGGTATGTGGTCTACCACTTCGTATACTTGATAAAAAAGCATTTCGAAAATTCTGGGGTACATACAATACCGAGTGGATACTACCATCTCGGACAGCGTTACGGAGAGATATTCCACGAATACGTGAGGACATTGAAAATCGAATTAAAGCCGAATTAAAAGATAAACAGCTGTGGCTATGTCTTGATGAGACGACAGATTGCAAAAAAAATTCTATTTTGAATATAATAGTGCGCGTATTAGATCCTATTAAACCAAATTTTGCAATTCTATTAGCCAGCAGAAGATTAAAACAGTGTACTAGTAAAGCAATTACGGCCGTAGTTCTCGAAACGTTACAAAAATTTCAAGTGTCAACCAGTCAACTGTTGTTGTTCATGAGCGATGGTGCAGCAACAATGTGTAGTGTAGGCCGTTCCCTTAAAGAAAAGTGTGAAGGACTTTTACATGTTACGTGTAAAGTCCATGCTGTACATCTTGTGGCACAAACTATTCGAGAGTGTTACCCGGAGGTGGATGCATTAATAGCAAACACAAAAAAAGTGTTTCTCAAAAGTCCTAAGAGGACTAGGGCATTCCACAGGTTATGCCCTGGTATTCGAGAACCACCACAGCCCATTCTTACGCGTTGGGGAACGTGGTTAAAAGCCGCTTTTTATTATAATGAACATTTTCAAGAAGTCAAATCCGTTATTTTGCAATTCGATATTTCTGTTGAAACACATCTAAAGAATATTAGCAACAATTACAAAGGGTTAGTAGACGCGATAGAAAATTTGCAAAATTCTGGATTGTCGTTGGTAGAATCAGTGCAAGTCGTGGACGAAGTTAGTACATTGTTACACAGTATAAACGATGCAACAAGTGGACGAGTTTTAGCTAAGTTCGATAGTGTTTTAAAAAAGAATCCGGACTACACGAGATTAAGACAAATGTGCGATGGGGCATCTGCAGATTCCTTGACTAAGTCTAAAGATTATTTTAATTACGCCTGTCTTACTTCGGTAGACGTGGAACGGTCGTTTTCGAAATATAAGAACATTTTTTCGTCTCGGCGAACATCCTTCACCGAGGCAAATGTGGAAACTTATCTGATGGTGCAACTTTTTAAATAAGCCTATCCGCATTATTAAGAAGGATAGAATTTATTTATTATATCCTTATTTACAGTTACATTATTAAGTACAACAGAATAAAAAAAGCGTTCAGTTTCTCAGTTATTTCCTTATTACATCCCATTTACAACGCATACCGTTTTCAATCAAATAAAAAATCATAATGAAAATAAGAACACCTCAGCGTGTACATATATATATATATATATATATATATATATATATATATATATATATATATATCCGCTCTAATTACTAAACATTATTATTGCGTCAGCTTTTATTTTTTTACTCTTGTGTATTAATTTCGAAATATCACATATCTGCTGTGACTCACATATACGCTATTTACAATAAGCGGCCGTTGCGCCTGATTCCGATTCTGTTGGATGGCGCAATTTGGCCCGCTCTAGTCATATCTCATCTGAACGTGCAAATGAACAGAATGTGAATGAAGTGGAAGACATTATTGAGCCGGTAGAACGTAGTCCTTCAACAAGCACACGAAGAATTTCTACACGTATCGGTGTTCCACATACAAGAGTTTGGCGGACATTAAATGTGCACGGCTTTCATCCCTATCATTTACAGCGGATTCAACACCTTCGAGAAGGAGATGAAGGTAGACGACTGGAATTTTATCGTTGGCTAATTGCAAATCGCCGAGTAATTCCATTAATACTGTTTACTGATGAAGCCACTTTCACTCGTGGCGGTATCAATAACACTCGTAACTCACATCGGTGGTCCAACGAAAACCCACATGCCTTTCTGGAGACACATTTTCAAGAACGTTTCTCTATAAATGTGTGGTGTGGTGTGATAGACAATCAGTTCCTTGGGCCTGTTATTTTACCGCATACTCTTACAGGGCCCCGTTATCTAGACTTTCTTGAAAACAAGCTACCAGCATTATTGGAAGATGTTCCTTTGGCCACAAGGATGAGTATGTTCTTCCAGCATGACGGGGCCTCTGCTCATTTTAGTCATTTGGTGACACAGCATCTAAATGTAACATTCCCGGGAAGATGGATCAGCAGAAATGGTCCTGTTTCTTGGTCACCAAGGTCCCCGGACCTTACCCCTTTAAATTTTTGCCTGTGGCGATGGTTGAAAGGCGAAGTCTACAAAGAAAAAGTAAACACAAGAGACGAATTGATCGTTCGGATTAAGAATAGTGCTGCCCTCATAAAACAACGCCAAGACAACCTCAGAAAAGCTACACGTAGTGTTGTCAACAGAATTCGAAAGTGCATTGAAGTCGGAGGTAGAATTTTTGAAAATAAACTTTAACTTAATCATTTGCCTTTACCTAATACCTTTTGTTTTTGCCTTTGGCTTTTTTCTGTGAGTGTGGTAATTTGGGTTAAATTCAAACTGCTGTATCTCAGTAACCAATAAAAATTGGACACATGTTATATAGATTTTTTATTCGAATTAATCTACACTATCACCCACTAAAATATTTACATTTCCTCCTGAAACACCCTGTATATCCTCAGATTAAATCCTTAATTTCCATTGACCAACATGGCTTTATGGCCAAGCGCTCTAATGTCACAAATCTAGTAGTTTTAACACAATATTTATCTAACAACTTTGGTAATAACAAACAAGTCGACGTTATTATATTGATATGTCTAAAGCCTTTGATCGTATCGCCTACTCTTTACTTCTTAGCAAACTTGATGCTATTGGCCTCCCCTAATTTCTCTTTTCAAGTTCTACCTTGCTAATAGAAAACACTATGTAGTGAAATATCTTTCTTGGGGGTTTTACTCAAATTTTGTTAAATTTTCTAATTTAACTCTAATAAATGATTTTTGTAGGTTCGGGGGTATCCCTAGATACCCTTGCGGCAATTTTGAATGAATTTCCAACCCGGTAAAATCCAATTAACGAATTTTAAGATTTTTAAATTAACTAACCTTTAAACTTTCGAACGACGCCAATGTATATAAACCCCCTGTTTATATACCCGCCACAGGAACTGCCTGCTCTGGATATTCAACCCTATTTACTTCTCTAATAACGACAACGAACACTTATCTTTGGATTGGATTCAAGACAAACTTTGATTCAACCAAGGCCGAATAAAGATTGATGAAAATGTAGGGCGTCGTTCCTCTTTCTTTTATTTTAAATCGCGAAAGACCGGCGATTGTTTTCTTTCACAGCCAATTTTGATAATTTACCCAAATAGAAATTAACTTTTCGATGACTTTCAATCAAATGATATTAGCATACGAGAACGAATGCAGTGACTTAACCGGGAGGTTGTTTGTAGATGATTTTGTGGTCCGAACTGTCACCAACAAGCTTTAAAAGAGAAAATCCACTGTTAATTTACAGAAACCTTTCAGATAAAGATTTAATTGATGAAATATTATCTGTTGTGCTTTGCAATTTATGCTGTTGCTTGTTCCAGACGATTTTTACATTAATTTGGAAGAAATAAGTGAATAGAAAAATTAATAAACGAGTAGATTTGTCCATGATACCCCACACTCGTCATTATCTGGACTTATAATTAAATTCTACCGTCCTCGCCCCAAGGACGGTTAGCTGAGAGGGGGATGGTAACAAAGAAATTTCCAATTATCCCCGCAAGAGGGATATTTGGTTGCCAACGAGTGGCCATACTGACATTTGGTCAGTACCGAAGTGACAACCGAGAGAAGTTGTTGTTGTCGTAGATACAACGCTGAGCATAATATAACAGTAGCTTTTGAAGGGCATACATCGCAAATCTTTTTTCCGTCATCAGGCGTACCACAAGGAACAAATTTTGACCCTTTCTTATTTCTATTATTTACTAATGATTTACCTCCCCAACCCGATCTTCCTACATTAGTTTTTTGCAGATGATCTAAAACGTTATACATCAATTGACAGTATTCATGACTACATATCTCTTCAAACGTCTTTCTAACTTGGTGCGCCGACAATAAATTAAGCGTTCAGTTTCCAAGTGCAGAGTTCTAACCTTCTCTCATAAATCCACTAACCTAATCTACGATTATTGTATTGATAGCCTTACTCTGGAACGTACTCATTTGATGCGTTAGTTGGCTTTTATCGTAAGGATCACTCACAAATTTTCTTCTGATTCCATCTTATCTCTACTATACTTTACTATACTTTTCTTTTGTACACGCAGAGAAATGGTTTCTTGCATCAACAAAATAGATTTTATTACAAAAATCAGTCTCTACTCAAGAAAATATTTTTATTTCAGGACTACAAAAATATATAATATAAATAATGAAATTTTAGTTGGATTAAATAAACATTTTCTTAGGGTTAGAAAATCAAGAAAATTCAAGACAGAAAATTTCTTCCAAGTAAATCATTTAGTTTTAAGTTAAGAAAATATTCATGTTAAAGGTAGGAACGAGAAAATGGTCCAGATCTCACAAAGTTCTATTGAGAAATTAGGCGACCAATTTAATGTTCAAAAAACACATCAGGCCAGCTCCAAGAATATCCAAAAAACCTAAAGTTGATAATTAAAATTAGGAGCTAATGGAAAATTTTTTTTTAAGGTTACAGTATAATTAAATTATCTCTTTAATCATGTTATTAAATAGGGATTATTTTTATGTAGTTTAATAATTAATGAGTTACTATTTAAGTTTATTTATCCCTTTTTTGTTATTATTATTTGTTATATATTAAAAAAAACTATAGTTAAATTAGTACACGTGGTCAATAGCATTAAAAAAAATATTATATTAACCGGTAACTTTTGAAAATATTTATGAAACGTTGTACGATAAATCACTGTATGGGTAAGTATGGTATCTGTATTCCGGTTCCATCGTTATTATCTAAGACGGCATGACTATAACTATTGGCATTAGGCGGCGCCAAGAAATATTTCAGTTGCTGTTTTCGAAGATTAGTGGTATAAACTGAGAGATGTAAGAGCAAGGTGGCCAGGAGCAAGAAGCTTTAATACATTTCTCTTCTCATATCGTTTTTTCCGATAGTGATTCCATCAATACCAGGAGGTATTTATTAGCATTATCTTGGTTATTGTTTCTAGGCACTTTTATCATTCTAGGCACTTTTGTTTGAACATTATTATGTAGATAACCTCTACTTTAGCCTTTTTAAAATCACAAGTAATGTGCATGTAAATAATATGCATTTCACGAATTTTAAATAAAGAAGTGCTTTATTTTAAGAAAATGAAACTGAACTTAGACCGCCACAGACCGACTACCCGTTTTAATTGTTTTCTTCCCGACGTTGTACGGTCGTAGTACTTCTTTCCAAACTATTATTATTATTAATAACATTATTCGAATCAATATAATCGTATTTATGATTTAGAATTCATTCTTTTCCTTTTGATTCTGAGATTCATAAGCTCATAGTTGATATACAATATAACTTCTACAAAGCTATGCATCTTTGATATTCACTTCGAACAACATTGAAGCAATCGATTCTGTATCCATCCCCATTGTTCTTATCTACGAAATATAAGAGACTCTATACTATAACTTGCTTTTCCACAGCTTACCCCACTATATGCAGCACAAAAGCCTACGAAACAGATTTCCTTTCAGCCAACGAAAGATAGAAACTTATTGCCTACATATGTTATCTCGAAAATAGCTTTCTGTTTGCCAGTGTTTGCCGTGTTCGAGCGTATAACGGTTGCCGTTCAGGCCATCGGATCCATTCAACGAAGGTAATGAGTCCTTTCATTATTAAAAAAACCAATTCGACAGATGCCCGGTATTTCCCCGGTTTGTTTATAAGCGGTGCGGGTGCGATGCGTGGGTGGCGACGAAGGGAACGGCCGCGCGCGGTTGTTTAGCTTTAGTGAATGGAGATCACGCCCCGAGTCGATTGAATGCTTGAAATGTCTTGGGTCAAGCAGCGGTGCATTGCGTTTGTTGTTCGCCTGATGTACACGGATAGGTTACCGTTCACAAAAGGACGAAATTATCGGATGAATGTTTGAGTTCATTTGTAAAAAATTTATGGACGGTGATTGCAATAGCGCCAAGCATATATATTTTCCTGCGCTCCAGGCTTTGGTGGAAGAAAAATACTTTCTGATAGGTTCGTTAGTAATCTCGAAGGTTGTGAGAAGTCTTTAAAGACGTTTTAACATATTTTCTTCATCTTTCTTTACGATATAGAAAATAGCTCTAGACATCTTATTTATGAGTTGCTTTTACATAATTTTTATTATCAAATAAATTTAGCCTTCTAATAACCACATAGAACCGTTGTTGTTGTTGTTTTGTTTGTGGCCTTGCGGAGCAGCATTAGCCAAGAGAGCCAACTCACACAGAACCGTTGTTTGTAATCCCGATTGTAAGAAAGATCATTGTTGTCTATTGTTTTGTTCCAAAGTTTATGTAAATTTTGCATCTCATTTGTAACAATGAATGAAAATAATAACAGTAATAATAATAGGAAACAAAACAATAAACCAACAATTACTGCAAGATCGAAAATGGCGTTCTGAGTTTTTCTCTACAAGGCCAAATAAAGGTTCTAGAGGTAAAAGAAGAAAATAAGCATTTTCCGTCTCTTCAAAAATCTGGAACGTCGCTTGTCACAGGTCAATTTTCTCTTCGGGTTCATAACAAGCACAAAATTTAGCAACTTTGCCAAATGTAAACCTACCCTCTATCTCCATTAATAAGCGAGATCTTCATGGTGAGGGTCAAAAATGAATCGCCTGTATATTAAATATGCAAGTAATATTATAATTAGATATAATCATCTTTACATGTGCCAATCACACTGTAAATATTGATCGATTACATTTTATCGAATTTGTAAAGGGATATACTTAGACTTTTTTATCCTACAATTCTGTATTTTGAAAAACATTTTCCACATACGAGACATTCTAAGCCGTACGGATTTGAGGGAAAAAAGGACTTCATATTTACGATTTGCTTCAAAATTTTTTTACGTATTGTATTTGTGAAATTATTCAACACGTATATAGGGATTTTCCTTCAAAACGTATATTTTGCAAGATATTGATGTTATAAATAATCGTAGTTTAGGAGTCGACGGCATATTCGAAAAGCCATATCTCCGATTCTATTTGTTGTAGAAAATCGATCTATACGTCATTTGATGAGTTTTTCTGTTGTCTTACTAAGATCGTATGAAAACAATTTTGATTGTAAAATCACAAAAAATAATAATTTAATTGTTTGAACATTTTTTTATGCTCGCCCCCACAACTAAACAAACCGAAAAAAATATTCATCTACATGCCATGTTTTTATCTTCAAACTGTATTTCTTTCAAAGTGAGATCTCTATTAGGTCGAAAAATATTGAATATTTCCAAACACGCGTAACGCGGCGCGTAGAACGTCGCGCGCGCGACAAGTTGGGACGTGTCCGAGCTTGAAAGCTATCAATATCACTCGACAGGCTTACGCATTTCATTATGTGATAATGTAGTAAGCACGCGCAGAACTTTTAATTGCAGAAAACCATGTAAAAATTATAAAAGTGAAAATGCCAAAATCATCAAAATCATTACGTGAGTCAAAAATCCGAACAGACAGATGTTTCAATCCGTTTGGTCTTTCACTTCATCCGAAATTTCAACAGTGAAAAGAGCGATCAATTTCAAACAACTCAGGTGGTATGTCTAACTGCTATTCTTACTATACAATCACATTTCGAGGGTAAAATTCAAATAATTTATGAGCTTATTGCATCTAAAAAAATACTTCATTTAATAAATTTTATTTTCTTAATGCAATTATCGGCATATTATTTTGAAACTTATGTCTACCAAGATGTTTGGTAAATGATTTTTTTTTCTAACCTGACTATTTGAATTATGATTAACAAAATGAAATTTTATACAATGATTCCGAACATTTTATTTTCAGAAATTCATTTCAAAAATGAAATTAAACGATTTAATTCCAGAAATTAATCAAAAATTTTATTTTTCCAGCACGAAAAAGTTGACGATGACTCCGATATCTTGACAAGTGATCAAGTGGATATGGATCATGCCCTGGAAAATCCCGTAGAGTCTGAGGAAGACAATCAAAAAGGGTTTGAAATTAATTGGAACTTCGCCTATCAAGAAAAGAAAATCTTCTCAAAAGCATTATTCTGCTGAAAAAGTAAAACAGATATGTGAAGCAATATCAGAAAAAAAATTTCATGTTGCCCCCACAATTCTAAATGATCATAGCCTTGAGAAAGATGATGCAAATAATAATATACTACACATTTTGAAGGACGAATTTAATGAAACCAAAGAGCGCGCAAAACAAATAAAGATTTTGACTATTTTAAAAGATTCGTCTTTCCGAAAGATTCAACATCATTTTCCTCTCGCTACAACTCACATGATCACAGTTGCAAAGAGAACTGCTGAAGAAAAAGGAATTTTATCTGACCCTAATCCGAAAAACCATCCGTCATTAGGAAAAGATGTTGTCAATTTGATCATCAGCTTCTATAAACATGATGACATGATGCCTGGAAGAAAAGATTATGTTTCTGTAAAAGTAGATGACAAACGCGTTCACAAACAAAAAAGATTATTGCTGATAAATTTAAAATAACTTTGTCATTTTTTCTAAATTCGCAGCCTTACAGCCATTCGGTGTGTGTTTGTGCCATTCACGAGAACGTTAAATTATTAATCGAAGGGGCAAATCTAAAAAAAATCACATCCGATACTCTGGACCCAATAAAAAGTTACCGTTGACTGTTTGAGACGTATGGTTTGCCTTGAAGCATCAACAAACTGTTATTTGTTGTGTTCTGAGTGTCCTGGTACATGACAACTGATCGACGAATTAGACAAAATTTTCGAGCAAAATTTTACTGACGAAATCACTTACAGACAATGGATAAACGTCGACAGAACTACCTTACAAGTTATGATATCTCCAGTTGATGACTATTTACAACAATTGAAGACCGGCTTGGAAAAATTACTGCTTCATTCATTTCTTCTTAAAAATCAAAGTGATTTCATGAATTCAAAAAAAAAAGAGTTGATAGAAAATGAATGCATTGTAGTCTGCGATTTTTCTGAAAACTATTCTTTTGTTGTTCAAAATTGTGTAGAAGGCATTCATTGGAACAATAATCAGGCGACAGTGCATCCATTCGCAGTTTACTACAGGCACGATGACGGTGAAACTCGAATGATAAGTTCGGTGATCATATCCGAATGTTTGCATCGCGATACGATTGCCGTTCAAGTATTTCAAAAACACTTAGTAGATTTTATTAAAAGAAACTTCAACAAAATGAAAAAAGTATGTACTTTTCTGATGGAGCCAGTGCGAAATACAAAAACAAAAAAAAAAATTGTCAATCTCGCTAATCATCACAAAGATTTTAGTTTAGCTGCAGAGTGGCACTTTTTTCCAACGTCTCATGGAAGGGGTGCGTGCGATGGCCTAGGTGGAACTTTAAAGAGATTGGCTGCTAGAGCGAACCTTCAAAGAGTAAGCAATCCGATCCAAACGCCGAAAGAATTATTTGAATCGGCAACCGAGTCGCCTCCTAATATGAGATTGAAATTTGTAGAAAATAAAGAATATATGAAAGAAGAAAAAATATTACAGGCAAGATTCAAATTGGCTCAAACTGTAAAAGGGACGTTAACATACCATTGTATCATACCAATTACGGAAGAGAAAGCAAAAGCGAAGCAGTTTTCTTTGCAAGAACATGCAACTGAAGTTGAAATTATGAAATAATAATTTTATCTGTAACATATTGTCGAAACATGATCTTTAATGTGTAATCATATTATAATAAATTAATGTGGTTTAAACGATATTCACCAGTTTTCTGATTTGTCATAATACTTCCATTGTATTTCGACGTAGAACGAAAGTCATAATTTGTTAATTGCGCTGCTGAGTGTTCGATAAAAATGTACTTACAAGGGAACATCCCGAATCCGCAAATTCCAAAAAAATTGGAACTTTGTGGACAAGTAGTCCTCACCCCAATTTGGTGGTGCCTTCCCCCACCCCTTCACGAATGAACCTATTCAAATGCCATATTGTGGATGTTATACAGCCCTTCAAGCAGTTTCAAAAACGTACTTCACTTTTTGTAAAATAATTACTAGAAAAGGATAAAATTTGCTTCACCATACGTCGCTTTATGTAATTGTCAATGCCTGTGCAAAACAAAGATATGTTAAAGGTAATCCGCAGATATTGTGTGAATAATGTATTATCTTCGATGTGTACACGTATTTCGGATATCTCTATTACTGACTCACAATCAATGTGAATAATTTATGCAATGAGTTTATTAATTCTTTAAAATTCGATATATGAATTTGTAAATTGGTAATGATACTTATGAAGGCAGATATAGTGCGTCGACAGCTGTACATACATACGATAACAATGATAAAGTATGACTTATACTCATAATAAGTACAATAATCTTTAATATAAAAATAAGTATATAAGAAAAAGTCACTTTTGTAACTTTTTAATACTGCATCTGACTGTGACAATTAGAGTACTGGTTCAACAATGGTAGTAAATCTAGTAAATGTAGTTCGATTGCTAATACTGACATTTAATGTCGCAAATGATAATCGTCCAATAGTTTTCAACAATGAAGAAAGTGAAATACACGACGTGTTGAAGAATATATTAATTAGATCTCGGGACGATACAACCTTTGCAGTAGATAACGACGTAACGCTAGAATTCTTGCAAGAATTTGGGCCACATTCTGTAGAATTTGTTGATGATAGATATCCACCTTCACGGGAAGAAGTCTTAGAAGTTATACAATTTGAAGAAGAAGAATGTGCACCAGAAGAAGGAGATATTGTCGATTTAGAATATAAGACAAAAGCTGTTACCTTCTGGAAATCTGGGAAAAAACGACGTTCATTTGAAGCTGTAAAACATAGATTTAAGGGAGTAAAGTCTTTACAACAATTATATAGGTAAGAAATTGCAGGCCAATTTTAAGACATTTTCGTATTCACAAATTTTTTTGCTTTTTAGATGGGAGGTATCAATACAAAAAGGAGGAACACGAAGAGAGAAATTATTACAAATTTCAGAATATGTTTTTAATAAATTTGTTACTAGGAGCGAAGCGCATGCTATAATTCACGACCTAAATCTTCGTAAATGGGCTATGGAAGCCAATGAAGAAATCGAATTAACAAATTTCAGGGCATCCCCACATTGGTTATGGAACTTCAAGAAAGTATACAGGATAGTTTCTAGAAAAATTACCAAATTTATAACCCGTTCATATCGTACAGACACGGCAGAGTTAAATCAAATTTCGGCGGCTTTCGTACAAGAAGTAAAACCTTATATTGCGAAGGTAGGCTCTACTAATACATTCAACGCTTATGAAAGTGGATTTAATTTGGAATTGCACTCTGGTCGCACGTTAGCTCCACAGGGATCGAATGCAGTTGAAAGTATTGTGCAATCTATATTCGCTACAACACACAGATATACCATACTTCCTACAGTATCCGCGTCTGGACGCTTGTTGTCGCCCCTATTCATGGTTTTGAAAGAACAAAGTGGTACATTTGGACCATGACCTACGATTATTTATAACATCAATATCTTCAAAATATACGTTTTGAAGGAAAGTCCCTATATACGTGTCGAATCACTTCATTTATAGAAGCCGTAAACAATTTTCCACGGAAATTTAAGATGTAGGGTCAAATTAGGTGTACGGTTTGTAAAAGAATGTCTCATATGTGCCGGTCTTCAAATATGTACTTGTTACGTCTGTTTACAAAGAGAATAATCATCAGAACTGGAGACCAATTTATTGATTTCTTATCGCTTTTGCTGGTATATAATTTACCGGTAATGCACATTGGATTTTTAGATATCCAGCGGTGCCGTAACGATTTTCTTAATTGTGTCTTAAAGTATCGTGGTCTGTCTATAGGAAACGTTTTAAAATTGCTTCATGATTTATTAAAAATATCAAAACTAATATTTATGGATTATTGTGGATTATAATACAAATAATTGCAAATGCTTGATTTATGTGTAATATATTAAACATTCATCACAAAGTTATTAGAAATTAAAGTGAAATTGTCAAAGAACGTATATTCTCGGAAATATTAAAAAGGGGCCGCCCCAAAATCGAAAAACAACTGAAAACAATTTAAGAGAAGCCCAAAATATATCAAAGGAAAGCAAGAAAACTATTATGTGTTAAAGTGCAAGTGCCAAACGTTTGTTTCATTGAAAGACAGATTACTTCTAGGACCACCGGAAATGCACATACAATATTCGCCATAAATCCATCACTTAGAAACCACATTCACCACCGATATGTCACTTTACCTGATTGCTTTCAAAATATGTACCGCTTCTTCTTCGTATTACATTGTTTATAATCATTTCAATACTTTTGTGGAGACAGGGAAGATGCATGAAAAACCTGTAACTAACAATAATTTTAAAAAAATATCGCTAAAACAATAATATTCTCGGCACACTCCGCACCACACAAATTATTAATTAACTCGGAAAGGCCGCTTCAAAGACACATAGGTCTTCCACTTCAGCCGTGTCTTCGAAACACCCTTTCCGAGTTAATTAATAATTTGTGTGGTGCGGAGTGTGCCGAGAATATTATTGTTTTGCCATACTACCCCACAATCCCTGCTATCTTTATTAAAATATTGCTAGTTTATGAAAACCAGGAACATATAGAGAACATTGAGTTCAGTATAGGTATAATCGACAAAAAATTTTAGAATTTCATTTGAATGTTTTGGCATTCCAACCTGCTTGGTATGAAAAATATTTTAAGATTTTTATTTTTTTGAAATTAAGACGGTCATGAAATACGTGCAAAAAATATTTTCTATTCAGGTTAAACGCCTTTTCGACCAATAATACGGTAAAATGTTATTGAGAAAAGTTGTTCAGAATGAAAAACTATGGTGTGATACGAGTTTCTTGAATGATCGATCTACTTTGACAAAATCCATTATTTGTCAATTTCGTTTCAAGTAGAATACATTTTTCGTTCACAGTATGTCAATGTGTTACTAAGAAAAGTTGCTTAGAATGAAAAATTATGGAGTTATGCAAATTTTCAGAATGATCGGCTTACTTTGATAACCATGACGGAGTTTACAATACGATTTTATCAAAGTAGGCCGATCATTAACAAAATTGCTATAACGCCATAACTTTTCATTCCGAAAACTTTTCTTGATAATACTTTGGCGTACTGTGAACGGAAAAGGTACTTGATCTGAGACGAAAATAGTTTTTACTTAACTGTAAAGGTCTACGTGATTTGAAAAAATCGAAAGCAAACTAAAAATAAGTTTCAAACCAAGCAGGACTTATTTTCCAAGTATTAAATTCCAACTCAAACATTTTCTGTCCATTACACCTATAGTGAACTCAATACGGGGACACACTGTATGCATAATACTTAAAAACGGCGAGCAAACAGTCTTCGAACCAGAAATACATATGTATGTGAACCAGAAAAAACAACAATTACCAGTTGTGGCGTGGAAAATCATTATACATTTGCAATAAGTAGGAAATATGTTCTGATGTTAATTTGCTAATGATCTCTATGAATATTTGAAAAAATATGCATTATTTTAATACAATTTACTACAATAATTTATATAGCTCAAGAAATAACTTCAGAAATAACTGAATGCAGAGTATCTCACGAGTAACGCCTCGGCTTATAATATAGGCAAGCCATATTGTTTTTTCGAGGGTATATTTTTACACGAACGAATAATAAACAAATATAATTGCCTTTCATACTACATGTGCCCTACGTGGTCCCTATCCCCCTATCTCAAATGGTTTCAGAGTAATTAACGTTTCTTCGTATATATAGTCCGTCTTAGTCTAGAAACAAAAGAATATGAATCATCTAAAGAAAAGTGTAAAGCAAAAAAATAATGAGAAATGAACTCAAATAATAAGAAACTGCAACAAATTAAACACTTTCTTTTATTCTTTATAAACGCAGCAAATTTTAGGCTAACTATATATAAACTTATTGACAGAAGCAATACTAAAGATATAGGTTCTAATGCTCAATATACTTGCGCCTTGTTTTCAATGAATAGCTGGTCTCTCTCCTCAAATGACCTGACGTTCCTTAGCATATTTGGTTTGACAATCACAAAAACATTTCTGATTCTTACTTTCATGCCACCTGGAGTATTGTACACTATGTTTTTCACATAGCTCCTTGAAAACAGTCCACAGAAGTTAAATTTCGAGAAACACATCGTCAAAGAAACGCGATAGCACTCTAACATTTAAAGCGATATTGTCAAAAAGTAACCTCAAACACTTTTGTCCACTTAAATTAAAAAATAAGCACCAATCACATAATCACTGACAATTCTACGAAATACGTTAAGATTCCACCAATTTTACCGAACAAGCGTTTGAAATCTTGATAATTTTCAGTGCCATAGTAATGAAAATTGTGACGATTTTACCAAACCATTATTATCACAAAATAAAAAAAATAGGTTATTTACCGCATCTGATAAACTCAATTCCATGGCCCTCCTTCTAGAACTAGTGGAATTACCAATAAATAACGAGGAACGTTTATTACGATAATTACATTAAAACCATTAGAGGTAGATATAAGGACAATGTATGCGATGTCAAGGACAATCAAATTTGCTGTTCTTACTTAGTGTTTAATTTAAAATAACGAAGTTATAGACCATTGAATTTGACAATAATAAATTATCCCATTCAACCCTAGAAAATGTCCCAGCAAATACTCTAAACAATTTGTAATTCATAAATAAATCCCGACTTGTTCAAATTAATCCATTCTGTCAACATCCAATTTTGTAGGAACCTTAAATTTAAAAAAATGATATATCTCAACAGCTATAAGAAATATACCTGTATAGGGAATGCTGAGAAAAATAGGCCCATATTTTCAGGTAGAATTTAAAACCGAATCAATACACAGGATGTTTAATAAAAAAAACTTTGATATCTTACACTTTTTTGGAACACTTTGTATATTGCAAAATATCCCCATGAGGTTGGTTTTCGAAAAAACAACATGCCTTGCCCTCTATAAATCGAGGCATTACTGAGACATTCTATACAATTAGCCAAGAACAAATTAAATGTCCACTTTCTTTAAGAAAATTATAGTAAAATTTGTTCAGCTATTACGTATACTTATTGTATTTTCAATATCTACTACATATGTATACCTTGCAGTAGAGCGAGATATGTTTAATATTTATGTGACTAAAATTCTCCATATTAATTTAAATTAGGAAATTCCGTTAGATAACGTAAAATACAAATAATAGCCGACGAACAATATAGCATACGGTAGAAAGCATCAACGCAGTAAATAATAATGAAAGACCACATATAAGGAATGTTCTATTGCATAGAAATTGACAAATACTACCATCCAGCTAGTAGATGCAGTTCCCGAACAAAGTTTAGAACTACCCTTCTACAATGCACATGCACCGTTGTGCTGAATGTTTTGTATATAAATGGACATATTATTTGTATAAGATAAGGAATACAATTCAACGGCGAAATCGTAAATTATTATTAAACTTACCACCGTTCCGCTCACTTATCGTCAGTTGAACGAATATATTCCGCCGTTTATTATAATTAGAATCAGCGTTTCACGCGCGATAGAACTTGTCCGGAGGCAAAAACTTCGAATTTAGCGCCAACGCGATCGTCTCGCCAAACTTAACCGACCGCCCGTGCTATTTTCGCGTCTACGAAGTTGGTCCAACTGCTCGTCAGCTGGTCTGTTTATTGTTTTGTTAGGTTAAACGTTCGATTCGCGTTCGTAAAATGACTTCCACCGATTTTCTACAACTAAACGATCATCCGCTGTTTAAAAACGTGCGTGAAACGTTACCGAAGACTATTAAAAAGACGCAAAACATCATGTGCGTGAAGGACGATGTGTTGTACACCTGGGACTTCCAAGATAACTGCATCCTAACCTTAAATATCAAAGCCGCTAGGAGTGAAGAGTCGGAAGGCGTTATACATCAAGTAAGTGCATTTTGTACGTTTGCTTTAGTCGTCTTATTGGAATTTAGAGCCGTTTTATACTCTGTGCGGTTTAATTCGGTGTTTGTTTACATTTCTCTAACCTAGAAGTGCGCTTACGGTAAGATGGCAGGCATGCCAACGTAAACGCGAGCACGGCAACGATTTCTTCCTATTCAAGGAGCTTTGCAATTTAAGTTTGTATTTCCATTTACATTTAATGTATGCTTATGAGAAAGAAATCAATCGATTGTGGAATTTCAAGGAATTTTTCGTGTATGATTTTTGCGTACAATCTTCGTCTACATATCCTGGCTTATACAGGTACGTTCGCAATATACGCAATACAGATACAAAGCTTTCTAAAAGAAAACACCATCAATAGATTGTATATTCGGAATGAATGTTTTTCGTTGCCCACGAACGATAAAAAACGAAAATAATCAAACGTTTTTCATTGGCGAATGATATTTTCTGCACCATGCTATATTTATAATTTACTTGACAAAAATTACTAGCATTTTATTTGATTCCAGGTAATCAGGTCTTAATCATAGGCAAAAGAGAAGTTAGAAATTAGAGTAAAACAAAAAATGCATCTTTAACACATATTTCTTCCATATTTTTCCATTTTTTTCTTTTTGGGTTTTTTATCGATTAATTAGAGCAGATTTTGAAACAAATTATAATTAGCGACCATTCTCTGATGTCACTTATTGGAGTAGGGCATGCTTCTTTATCTAAAGAAACGCCATATAACTTTACCGAGAACTTTACTATTTGCTTTCCTCTCGTTCTTGAGTTATAATTTTTTTGAAAAACTTTTGAGACGGGATCTAGATTTTGTATTAATTTTGGAAGGCGTATCATAATTGTTCAATTAGAAATATACACAGGTTAAAATGCCCACTATATCTAACTAAGTCAAATAATTTATCAGTGCTTACAGTAAACAACACCTTTCATTTTTGATGTGAGAATTTCTCTCCTCGTGTCGCTGGAGATGTGACATACTCCTCTATATAGTATTTTGGCAATACAAAAAGCTCTATTATTTTTATATAAATTCGTTTATCCAATTTCTTCGAAACTGTTGAGCACAACGAGGCTTTTTCTGAAATAATAATTTATAATTATATACCGAAAGCAAACCAGCATCAGAGGAATAAACAACTTACATTGAAAGGGCCTGAGTGTTCTGTTTCACTCTCACTGCCACTTTGATTAATATCCTCGATTGACAGCAAATTATTTTTTTTCAGAATTATTAACAAGGAATCTAAAATCCCATTGAGTTAATAAATGGTGAAATGAAAAGTAAAATAACATACCGATCCATATTTCACATATTTTGTTTTACCAGCTCTTATGAAAGCACTGGAAAATATTGAAAACACCTGCCAGATCAGGGTTTTAAAGATGATAAATGATGTAGATATAATTCTATTTCAACACCATCTATAATTAATAATTTGAATTATGGTGTTATGAATATTATTTATTTTAAATTTGCCGCCTTTTCTTTGTACATGCGTAAATGTACCAATACCTACATGTTATATTTCTATTTAATAGCCGATGTAGAAAAAATGGTGGGCGATGGAGGAGGGTGGGTGTGATGTTACTGAAATCTGGAAAAAAAAAATCTGTAGTTAAGTTAGGAAATGGCGAAAATAAATTTCCTAACTTAAGTACATTCGCATTTAATTTACTATGTTTGCGGCACCCCTGTGCTGCCGTAGAAAGTTTTCTCACAAATCAATCTACAGAAAACTCGGAAAAGGAATAGACTTAAGGGCATGTTGGAAGGATTACTAAACACAAAAAGTTTAGTTTTACATAATGGCAATTGTTATGATTTTAAAATTAATTCAAACCTAATAGAAAAACTTAATTAATTTCAATTAATGTATACGTTAAAAGAAGACAGCGGTACAAATTCCGAATAAAATATTTTTTTATCGAAGTCGCTAATAGTTAATTGTCTATATTTATGTGTATTTGTAACTACATTTTGTACAATTTGTGTTTATTTTAAAGTACTAAAATATTGTTTTTGCAAACTTCCTTAATTTTCCTATTACTAAAGCTCACGAATTTCTCATTTTCTAATCTGGCAACACTGCTTATAATCGAATATGGGAGAATATGATCGGTTATTCTTCCAGGTCACCATCGGAAAAAATTAGCATAATGTGGATTTTTGTTTCTCACATCACTGATCTGATGGATTTACGATGGGATAAAATTAAAAAAAAACTGATGAAGTTACCAATTGTTTAAACTTAATAACCTTAAAATTTGACAATATAATGATTTTTATAAGATTTTCTTTGTTCTAGATATAAAATAATATTAAAACCTGATTAAAACATTTATCTTCATTTAAAAACTCATCCTGGTAACTAGATTCTAAAGATTCAACAGCTTCATATGTTAAGATTAAAGTTCTTATAACTAGAGCTACCTAACCTCAAATTGCATTAAAATCTTAAATATAAAGTTCCATCGGAAACACCGATTCACAAAGCAGATTTTTCCGATGGCTAACTCCGTAGAAATGTACATTTTATAATAACAGTTCAATTGAATCCAGCGCACACGATGTATAATTAAAATGGTATTAAATGGTTAAAAAAAATTTTTTGAAAATCAAAAACTTTTATTAACACATTAACATAATAAACCTTTATTCACATTTTATGTAAAGCAATGCACAAATTTATGCAAAACAGGTTTCACCAATATCAGTGCCATCACAGTTCTAAAGCCTGTTTTACATGCCGCGATTAATTGGCCAATTAATTGAACAAGTTTTTAACCAAGAAATCGGTAGATGCTGCTTTACATTTTAAGAAATCGTACCGATTTTTGCTGTTTCATACTACAATAAGTGGTTTTTCTTGTACATCACATGAAAAATACTGAAATGAAACAAAAATTAAACCTTATATATTTCTTAGTCCTAGATTGTATGATATTTTTTAAAAATTGTCCCAATTTCTCAACCCGAAAAATCTAGAATTACATTCTAGAATCTAGAAATACATTCGTTTGTTATTACTATTGTTACAGAAACTACGAAAAGCAAAATTGGCGAGGGGTATTAAAGAAATTATATTATTGTAGCTAATATTAAAAAAAAAAGATAAATATTTTAGTCAACATACAACAGTAATTTATTGTCGCGAAATCATTTATGATGTTATAATAAAGTGATGTTCATTCATCAAAAATTCTGGAAAAAACGAAAAAGCAAACGGCCGATTTAGGCTGTATTGCATATCATGTGTCCATTATGGAAGGAATGGAAAACTTTATAGGTACATACTTGAAAATGTATGGAGAATATTGAAAGATCAAGTATAATGCTTTAAGTAGTTGTTATTATTAAAGAGATTATCCTGTATTAGAAATGAGTATTCACACATTTTGTTTTGAAAAGGTATGCTTTGATTTAAGCCACTAAATAATAAACATCTAGCAGGCATAATGTATGTAGGTTAGGTTGCCTAACAATCAGGTAAAAGAAAAGAAAACTCTGGCAGGTTCCTTTCTCAATAACAATAACTGCACAACTTTTAAGTTAGATATGTGAAATTTGGTAGTTCTCTTTTTGGTTGAAATTAGTAAAATATGCACTTTTGATATTTTGATGTATGTTGTATTCAGAAAATCAAAAGGAAAATATTTATTTGATTTTGGAGGAGAGAATTTTTAGGACACTACACACAGAGTAACATTTCCTACTGACAAGTAAGACTCTCTCAATTGAAGTAAAATCCCATTCTCCTACATAAGCAAGAAGATATTGTTTCCAAAGTATTAAAATTCCTTACTTATAAGAAGCAAATTCTTAGAAGAAGCATTTTTTCCCATTACGTTTTTAGTAAAAAAAAAGAAAATAAATATAGTATCTTGTATAAGATCAAGATTCTAATTCAAGAATATGCTGAACTAATTCTCTTTCCGGAGTTTGGTACGTAGGCTTTCACGGTCGTCTATTACACTATACTCTTGGTTCCCGGGGTGGAACCACGTCGTTGTCGTAGCTTCCGCCGAAGTTTTGTCCTCACTCTTATTGGACATCTTCAGCGCTGTTACTGCAGACTGACAATCTCCCAAGTCTTTGAAGCGTATTTAAACCTTTCAGGGGTCTTAAAAATAGGTTTCGACATTTTATAAATTCGACAAACTTCATTAAATTTAAATTCACCATTCTTATATTTCTTTAAAGCCGCTTCCATGTCTTTTTGAGACCAGGTATTGTACTGCCGTTTTGACATTTTGACTTAAACGTAAAGAGAAAATTATAAATATGTATTAGTAATAGAACTGTTAATAAATACAGACTGTCTCGTTATATTTTGACTGACTTTGCAAGCTTATATTTTCCGAACAGCGTAAAGTATTGAGATGCGGTTTTCACCATTGAGTTTTATATGAATCCAAGTTTTTTTATGGCTTTTATGAATACGTCATTCCTTCTATAAAAGCTGATATGAAAATGATATAATGGTATTTTTCTGTGGGCTATGTTAAGGAAAGAGCTTATAATCCATTTCCGGAAAACATCTCTGATCTAAAACACAATATTCGGAATGTTATTGAAAATATTCCAATAGAAATGCTAAATAGAGCATTTGATAACTTTCTGGTGAGATTAAATACCTGCATACAGGAAAACAGCAGGCACATTGAACATTTGTTATAGAGATGTACTTCTAAATGATTTTTTTGTTTTTAGTTAATTGTAGTATCTCATTAAGCTGTAAGTAAATGTGTTTTGAATTGTAGCTATGTTTATTCTTCTGTTAGTAATGACACGCTGTATGTTCTGTGGTTTCCATTTTTGATTTTACAATAGTATCTTCATAAACGTTTATCTCTGTTATTTCTCAACCGATTTTAATTTTGTAAATAACATTTAAAGGCTAAAAGAAATGCCTTTTCAAATTATTGGGGATAAATAAAACATCGCATTAAAAAAATTCAGTATATCGGGTCTACAAATTATGCTATTTTCATTTCGGTTTTTATAGAAAAAATTACATATCCATAAAAGCAATAAAAAAACTTGGACTCATATAAAACCCAATAGAGAAAACCACGTCTTAATACTTCATGCCGTTCGTAAAATATAAGCTTGCAAAATCAGCCAAAATATAATGAGGCACCCTGTATAATAATATATGCATAATTGTTCACTGGCTCGTCTAGTTTTTTTTTATGGTTACTGTACCGGGTGGTCAAATAAGAATGGCAGCCGGCTATATCTCAGAAACTGCTAGTAATCACAGAGAGCTTTCGGGTAAAATCTTTTTCAATAAACGTGACCAAAAGAAATTACTGGAAAATATAAAATTTAAGTTTTCATCGTGTTTTGTCTAATTAAGAGTTATCGAAATATATATATGCATTTTATTCCCAATCCAATTCCCTTTCTTTTGCGTTGAACACATTTTGTCGTATCTTCTAAAGTAAAGTGATGGGGAGACGTCAGTTGCTTTTTTAAATAAATGTTGGTTACTCCAGTTAGGCTTAACCGATTTTAACCATTTTGGCCTCGTTTAAAAGAACTTTATTTGATCTATCAAATGCAGTTTTGGTCTACTTCTTATGAATTGTACCCTCACACTAGAGGGCGTTATCTGACTTTATAACAAATAAAGTGGCTTTTCGCAATAATTTTAAATAGAACGATATGTTTCCTTTCAGGCGGAAAAGTAGGGAATTAAGAACTCGAGACGTCAACGAAAACCACATCTCGATATCTTTTCTTTAACCGGAGATATTAACGAAAAGTGTAAATATTTGTTGCACCTGGACGACCCGGTTTTGCCGACTATCTACTATTTTTTAAATTTCTAAATATAACCATATTAGTAAAAATAAAAACATATACGCTATTTCAAAGATAATTATTTACTTTAATGCCTCATCAATAAATTCGATCCCATTAGCCTACTATGCGAATTTCGAAAAACAATATTATTTAATTAACACTGTGATGCCCCTTTGTAGAATGTAACATAAATGAATTATCGGTAGCTTCCTAGATGTTCGAACTGTCTTCCATCATTTTCTATGCATGATTCCATTCTCTGTCAAGTGGACAAAACAGCTGTCTCGACTTCTGCCTGTGAAATTACATTTCTTATTTGAAGAATCATGTCTTCTTTTGTAATGGGCCTGGTAGCAATGACGAGGTCCTTTATTCTTCCCCACAAACAAAAATCTAAGCAAGTTAAGTTCGGAGACCTAGCTGGCAATGGAAATACATTTATTCATCCTATCCACCTGCTAGTTTAAGCATTATCTAAAAAGTCCCGAACATTTATCGCAAAATGTACCAGGCACCCGTCATGCTGAAAAAAACATCTGACCATGAATTGCCAGCAGTACATCTTCTAAAAGAAGTGGCATTACATTTCTTAGAAAATTTAGGTAAATGTATCCAGTAAGGGCGTCATTAAATATAACAGATCCAATAATTTGTCCACCTAGAATTCCGCACCACACGTATATGGTCCAGTGACCTTGATACTGGAGTTCCTGCATCCAGTATGGATTCGTTTATGACCTGTAATGCATGTTATGGATATTTATACTTCCATCGCCATTAAAAGTGGCCTCGTCTGTCCAGAAAATCAGCGATAGTATTTCCCGATTCTATGGTGTCGTCTGTTAAGAGGCTGCACTGCATATACCCTGGCGGCGATAGTTGAATTTCTCATGCATTCAAAATAAATCCCTGTCATGTTAAATGCTGCGTTTTTAGAACTCATATTTTGATCATTAAATAAGCGAAAAAAAGAAAATTAAAAGCATTAACAAAACGGTCTGAACGAAGACATGAGCCTTTCCAACGTTGTCACATAAAATGTAATTTTTTCTTATTCTGCATATTTTATTATTCAAAGCCTACTCGTTTTTCAGAATTCCCTTACTAGGTTAGTCAAATTTTTATTGTTTATTTCAAGTTGAAATCGCTAAAACAATGAGATTCAGTTTATTTATAAGGCACTAAAATAAATAATTATTTTGAAATAGGATATATTTTTTAATTTTTACTATATGGTTATATTTCGAAATTGAAATAAAATAGCAGACAGTCGGCAAAACCGTGTCGTCCAGGTGCAACAAATATTTACATCTTTTCGTTAATATCTCCGGTTAGAAAAAACATATCGAGACACGGTTTTCACAAACATCTTGAGTTTGTAATCCCCTATTTTTCCGCGTGAAAAGATACATATTGTTCTATTTAAAATTTTTGCGAAAAGCCGCTTTATTTGTTATAAAGTCAGGTAACGCCCTCTAGTAGTAAGGGCACAATTCACAAGTAGTAGACCAAAATTGAATTTCATAGATCAAATAAAGCTCTTTTAAACGAAGTCAAAATTGTTAAAATCGGTTAAGCCTAACAGGAGTAACCAACATTTATTTAAAAAAGCAATTGACGTCTCCCCACCACTTTACTTTAGAAGATACCACAAAATGTAAAAAAGGGAATTGGATTGGGAATAAAATGCATATATTTTCGATAACTTTTAATTAGACAGACCACGATGAAAACTTTCATCTTATACTTAGTCGTGACCGTTACGCCATTACGCAAATGCTGCATAACATAAAATTATACTCAAATATAGAGAGCGTTACAAGTTTGATCTTTTCCACGGAACACTCTGTATATTATTCGGTTTTTGGAAGCTTTTCTTCAATTGATGTCAATTTTTTTTTAATATTCCCTATACAGTACGAATTAAGTGTTGTGGTAAGGGTTTTAGTGAACTGTTTCAATATTCGCTATACCCATCTATCTTAGTTTTTGAGATAATAGACATAATTTGATATTTTTGTGAAATGCCGCTTTCTTTAACGGCCAATATCTTAAACACCTTGCATCCTAGAGCGGTGATTCAAATTTTATTCGATTGAGTATTTCTTGGGGTTGTCGGCAAGACATCGAAGATTTTTTCATATCAACCAGATTCTATAGGAAGGTCATCCATATTGTTGCAAAATTTGATCCATATTTCAATTCTTTTAAGTGTATATTTTTACAAAATCTAATAGAACAGTTCGTTTAGAATCTTTTTTGTAAACATTTCCCTGTACCTAAAATATCTCATTCTTTAGTAAATTAAATACGAAGCTATACAGATGAGTTTTTCGTTTAAAAACATGGTGTGCTGTGACGAAATAATATAGAATTTTGTTTCGCTAAAGATATTCATTAAAACAAATGTATAAACGTTATTTGTTTTGGTACAATTCCATCATCTACTCGAAGCAATCATTATTTTTCTGCATGCATTGTGTAGTAAGCACGCATAAATAATAAATAACGAAAATAAATACACAAATGTTGATTAGAGTTCAACATAAAAGCAATAGATTTATTTAAAGCGTCGTACACTAAGTTTTTTCAGCAATAAAAAATATAATAGGAAAGATGTTTAAAAAATTTCGCAATTTGGCTAAAATACTAAACTAGTGTTCATTAGATACTAGATGTTGTGGGATGTTGCACACACTTAACATAAAAATAAAATCATAAAAATTGCCACTATGGAATACTGTTTCTTAAATTCAATGCATGACGTTTACTGAGATATTTATTCACATTCGAAGGGGACGTTACACCCTTTGGACGTCCCATCTCCGCGTACTTATTTGGCGTGCAGCATGCAACATACTGTCGCTTTGAACTCTCTTGCGGTACTGTCGAGATCGACTACGAGTTGAAAATTACCCCTACCCACGCCGCTACCGCTACGCTACTGCCATCCCGTACCACCTTTTTAACAAACTCTATTTATTACAAATACTATAACCGACTATTGTTTACGCATTCTGCGGGTAGATGCGACTTTGATTGTTATAGATTTCTAGAAACGGGGCTGGTACTATTTAGGCGCAGGGCAGGTACGAATTAGGCAAGTTCACCCTACTTTTTACTGTGACCCCGTAAAGGAGATTTCCGGATTCCCTTAATTTGCACGAATTTCAATAAGATATCGGATTAGTACGATATTAACGCTGACCCATATAATTGTATTATGAATGCGGCTTTACGCAGAAAATAGCAATTAATTATTTAGTTTCCTATTTTTCTTAGATATTGTAAGTTCTGTTGTTGTATTTTTTTGTTTGTAAAATCAACTGTTAATTTTTATGCATTTGTTACTGCGCTATCACGTGCTTTTGTATTTTTCCTATAATTCAAAATCTATTGAGAAAAATATAAATTACTGTCACTATTACTATCTAGTTGGTACCCCCTACCCACGGCTGAAGAATATCTCTCAAATAGATACGAATTCAAAATGTAATATTACAATACATATTTAATTTTATTGAAAATGTCGCTAAGAAACTTTATATCCGTAAGCTTATATCTACGTAACATTGGATATTATATTTATTTACTACGAAGATTATAATCCCTTATATACGGTAATATGTTTAGCATATACTAAGAGTACCTTGTAACATTGTTAAGCAACGACTCAAGAACTTTTTCAGCCATCAAGGATCTCTTCCCCGCGAGCTCCATGCGATACAGAACAGGCGAGCGATAATTCCCAAAGAGGGCAACAGTTCTGAACGGCACTCGAGTCCCGGATTCTTTTGTGCGGCCGACTTTAGCGGCGGTAGGCCCGTAATCTCGTTTTACAAATCATAACCCGTACGGGTTATTCGGTATTAAGTACATAAATATAGGGAAATTACGCGCTTTCTAAAGTAGTAAAACTTGAGCGGATAAGTTGTTATTATGTTGAGCGCAAGTACCGTAAGGCATTGAGAGATCATTTTCGCCTCCATCAACCAACCCCTATCATCGTCATAGTCGTCAGGTTCTTTTATTCGCGATTATAATAGACATCGTTCACTTGTAGGTATACACGCTCTCTTGCAAATTAGGTCGATTTCGAATAGTCGTCTTTATTGTTGTAAGCATTTTGGAGGGCTCAATTATCCTATTGTTTTATAGCACTAAAACTGCTATCGCGGAATATCGTTTATTTTAACCAGGAAGGGGCCCTTGATATAATTTTAGCCTACTACAAATTATGTGTAATATTGAGAGCACTCTATTTGGAAGAGAACATTACTCCTTCAAGTAATAATAAGTAATAGCTATTAAAATGAAAGTTACGATAATTTCAAATACATCTACCAATTCCACAGAGGTAGGCTGATGAGCTATTAGGCGGCGAAACGCGCGTCCGTACATGGTGGTTGTTGGTAGTTGGTTTCGTTAATAGCTATTAAAACAAACTTTAAAATTAGAAACACTTTTTAAACTTTACAAGTAATGAAAACACATAAAAATGCCTAGAAACAATAAGCAAAATAATACTAATGTAGCTACTCATCGTATTAGTGGAATCATTCACACTGCCAAAAGCAGTGTAAGAGAAAACATAAACCAACGGATATGTTTCTGCTTGGTGTCATCTGCGTTGTTCCGCTCTACCTCACACATTGCTTTTGCCATAAGTAATCCTACCAATTCCGTGAGTAGCTGCATTAGCATTTTTTGGTATACGAGTAATGACTTAATAATAGTACTTATAATAATAATTAGTCTGTGCAAACAGTGGTAACAGTCAGTGTAGTAGATATGTGGTGCGGAGTCGGCGATTATTTATTTCACGCGTTCACAGCATCAGTACTAAATCGATGCTGTATGCAACTAGCTCTATGTATATGTAGGCTGTCGTAACTTATTTCGTAATTGTACGCTTATGTTTACTTTAAAAATGTCGCAGTTAGGTACGTCGCGAAAACGACCAATGGCAGACACAGTTAAAAACTTTATAGTGGACATGCCGGACTTAATTATTGATGGCGCTAAAATTCAATGTCTAGTTTCTAAAATCCCTTTAATGTGTTGGTCCAGAAGCCATTCTCAACGTCACATCGATAGCAAACAGCATTCTTCTGCAAAAAGTGGCATACGAGACCAAGAAAAATTTACATTTGATTTATGTGTTACTCTTATTTTGTGTAATCTATCGTTTTGTTTACTAGACAAAGAAACATTTGTCTCCTTCTGGGATAAATATGCGGACTGTAAATTACCTAGTTGGACATCGATACGAAATGTAGTGCCATTTGCTCGTGAACATATAGAAAAAAGAATGAAAACGGAATTGAAAGATAAAAAACTGTGGTTGTGTGTGGACGAAACAACAGATCGTCAAAACATTATGTGGCTAATGTAATGGTACGTACAATGGAACCACATCGATCGTCATCCTCCTTCTTACTTGCTTCCAAAAGAGTTATAAATTGTTCCGCCGATGAGATTTTAAAGGTGGTGTTGAACGCATTGAACAAATTTGAAGTTTCAACTAGGCAACTTTTATGAGTGATGGTGCCGCAAACATGCGTTCTTTGGGCCGATCTCTTAAAGAACACAGTGGTAACTTCTTGCATGTAACGTGAAAATCCATACTCTAAATCTTGCGGCACAAACGATTCCTACATGTTTTCCACTAGTAAATGCACTGATTGCTAGTACAAAGGCAGTGTTTTTAAAGCCCCGAAACGTACCCGACTATTTCACAAACTGTGTCCTGATTTACCTGAACCACCACACCCGATTGTTACACGTTGGGGAACATGGTTGCAGGCTGCGTTTTACTACAACAAATATTTTGATCAAGTAAAGAAGGTGGTTTTAAAATTCAATCCGACCGAAGCTGCAGCAATCAAGAAAAGCCAGGAAATATTTCAAGATAGTCAGGTTAAAAGAGATTTACAAACTATTCACAACAATTACTTCGGACTAGCGGAGAGAATAGAAAAATTACAAAGTGTTTCGATGTCGCTAGTGAATTCTGTTCAAATTGTGAATGGTGTTCACGCACAGTTATGCGCTGTAGAAGGCGAAGCAAATTGGTGTGCAATACGAAAATTTGAAAGTGTTTTAGAGAAAGACTCCGATTTGCTTATATTGAGACAAATTTGTGAAGGTGCGTGTGAAGATGCGTTAAGTTGTTTCAAAGATTATTTTAAATATGCAAATATAACATCGCTAGATGTCGAACAGTTGTTTTCGGCATTAAAAAGCATTTATTCCGCAGGTCGTACTCACTTGACTGAAACAGCTGTGGAAACATATCTAATGATTCAAATATTTAACAGATGTTACCCAGCTTGTGATTTCACAGAAGACTTTTAAAACGGTAAGTGTTTCAGCACGTTTCATAATTTATTTCTTACCTTCTATTTTATGTGTAAACGTTTATGCGCCCGCCACGCCCCTGGCTGTTACCCCATATTTGCCCAGGTTAATAATAATAATAAGACTTTATTGATTGAAAGTATTCAAGGGGATAATTAAATCAATATTTTATTATATTTCTTTACATTATTAGTGCTTATTATTTTATTCTTTGTAAACTATGACTTATCGTGTAAGTGCATGATTTCGGGATAAAAATTATTATTATTATTAATAGTGAAATACAAAATTGAATAAAGGAAAAACAAAATTAAAAGAAATAAAAAAGCAAGATGATTATACCGCTTGTGTCATAAACTTCTGGGGATAGGAATTAACTGTGGCAACGGCGTCGATCCCCACTTCAATGTATATTAGCATTGTCATTGTCACGATATTCAAAAAATGTCAAAATGATATGAGTTGTGCGGTCGATCAGTCGTGTACACTTGTTTGACTTGTGTTGATCAATCTATGCATGATGCACTCCATAAATGGAATATTTACAAGACGAAAATGTCGTCTCAAAATACTGGAGCAGTGGACGTAAGAGCTGTATTAAGCCGTGTGTACTATGTAAGGCGAAAATAAAAGTCTAGTTCTAATGAAACCAAAAAATAAACTCTAACAAATTAAATAAATAGTTTATTCCTTCAAAAAAATAAATAGAATTCTATACAACAGAAATCCCTCCTTCCACAACAAGATATTGTCCGCGTCCGTGATAAAAACTCTGGCACATTTCGAAGCATGTAGATTGTCACGGCTCTCAAAAGCCAGCTCAAAACATTTACGTTTTCAGACTTTCCAATCATATCTGGCATATTTTGCGAGAGATACTGTAATATGATATTACAGCAGTATTAATCAGGTTTATAAAAGAATGAATTTCTGTTCATATTCTTCTAGATACTTATCCCAAGGTACAAGTATGCAAGTGCTTGTGTGAACGTTTCATGTAAAGTATTATGGAACGCACTAATTGTCTGTCTTGTTTCTCTAAAATTACTTTTCTCTGTTATAATTTTCGTGTATCGAGTCGTTGGTGAATAAACATACCATATAACGCACACAACCGTGCTTTTTTGCGCTTTTTTGACAATTCAAATTAAAATTATTACGTGACATGTAAACTATTATTTCATTGGTTTATTATTCAACAGCAACGAACTGGAATGATATACCTGTGTGATCGTGTGATCAAGCAGCAATGCAGCGCCAACACGCTGCTCCAGATGTATACCACACATGCATACGTTCTACTGTAGTCTATACCCAGATATTTTTGACACAACCGGTATATATTATAAATACTATATATGTTGACACAAATACTTTGTTGTCCAGTGTTACTCCTTTCTATAACTTATTATAAATCAGTGTTTGCTGAGAGATGTTTTCCCCAGTGACTGGAAGAAAGCTGTTATGATTCCTGTGCCGAAGAAGGAATATCCTAAGGATTTTAAAGACTTGAGATCTATGTGTTAGATACGCAGCTACGGGAAAGAGAAGACGCCCGACTGCCTATGTCGACTCCACTTATCTGCCGTATAGATCCGCTTACTGTCCTCGCACATTTTACGGTGAATCACCGGGCTTCTACATTGCGGACACCCTTACATTGGGGGATTTTCCTCCTTTTATATCGTTGACGCTAACACGGCCAGACTGACCACTGTTTCGCTCTCGAAACAACTGTTGACTATCATCTGTAACAGCACAAGTTGATGCGGAATCGGAAGCAATCCTCTGATTCCTCCGCTTCTCGCGTCACACAATTCCATTAAGACATTAGAAAAGGAAATCAAACAAACAAAATAAACAAGAGAACAATTGTTTTCTAAGAGATTCCTCTGGAACTGTCGTCACACCTTACTTCATCAAGAGTAGTTCCTTGTATTCACATATTGAATACGAATGCTAACAAAACACTTAGATAACATGGTAGAAGGGTACTAGTTGAGAGTGAACATAAATATTCCTCAACAACAAGATTCCTCTAGCAATGCATCCGAACAATAGTGTGCAGTAAATTAAAGAAGGAATGCAAAATGGCATCCTTCTGTTAACCACGATGCATGGTGAGCCCTCGTTAAAGAACGAATATAATTCAAATAAAATAAAGGTTGAATAAATCAGTTCTCGCAATATTAATCTAATCAACACTCACCTGCTTCATCATCAGACATATCATTTTCTATAAGCTGTTTTACATCGTCCGCTGACCAGTCTCTGGGCCACGCCTTCAACTGATCCTTACATTCGTCTTGTGTCTCGTTGAGTTCAACGTCAATTGCACTTTCCACAAGTGACTCGCCCAATCTGACTTCACTAATTAAGGTGATTATTGAAAAATTGGTATCTCTACAAATTCGTAAGTACTTAGATGCTCACACTATCCTGCCCTCCAAGCAATCTGGCCAAGGGCCGGGCTACAGATGCATAACTGCATTAATGCATATAACTGATTACATATTTAGGACAACTGACAATAATAAAATAACTAGTTGTTTGTTGAGACTGCTCTAAAGCTTTCGATGTTATTAATCATGAAATACTATTCAGTATTTCCTCATTATTTCAGCATTTCCTCATGCGTACATGTAAATGTGTGTATATATACGATTTAAAATATTGAAATGCCTACTTCTACTATTCAGTATTTTACATTATATTCATTTTGACTTTAACTCTATTTCTTTTTTCAGAAGTTCTCTTGACGGAGACAACAGCAAACATGCATGAACAATAATACTTCTCAATTTAAAAGTTTAGATTCTGGGGTGCCCAAAGGATGTGTATTAGATCCACTAATATACTCGATATATTCTTCATTCTTGTTAAAACACCTGAAAGTTTGTAGTTATAATCTGCTTTACTATTCATTCGATGCTAAGCAGGTGGGTGTGAGTGCGTATCTAATACTTTCTCGGCACATGTGCTTAGTATTAACTCTAATAAAACAACTGTCATAGTATTTGATCGACCTGGAATTCGTGATAAGATTTTTAATAAAATTAAGTTAACTTTTAACGGTGATATATTAGATGTTGTCAAGGCTGTTAAGAGTTTGGGTCTCACAATTGATTCTGACTTGCGATTTAGACAGCATGTGGCGGGGGTGGTTGGAGCTTCCTGTCAGTAGATTTGCGCAAAACCCTTTGTGATTCACTTGTTTTATCAAGATTTCACAGTTGTGATGCCATTTATGGTCTTTGTCTAGATTCCGAAAATGTACTTAGAATACAAAAGATTCAAAATGCATGTTGTTTATCTATGGTATTAGGAAAAGGCAACATATTTCCCATACGTTGGCGGGGGCAGGTTGGTTGAACACACAATCAAGAAGAACATTACATTTCGCCTGTTTTTGCTCTAACTTAACTTAACTTTCAGTATGTGTTGTATCTACTTCTAATATTTCATTACTTTGTCCTTAACAAATATAGCCAGTACTTCATCATTGGTTGCGGAGGAATATTGCTTAGGTCTTATTATAAACAAAGGTTGATCGAAGCTTCAATTGTATTGTTTTTACTATTGTGAGCTCTCTGGGATTTGTCTGGACCTCAGTCATCAATAGAGCCCGGTAACAGTAAAAAAATAGAAAAAAAATAACAGAACTAATACATAATTATAATATGTGAAAAGTAGTAAAACACTCACCCTTTTAAGCAGCCTTGGCTACGGAGTAGTAAAACTAGAAGCACCATTATCAGTATTAACATCATATGGATAAGAGTGACAAAAAGTTGACACCATTAGATGTGTTTCCACAGTTGTCTCGGTGGGCGATGTTCGCCGTGGTGAGAAAATGAGTTTATATTTTGAAAAGAGCGTTCAACATCTACCGATGTTATATATGCATGATTAAAATACTCTTTGTACTTAGTCAGTGGATTATTCAATACACCATCACAAATTTGTTTTAGTGTGCTAAAACCGGGATCTTTCTGTAGCACACTCTCGAACTTTTCTAAAACGCGATTATATTTTGCGTCGTGTATAGTCAGTAGCTGTGTATGCACTCCGTCCATAATTTGCAGAGACTCCAATAATGATAACGATCTATTTTGTAATTGGTCTATTGCGTCAGCTAATCCTTTATAGTAGCTACGAATATTTTTTAAATCTGTTTCAACGGAAATATCTTGAAATTTTGACTGGCTCTCCTTAATAGCTGCAGCTTCGGCAGGATTGAATTGTGTAACAACAGCTTTTACTATTTTGAAATGTTCAGCATAATAAAAAGCTGCCTGCAACCACGTTCCCCAACGTGTAAGAATTGGCTCCGGTGGTTGACGATTACCAGGACACTCTGTGTGAAATGATCGTAGGCGTTTGAGAGATTTTAAAAATACTTTTTTTTGTGCTTGCTATTAATACATCTACCTCGGGAGAGCATTGTCGATTGGTTTCTGCCACAAGATGTAATGCATGCACTTTACACGTAACATGTAAACACTTGCAACCATGTTCAAGAAGAGAACGGCCTATCGAACGCATTATCTCTACGCCATCGCTCATAAACATGAACACATCTTTTGAAATTTGAAATTTTGCCAACGTACTAAGTACAACCTTCGTAATTGCTGCAGCAGTGCACTCTTGTAGTCTTCAGCTAGCTAGTAACAGTGGTAATATAGGTTTACTAGGGTCTAGTATGCGTACCATAATATTTACAATTGAATTTTTTTACAGTCTGTTGTCTCGTCAACACATAACCAAAGAAACTGTTTTTTCAATATGCGTTTCATTTTCTTTTCCGCGTCATAGCGTACAAATGCAACATGCTTACGTGCCGTTTTCTCCGTTGGCAACCGCAACTCGGGATTGTATTTGTCCCAAAAGTCCTTAAACGGTTGTTTATCGAGTAAGCCTAGTGGCAAATTACAGTTTATCAACATAAGAATTATATATAAAAATATGCACTTCTCGGTGGCATGCCCAATTTTCGTTTTCTATGCCGTGCGGAATTTACGTGTCTTGTACAGTTCCACTTCTTATTTGACATCAAATGTATTTTGTACACTTTACAAACTATCTTACTCCCGTTGTAAAACAAATTGGGAAAGTCAGAAATAAACTTATTTACTATGTCTTGAAAGGGTCGTTTTTTAGCCTTCGACATGTTCACTAAAAACTACGTCGGTATCAATAAAATCAACACACCCTATCCGCTATCCAATGCTAAACTGAACTGAGTGATGATGATTTGTCGTGTCGTATCATAATCGACCAACCCTCCCCGCCCACCTAAACCCAGTCACACCGCCACTGCGATTGCTCTCCAGTTACCGGGCTCTAGTCATCAATAGATTCAATTTAATTTAGTAAACTATATAACAAAGTTTCATACTTGAATAATGTTTGAATGAGCATATTTTTGATTCGAATTCAAATGGCCATTGGTTCAAACATTAGAATATAGCTACTTATAATATTCCAGCTCAGTTGCAATAACTTAAGCTTATTTAATTTTATTTTATTGCTGATCATCGCCAAAACGCTCATTTTGTTCGAGATAGATAGGCATATCTATACTTGTGCAAAAATCTGTTAACAAATTCAAGTACATATTTATAAACATTTGCATTAACATGTGTTTAGACATTTTTGGTGACTTTTCTTCTTTGCTTGTCACATCCTATGTTAGATAAAATTGTCTTCTCTATATACAACTAGTGAATATCACGAAAGACGTATATCTATCCATTGCGTTCGAATAAACAAAAAGAAATAAAAACTCTCCCGGCAAAAATAAAACGAAAACGCAGATAAATGCGTTTTCACGTAATCGGACGAAATTTTTTTGTTAACAAATGACGAGCATTAATAAAATTACCCCTCCGGTCCGGGTTGCAACCGAATCCATTCCGTTTTCACGTGCTCAGCCGCCTCCTCTTAACTCCCGCCCCCTCGCCGGGTTATATACACCTCTTCGCCGGCGTCGTACCATAAATGAAAATAAATTGCCTTAGGAAAAAGAAGAAAAGTAGTTGAAGTCGTAGTGTGCTATGATATTCAAGTATTGACTCCCATTTCTTTTTTGCTTATTTCCTTTGATTGATACAAATAAAATAATTCATATTTTATAAATTAATGTCAAAACATATCTAATTGGTTTGTAAATTATTGACCGATTTTTTACTCCTTATTAAAAAATCTATCAGATTTACTTGTTTTAAATTTAATAATTCGGAAGCACATGTAAATTATCTTAAATTTTCGAAAAGGGAAAATAAATTGATTAATTACTTTTGGTTTTAGATTGTTTTAGCTTGCACGGTATTGTTTCTATTTTTTCAAGGATATGCTCCTTCGCTACGAATTCTAGATTGTTCCATCGTACATTGTTCTTAACGATTCTAAAACACATTTTGGGAAACCTGGAAATAAATTTTGCTTTGGTCTTATATTTTGTGGCAACAATAGGAATACGGCGACAGAATGGTATTAAGTTAATGTGAATTAGAAGCATTATTGGATGGTTTGGTTAGTAATAATAACCAAACATAAAAAATTACAGAGCAACGAAGTAAAGAAAAATAGTACAAGGTTTATCCACCGTCAAACAATAATAAAACAAGTACATAGACTTATATACACATCTTGTATACATTTTAATTCAAGATTCTTTGCAAGTGTAACTACATTTTCTGCAATCTGCTCTTGTTCTTCTTCAAATCCTTGTAGTGTATTTGCATAAGAGATGGGACACCATTTCCAAACTCCCGACATACACTTCGTTGTTACACATTCTCAAGCAGTTGAAATATTCTTGATACAGTGCAGAATATTGTACTGCTTCTAAGGTAGTGCACCTTGAATAGTGAAATAGCACCCACGCCCATTAATTGAATGAGTGGTGTTGTGTTAGGTGGCATAAAGACGACCTTAACATCATAACAAAGGTCGTCCAGATAAGGAGGGTGGCCAAGGGTATTATCCATAGCCAGTAAAAGTTTGAAAGAAATATCTTACAGTATTCACTAGTTAGGAAAATGGAAACAGTTTATGTACCAGTCTTTAAAATTGCTTGGGTCATCCAAATTTTAGGGCCTGAATGGCGGCGAACGGACAGCATATGCTTGCTAATATTCTCAAATACACGAGGGTAGACTGGATGATAAGTTAGTAAAGGCTTTAGCTTAAAAACCTTCAACATTTTCACCAAGTAACAAAATCAACCAAACAGGAGTGCCTTTCCATTATGAGCCGGTTTCATTTACGTTGACTATTTGTTCTGGGAGATAACTTTCTTCTATGATTAACTCATTCAAACTATCACTAATTTTTTTGGCTCCGTCTTTATCAGCACTTGTTGCTTCTACTATGACAGGTGCATCATACCAAGCGAATCTTTTACTAAAACGGTTAAACCACGCAGCACTTGCGTGAAATTCTTCTGTCTAATCTCCTGCTCGCGCTTTTAAACTTAGACTTCCAGCCTCTGCTTGCACGGCAAGAAGTCTAATAGATATTTTTTTGTATTCAAACTTCCATTCACATAAATAATAACTTATCCATTCCATGGATTGGTTTATGTCGTTGTTTGGTCGAAACTGTGTCTTCATAGCTGCAGAACCTTTCACCGCTTCTGGAATTCTTTCTTTATCCTTAAGCAACGTGGATAGTGTGGAATGCGATAGCTTCACGTCATGTGCTATGGTATTCACGTTCTCTCCATTTTCGTATTGTCGTATAACTTTTGTTTTAAGCTCTAAATCAATCGATTTGCTTGCTTTCTTATCTGGCACATCTGCGAGTAAAGGCATTTCCTTTTTACTAAGCATTTTTTTCTTGGATTTCTAACGGACAGCAGACAAGGAAAGTGAGTGAGAAGAGTGGAAGCCCTAACGATCTGGCCTCTGCGTGTAAGACTTGGGTTGCCGGATGCTTCCATAGTGGTTATAACTGCTGCCGTAAGTCGGAGAATTGGTGTACATAATCATCTAAATTTTTGCTCATTTATCAATTGAACGCAGAATATTTGTCAAAAAAGCATAAATTATTTTTATCCTATTAATAAATGAAATCAAGTTCAATGAGTGAAACTAAACTTTAAGTGCAACATGGGGGTTAACTGGTAAATTCCATACATCCATCCAATAGTACATTCTGGGTGGGTAACGATAATTCGCTTGTTTACCGAAGTGAATACATGTAAAAAATTTAAAAGAAATGGCAAACTATGTCGTTTCTTATGATAAATTTGGTATGTTTCTGTGTTAAGTAATTAAAGAAATACAGTTCGAAGCAATTCAAATCTGACAGAGAGAAAATATGATTGAAATATTTCAAATATTGTTGGTTTTATGCAACACATCTGCAAGTAGGAGGAAATGGACCACAAATTTTGAATTGTTCATTATTATATTATATTTCTTTATGTTACAGATGCTCCATTTAACATTAAACAAAAATCAACAATTTATTACCTAATCATTTGAACAGAGCAAGACTGATAACAAAGAAAGATTATCCTAAAATCTCAATTCTGAAATAAGCAATAAAGTTCTCGATCTGAAAACGAAAAAAGGAAAAGAACAAGGGAAGGAAAAGGAAGCGAAAGAAAATGAACTCCATCACTCGAAAAAATTCCCAGCATCCGGTAACAACCTGTAAATTGCCGGTGTAATGCCCGGAACACGGCGGCCTTCTCTAAATTAATATCAAATGATTAATTCAAGTCAAGATGGCAATTACGAAGGCTCATCCAGTGTCGGTAGAATATCCTCTTTCTGACAACGGGAGATCGGTTCAAAAGCTCGAGGGTGTTTTGCGAGTGAGACGGCGGCAGTGCCGACTCTAATAACGTGGAAGTATTTTGTGTTTTAATAAAACGTTAATGCAGTTTGATTGTACGAAGTCACATTTCTAACGTATTTTAATCGTTGATTTGTAGTGCAAATTATATATTTTAGAAGGAAGCAAATCACATTGTAACTTCAAGGTTGTGAATAACTTATAGTTTGCAACAATTTTGCTTTCTACCTTTGAATAAAAGTTTGTGACGTCGAATTTCTTACAAGGGTAAATTATGTCACAATGTTACTACTGTTATACACTGAGAAAAATGTTTAATAGCCCTAATTGAATATTTAAACCTCGCAAGTAAAAACTTTAATAAAATGGGGGACAGATGGAAGTTTATTTACCGCAAAAAGACGAAGATTCTTGTCATTCAGTATTTGTGCCGAGGACACTACTCTACTTAAGAAGATGATATTAGAAGCAGCATAATAATGCTAATCAACTAAGAGCAAATAAACTCTTCACTTGTAGGGACTTATTATATTTGTCAGTGGTAAAAGAGTGACTCACTTAGAGCCGTGTAAGTAACAAGTAGCTACTGGTCAAGTATATCTACAAGTGACAAGTAAACGATTTGAGTCTATTCACCATTTTTCATCTTCCAGTTTACTACTTGGAAGTTTCGATGTTTTTATGCAGGTAATAGTTTGTGAAAAAGAGATGCAGAACCTACACAGTAACCTATTGAACAAAGATAAAAGGTGTTTGTATTTTTGTTGGTGTTCGCTTGCAGATGTCATGTTGTGACCATACGTGGTGTGTAGAATTAATATACGAGGTGTGGCAATTAAATAACCGGACTGGTGCTACTATCGGCAAACAGCGTGCTCGCCACGGCAGGTTTGAACATGTCTGTGCTTGTAGATGCTTTCCCCACCCTGAACTTGATGGGCACGGTTGTACATCGCTCAGCCCCACTGTAGCAATCGTCCGTGTTACGTGTGTGATCAAAATCGCTATTCACGTGTTTTTCTCCTTCGAATAATCAATTGTTTGACGTGTTGTGTGAGAGCTGGCATTGCCCTAATATAGGATAATGCGACGTTGTCAATTGTTTTTCCTGATTTTATCGATGTCTTCTGGCAAACAAATTGTTGTATACCATTGAGCATTAATTCTTCTTCGATCTTCTAAAGCAATGCTTGCGACATGTCTAGTACAACGAAATAATAATAATAGCAATGTATTTCTTCAAATAAAATGTTTGAGGAAACAGTCAAGTGTATACACAAAGAGGGACACTACTCGCCTAACAAAGCAGATCCGAAACTATTGAATTAGAACTAAATACAAAAGCAACATTACAACGTAACAATAGAAAAGAAAACTCGTAATAAAAGCAGAGAATAGGAAGCTGCATGGTTCTAATAAGTTAAATGCTCTTGCATTGAATATGGCTCTATGTGGCAAATATGCCCTATTAGTCGCTTTTCAAATGAACCAAAGCTTTTATACAACTGGGTAAGTAAAGAAAGTCATACCAGTATATTTTTGTTTCTTGTAAAGTATTCATGCTCAAAAAAGCATTCACTAATACTACATTTATGTTTGCAAATAAATATGCATTCCAAAATATGAAGTGCATATATTGTTAAAATTTTACCTGATTTAAGTTTCTACATAGTTTCTAGATCGTTCTTACCAAAGATAAATCTTACTGTTCAAAAATTCTGCTGATACCACTAGACCGGCCCCAAAATGTAATGCCGAATTTGGCTTTGGACCGGAGTCTTTTAGCAAAGAAGAGATCGACTTATTTATTAAACAAAGGTTTGAAATACAACCTGAAATTTAATAAGCCTCCGATTGAAGAAATTATAGTTGACATAGAAAACACGATCAGTAATTTTGATGATAACACAAAAAATGTTATTCGTACCGCTTGTAAAAGAGTTCAGTCTTGCTGCTGATGATGATAGCTTGGCTATCGAAACGTGCGTCCAGTACGAGTATTGTGGTAAGGGTTTTTAGCGAACTGTTTCAGTGTTCTAGTGCCACAGATTTAGAGTACCCGATTACCAAGTACCTGATTTTAATATTTGGTGAATTTGTCAACAATTACCATGAAGTGGAACATAATCAACACTGCCCTTGTACAGCCGGAAATATTTGAACTTTGCGCAAAGTAAGGAAAGATAGTATAAAATTTACAAAGCGAACTGCTTTAACAGAAGATAATACGATTTAAATTATTTTTCAATTTCTTGCGCAGCCATGGCAAATAAGGTGATAATTGTTGCCAGATTTACATAATATTAAAATTGATCCAGCATTTTTGCATGGTTCGTGGTTCGTCTATCAAAAACTAACACATTTGAACAAACTTACCATAATTAATTAATTGCTATAAAGTTAGATAAAGCAAAGAAATAACAACAATAAACAAAACAAGTTGAAATGAAGAAAAATAATAACGGGAATAAAGAAGGAACATATGACAAATGCAGGGTATAATAACAATAAACAACAAGGATAATTTACGCCTTTGAAATTGCGATTTGACAGTTTGGCAATTGTTATGACTACTTTACTTAGCAACGAGCTCTTTAGATCAGTCTGGCGTCACAAGAAACAATTTGGCGCTCTTTAATTAACCAACTTTGCGTAACAACAAAAAAAGATTAGCAAAACCTTTATTGCTACATATCGTCATATTTCTTAAGTTAAACTGTAACATATGTGGTATAGTTGGATTCGCCTTGCGATTACCCTTGCAAAAACGTGAAAATATGCAGGATGTTCTATTTAAAAAAAAGAAAGTTGACGTCACTTCCGGTGAAATCGGAAATACAGCTGAAATGTATAATGTTTTTTGTTTTGAAAGGAATGACGTTCTTATTTTTACTTTTCTTAGCATCTATGCTAACTTAACATAGTACCCCGGTAATTTAAGACAGCCTATACGTTATCATTTGCCCCCACCTCTCGACACTTATTCAATCCTCCTCGCAGTTAAGATGACGTACGACCAGAGATACCAATTCTGCAAATTACAATAAGCCGCTTCGCCGTCGTAGAGACCGTCTTCTGGCGTGCCATCGGACAATACGCCGCTGAACAGGTCCGACACCGCCTAGCGAAGCTGCGAACCCGAAATCACGTACCGCTCGCCATATACATCCGTCCAATACACGACGTCCATAGTAGTAGTCCGTGGATACGTATAGTAGGCCCGCGCGTCTTCACAAAAGATGACAAATTTCGTCATTAGGAAAGTGTCGTGCTTGAAATGTTGCCAAAGCACACGTGATATTCGGGCAAGTACCATCAGCGCTTTGTCACGCGGCAAGGACGTAATATAACACACGAATAACAGGAGGATGGGAGAAGGTATATAACAGGAAACGCGTTAACTCGTGGGGTGACGGAAAGGGGGCGATATATACTAGGATTATAATTCATCTCGTTTTTATCAAGGGCCCTCCTCACGCCGGTATAAATCTGCAATTGTTACGTCGCTCGTACGGTGGACAAACACCTAACGACGGCAATTACCAAAACGTAACGCCAGTAAATTCGAACAGATTGTCCTCCGTTATTGTGGGACGGTCTTCGTACGAACGCCGAAGAACTATTTGTTCGGGGTCGGTCTCAATAGCAAGATTAAACGGGGGTCATCCCGAAGGATAATTGCCGAACGATTATTCTTCAGGTGGTATACGCGACGCGGAAGAGTAAGTAGAAGAGATTTCGGTAGTTTGCGGTTCGTGGAAAAGGGACAATGGCCTTTTCCCGCTGTATCCTCAGTGTGTATATGTATTTGTGCGTCTGTTAGATGCGTCCTCTTAAATAGCTCCGCTGGCTAGGGTTGTTTGGTAATTGTTAGAAAATTTAATCGGGATAACTACCGCCCTCTATTTGTCTCCGTAGAGATATCGAGTTGAATGAATGCTAATTGCGGGATGTTTACGTTTTGTGGACCGAAGTGGTCGATGACTTATCAAGAATTACATGTTTGATATGTGCGATATCTGTCTTTTTCTGAGAAGCATTATAATAGGTACTTCTTGTTTGTATTGTCTTTAAAACTACATTTACAAGGAAAATATTCTTAAAATAAGAGATAAGCGCCATAAATGCTCGACCTCATATAGAAAAAATAAACTAGGTAAAATATAACAATTTTTATTTTACCTATATTCTCCCCTAAGCTCAATACATTTATTACAACGATCAATTAATAATTATTCAATATCCTTGTAAAAATAATCTAAAGTTTTTCTCTCAAAATGTCTTCTTGGGACGAAGTCCATCGGGTCTCCGCCATTCCATCGATTCCTTTTTGGATAGAGCATCATAATACAGAACCATTGCTTCATCTCCTGCGATAATGGATCCCAAAATCAGTTTCGGATCGTCTCCACACCCGATTAAAAACGAGCAGGCACATTCGACCAGACGTTCTCGTTGGAGAGCAGAAAGAAGATGCGGTATCCATCTTGCACTAATTTTATTCATACCCAAATTATTATGGAGAATTCGGCGAATACTTGTTTCAGAAATGTTAGACATCAGTTTCGAACGGCGATCTGCTAATACCATTTCTTCAATAATTGAAGTGTTTTGAGGCGTTATCACTTCAATTGGCCGACCATCATCTTCAAGGGATTCTTGCCCCAAACGGAAACATTTTGCCCGCTTTTTTATAGTGGAATATAAAGGAGATAAATCACCATTAACGCCGTCTAAATGTTTTTTTATTGTGGCGTATGCCCTTCTTTTGTTAAAAATCTAATGATCCCGCGCACTATCTTGGAAAGACCAAGTGCATATACTTACCAAGAAATTATCCGGAATGACATATGCACTGCGAACGATATCATCCGAAGTTCACGTTGAAGCAGCGTTGTCAGCTTATCACGCATATGTAGGGTCCCGGCTATCATATGGCATCATCTTCTGGGCAAATTCCGTGGATGCTAACAGGGTCTTCATCCTCCAGAAGTCGTGTCTAAGAAGCATCTTTAATCTGAAAAGGAGGGAATCATGTAGGAGTGCATTTAGAGAGAACCGTACACTTACCTTGCCTGCATTGTATATTTATGAATGTGCGTGTTTCGCGAAAAAACATTACAATTAAATCCTTGCCGAATACGAAACTAACTATATCTACAACACTCGGGAAAACCAAAAAGCAACTCTTCGTGTGCCGCAAACAACGTATGCGCGCATACATAAAGGTGTAGTGACGCAAGCTTTAAAAATTTATAATAAACTGCCGTATGAATTTAAGACATACACACTTAAAGATTAAAAAAAAATCTTAAAGAACTTCTGTTTCAAGAATGAGTTCTTTTTATGAACTCCATAATTTGATTAGTAATTTGTCAAGCATAGCTTTTGTTTTCTTTATCTACTTGTACTTAGCTGGTACCCATTGTTTCTGTTGACATGTTTCATACTTATTGTATACTATGAAATAAAGGTTTGTTATTATTACTCAATTTTCCTGAGACATTTTCATGCACTAGTTACGTTGTCTGGGTGGCTACTAAAAACTACTACTCTTCGAGCTGTAATATGTGTAGTGTAGGCGTCGCACATGTGGAACTATGACGCAACTGAGTTTGAACATGCTAGAACCTGCCTAAGCCTGTCAGGCCGAAAATTTATGGCGCCTACTTCGTACTTCTCTATAGTTGTAAGTGCATGCAGAACTAGAAAAACCTATGGGAATACACACGACAAGAAAACACGTTTCGAATAAAAAAAAACGAAATAAATAAATAAAAACAACTCTACAAAATAGATAAAGCAACGCACAACTAAAGAAACTAAACTTCCAACAATATTTTCGTCAGCGCTTCTTCCCTGTTTCCCGTTTATCTCCTCTTCCCCAAACTGCATTATTCAGGAATCTTCGGATCACAAATATAAGAATTTCAATGCGGCCCTGGGAGAATTCCCTCGACAAACTTTGGCGACGAACCGTTTCCCGCAGTGAGCGCGAAGATCGACAAACGGTATTCGACAATTGACATTATTTAGGGGTAAATAAAAGAATAACTGCACCCCTAGCGACTCTCTACGCGCAGGTATCGCATCTATTATTGCCTGAATGTATTGCCAAGAAGGGTGTACATTTTGAATGGAATTCCAAAAAAATTTGAATTGGATTATATGTTGGTTTTGGGAATAAAGATTACATTCCTTAAAGTAATTGACTACTTAGTAAGATAACAATAAGCAAGGAAAAATAGTTGTCAAATTCACTTGTTCACCTCAGGGAAGTTGACAAATAACCAAACTTCCCGTACATAGACCAACTTGTGGATATTATTTCTTTGAAACACTACAAACTTATTATAAATACACACATTTTGAAAATATTAATGTGAGAAACGCATATGCAAAATGCTAAGAAAGTATTTAAATTAAAATTAGGCATTACATCAATAATTTATTACTATTAAGATTAGAAGTATTTTCCCTAACAGGTAGAACATTCCAAGCTATTTCCTTGAGGATTAAGAATTCCTAATTATCTGCAAGCAAAATATACACAATGGATCTGTTTTTTAATTGCTCGAACCTTTGATCAAACAGTTCCAGCAACACAAACGCGTTTTTCATAAGGCAAGTAAAACAGAGCTGTGTTTCAAAATTGTTCAAACAACAGTTCGATCAAAGGTTCAAGCAATTAAAAAACACAACCAATAATGGTTTGAGCAGTTAAAAAATACACCCATTGTAGAATACTGAAACAGGGTAGATTTGGAAAATCTAAATTTCTTCAACGTGTAATAAATGCATAACGACACAAATTATATTTGCATATCTATATGAGTCCAAACAACAAGGATGTTACAATAAGACTCTAAACATTTATATACTATATATAAATTGTATCTCGTGGTACTCCCTTTCTGGACTATAGGAAAACTTCAACATTTGCGAAATATGGAGAAGCGATTTTGCTAATTATTTTCTCAATTAATTTACTTTGTAATTGTAAGTTGGATGAAAATAAATTGTTTATCAATTGCTTTCTTTTCTTTTTATAAAATATTTTAACTAGGAAAAGGTGTGATGAGGGTCTAATTCTTACAATAAGTCTTATAAGTTTGACAGTACTTTTATCTGTATTATGTTAATTCCTGCCTGAGGATGAGCTGATATTGGCTCGAAACCGGTAGCATTGTGTTATTTATTAAAGAGTTATTGTGAGAATTAGACCATCATTACACCTTTCCCTAATTATAAATCACTCACACCTCGGTCGTTTAACACTAGAACCGCTGAGAATTCCTCATACCTCGAACCGCCGCCCCGGTTAAATTGACCTGTGATTAAAACTCAATTTTGTTTCGACTATTTTTATTAATTAACATAATTTGTTTGCATGAAAGTGTATATTTATTTCCAAAATATAAAAATAACTTCTAACTTGACTTTGGTATTTTAAATATCGCTACAATTTTTGCAATAAATTACTTTAAATCCACATTTTCCACATATACCCTGGGTAATATGTTCTTGTTACAGTTCTTACATCTATCGTAAGTTTTATTTTCACATTTCTTTTCTTGATATGTACGTTTTTTGCGAGATTGCTTATCTGTCTTTGATCCAGCCTGTAAGTTCTTGTTGCATTTTTGATTCGATGTTCCCTCCTGAGGGTCTTCTTCGTTGTTATTGGATTGTTGCGAGAGTTCTTCCTATTGCAGAATGAAGTCGCGACGTTTTATTTTTTTGCCAGTGATATCTTTGTATACAGCAAACGCATTGATTGCAGCAAGATCCAATATATTATAAAAAACATGGACTGGCCATCTTCTTGAGGGTGCCTTCACGCTGTATTTTTGGGCCATTTGATCTACTATTATAGTATAAAACTGTTTCTGGCTTTTTCTTTGTACCAGCATCAATCGAAATTGTTGGCTATTGCGCACTCAGAAGGAGAACATTTTTTTTTGTTTATTTTGGCTTGATACACTGTCAAAGTGCAAACATTTTCTTTACTTGTGAATAAAACAGTTTCATATAAAGAACCTTTGCTTTTTTTGATTACTTAGTTGTTGTTTTCTCCGGACACATAACAAATTTTGCAATTGTGAGCAAATTTTTGCCATATTTCAGAAACTAAAGAAAACATGTCATGTTCCAATCTTTCTTTCCTTGTAGACTTGAGATCGAATCTGAGATATCGCATGATTTCTCTAAATTTGTTTCTAGACATCGTTTCACTAAAAAACGAAATGCCCCACTTTTTAGACCACAAGGAATCTAATTCTAAGTGACTGGAACTCTGAGCACCACGTGCGCATAGAATGGCAGTAAAGGATTCTAGATCTCCTGAAGATAGTTGCCAGTCTTGACTGTCTAGTTGTCTTCTAGCTTTAGCCTCGCTGCATTGTTTTATGTGTCCCAGCATCAAGTCATCGATAAATATTCTCCAGAAACTACTCGCATTTTCTGCAGTTGCTTCTTGTTTTGCATAGCCTGTTGACCCTGGATTGTCCCTGAATATATTGGGTTGGGTTTTTCTGCCTGCAGTTGGCTGACTCGCAGAAATTACTTACCATTGGGAATTGTCTTTTGATTTGCAAACTGCACCAAGATTGAAGGAAAATCATTTTTCTGTTGATTTCTTTTGCCGGCGATTAGAACGAACAGACGTTTCCACTTCCTGCTTATCACTGGAAGTAGCACTAGTCACTGCAACCGTTACATCACAAACTGTGTCATTGTCAGATTCATCACTACTTTGTTCCTCATTCGCAACAACTCGAGAACGAGTTTCGTTTTCACTGTCCGTACTAACTGATTTAGAATCATTTTCGGAATCTCCCGGTGAAAGATTTTCCAGTTCGTCTAAATACGCTAAAGCTTGTGCAGCCGAGAGGCCTTTACTGGACCACCTGCTGTTCAGTCTAACTAAACAGGACGAATGCACTTTCAAAGTACTACCGATCTTTTTAAATGTTCACAATAGTGTAGGTTGAAACTTGCAAAATATTTGTACGCATGCGCCAAATTAAGCCTGCGCATGTGCGACACTAAAAAGAGCACGAGTAGAAACAGGTTCTTTGTCGAGGACAAGGCTGAGCATGTCGAAACAAGCAGTTAGTACGAACAAGTACTAACAAATAGGAACCCGCTCTGATCGGTCGATACAGTTATATGCCTTGTTTTATATGTAACAAATGTTTGAAATTATGTATATATTTACATGCGGTATATGCCTAAATGTTTAGTTCTTTCAAATGTTGCATTCAAGAAAAAGAATTGACAAATAAAGTTTGTCAAAACAGTAAATTTGTGAACTTAGTCAAAAGTGTTTTATGGCGGCCTGGAGCACGGCGTTCATCGACAATCGACCTGAAGTAGCCCTTTGGGTTTGTCCAAGATCTTCGTGATGAAAACGGGCAATCTATTTTGTACTTTGATTTATTTACATATTTACAAGAGACATAAAAAAAACAAACGACATTCGGATCAGATTAAAATCAAACGAAATGAAATTCTTATCTTAAAATTGCAAATTTAAATAAAATTTAAAATTTCGGTTGAGACCATGTACAAGAAACTGTAAGTGACGTTAAACGTATTTGTCGCGGAAGACTAAAACTTGTTTAGAAGGAGAAATAAACGGTGTGTCGGAAATGAGTTATCAAGTCGGTAAAATCAACCAATAAAACTACTACCAGTGAATTAAGAGAACATAGACAGTACAAGTCCGTCTACCAGTTATCAAAATTCAGTTGGTAACAGCTCTATCAGTGAGAAAAGTCAACTCAGGAAAATAAACGGTATTTTCGGAAATGATTTTTCAAGTCGGTAAAATCAACCAATAACATTATCACCAGTGAATCAAGGGAAATTAGAAAATATAGAATGTTACACGAGCTCTAAAGCGATTGATCGGCAGATTATACACTATTGGTCCAAAAGTTATATACAGCGATGTTCAAAAGTATGTGACAAAACAGAGAACAAACAGAAGTGAAAATTAAATTAAAAAGATACAAAATTATTTCAATAATGATTTTAATATTTTTCTTTGCCTTAAGGGTCTTTAAATTCACAGGGACGGACTACGGTTCGTCACAAAATAAGTCGTTTCCGATGTTCGAACGTGGATTCAACAAATGTGAGATGAATATGAGATGCGACAAATACGAAATACTTTGCATCTTATTTTCCCGTATTTTCTATTGCACCAACTTACCAACTTATACGGATTACAACGTTTACATTTGATTTTGCACTAGATTTTAACGTAACAAGTACTACATGGGCTGAAAAGTCTTTAGCCTGACACATAGATGGCGTCAGAAATCAAAAATCCATATGCGTGCCCGAGAGTACCAACCTTAACTAGAACGCTGTCAAAATTTCAAGACATTTCATTTACTCGTTCTCAAGTTATTGCTCTCGAAGTGACGCTACCTCTGTTATTTTTGTTTACCATGGAAAAAAGTGAATTTCGTGTTTTGATAAAACATTGCTTCCTGATGGAAAAAAATACTGTTCAAGCAAAGCAATGGCTTAATAAGTGTTACGGAACCTCTGCCCCAATCAATTCAACCGTAAAGTATTGGTATGCTGAATTTCGTCGTGACCGTACCAGCACAAATGATGCACAACGTTCAGGAAGGCCAAATCAGGCACTTACGCCAGAAAATATCAAAAAAATTCGTGAAATTGTGCTGAATGACCGCAAAGTGAAATTGAGTGAGCTAGCAAAGACCATGGGCATCTCAAAGGAATGTGTAGGTCATATCATTCATGAATGTTTACACATGAAGAAGCTTTGCGCGAGTTGGGTGCCGCGTTTCTTAACAATTGATCAAAAAGACCAACGTGTCAAACTTTCGAATGGGAATCTGGCACTTATTACGCGCAATAAGAAGGATTTTTTTCGGCGCTTCGTGACAATGGATGAAACGTGGATCCACCACTACACTCCTGATTCCAATCGGCAGTCGGCAGAGTGGTTATTGCCTGGTGAGAGTCGTCCGAAGCGCCCAAAGACGCACCAATCAGCCGGTAAAGTGTTGGCCAGTATTTTTTGGGACGCGCACGGTGTAATATTTATAGACTACCTTAAACATGGTAAAACAATCAACAAACATTATTACTGTACATTATTGGATCGATTGGAGGTCGAATACAAGGCAAAACGACCGCACATGGCGAAGAAGAAAATGCTCTTTCACCACGATAATGCCCCAGCTCATTCTGCTCGCGATATGACCGATAAATTGAAGGAATTGCGCTACGAATTGGTTCACCACCCATCGTATTCGCCCGAGCTAGCCCCCAGCGACTATTGCCTGTTTCCCCGATTGAAAATGTTGCTCTCTGGCAAAAGATTTCACTCAAATGAGGCAGTAGGGTTGGAAACAGACGCCTATTTTGAAGGACTTGACGTGCAGTACTACAAAACCGGCATCGAAATGTTAGAGGACATTACTCTAGATGGAGATTATGTCGAAGAATAAAACAGTTTTTCATTTCAAAATGTCGTTTTTTCATTGGTAGCCCAAAGACTTATGTTTCAAATAATACATAAAAATTACGCATCATGTTGTGATGCATCTTTCAACTTTACGAATTACGATACATTTTACGTATTTCTTACTCTTGCTCTAATTATGAGTGAACACTTTAAACAGTTTCAAGAATTTTCAATTTTCTTATGGTCTATTACCACTACCACTAAAGCATCCTTAAATTAGTGCTTGCTTTTTATTACTTATTCTTCATGTTTGTCGTGAATGTTTCCTAAATTGAAATCTTTAACCTGTGTCATACAAATTCTTTTTTGTGATGGTTGAAAGCGTTTATTCTGAAAATACCTCAATAATTGTATTTTTCCTGAAATTTAACTTAACTAAATTTTAACCAAATCATTTGATTTCGTATTATTCTTTATAAGTTCATGTAAAAATTGAATTTCCTTTGAACAAAACGTTTTCGTTGATGACATAATTATTCCATTTTAATTTTCTTTGGAAAACGGAATAGTTAACTATATGATTTTAAGCAGCACGATAATACAATGTAAAAAATAGAATTAGTAATTAACAATTTCACTTAGTATTTCGTTGTATGCAGGGTCACTTACCTCTTTCATTATATCCGTAATACGTTTTCTCGTAGACATATTAATAGCTACCCCAGTTCCCAGTTCAAACATTCAACGAATTGTTTTACGATGCAGCCGTGGTAAGATCCAACCTAACAATAAAATGTCGTCCAGGAGACAATGGACAACATGCGACTCACAAAATATCCGATGGATTACACTAAAGGGATTCTGGTTGATTTGGGACATCGTATGTTGTCGGTTGTGTTGGGGATTCGCAAAGGTGACATACATAAAAATTAATGTTACTGCAAGGATCGGTATATTTAATGCCTTAATTACTCAAGGGATTTTATTTTGGAAGAGTAAAACAAAAGAGCTTTCTATCAGATTTTGATGATTTTATAGTTTCAAATTTTTCTTTATGTTAAATGAATAGAAATTCTTATGATAAACATGTAAACGGAGGATATTTTTGAAGTTGACATTTTGGTTTTACCCGCTTGATCTTTAAAAATGTGAAGATCGAGTAATATATTGAAATGTTTTATATGTAGGAAATTTTTTAAAATAAACTAAATTTTTTAAATTAATTAATTAATTATACAATCTGAGGGTTCGGGAGTGTACTAAACTCACTTTTTCGGCAATTTAAAATTAAACTAGAGATCAATTAATGAAATTTAACGAGTATTAAAACTGAAAAATGAAAACTATCCTAGAATTGTGATGATTTCATGTAAAATCTGTGTTTATATGTTGTCTATGGGAAACTTGCCTATTCTTCAACCTTGACCAAACTTGACTTCTACCTCGTATTTATGAAACGATGTAAAAGTTAAACACTTATAACTTGGGAACGCAGCCAAACATGGATGAAAATCCTGATTCAAAGTCCGAATTTAATTAGCGTCCCTTAACTCCCTTATTTTAATCGCGATAGTGGATTGTTTCGGACACAGTAAATTTTGATAATTCTTTTCGAAATATAATTTGATAATGACTTTCCAACGAATATTCTTATTTTAATAGTAGCATGATCCATTACACGACGCAACTAGAAGACCTAATTTATCCTACTCTAACATTTCACCATCATTTAATATGAAAATTTACTGACACGCAAGACGATTGCATTACGAACGATATTGAATATTCTAAACTATACTAGAAATACCTCTGAATTTACGCTGTTACTTCTTGTAGGAAAATATTTAATTGAATTTCAAGATTTACAATGTGAAGAAAATGAACAGAAGAATAGATACTTCTCCATTTCCCCATAATCCTCGTTGGCTGTAATTAATATAATTCCCTAATGTCCCCGCTCTAACGATAAGAAGCCTTAGAAGGGGTAGGAATTACCGGAAAAGAGCTAAAAGCCACCAGAGGAATTTTGACATTGCAGGAGTGGCCATACTGAACACATTATACGTGCCGCTGATGACAACTACGTTTGAAGTTGTAAATTATATCATTACAATATTAACTACAAATTAAAATTACAATTTGCAGGTATGATACTGTTAATGTTGTACAGGCATTTTTCAACCAAATTTTTCACTATAATTTTTGAAAAATCTTTCAATTATTCACTATGGTTCCACTTGAAATATTGTTATATATTTTTAGTATTTGTGCGATAACACCTTTGTGTGTTTGCGCGAATATTCTTTGTGGTGTACGTAGGGTGGTTTCAGCAACAGTTCACTATAATGCTTCTTTGCATAGCATACACATTCGAAAACATACAATGCTGGCAGGATAAGTATGCCATATTGTGCGAAAATACTTTTACTAGGCCCTCTTCTTTTCAAGTTAAAAATGCTTCTTAGACACGATTTTTGCAAGATAAATATTCGATCTGCGTCAACGGAGTTGCCCAGAAAATTATATCATACGGCAACCCCGAATCTATGAAGGCGTGGTATGCAGAGTGCAGCTTCTGCATGAACTTGAACTATTCTTAACGCGTACACCATTCCTGAAATTCTCTTTGTTAGTGGACTTACTTGTTCCTTCCAGTTTAGGGCACTATCGAGTTGAAGTCATAAAAACTTCACATGGTCAGCACTTTTTGATTGTTGATCTTTATAATTTAGACTTAAAGGGTCATTTTGTCGCAAGGCAAATCTGTTTATATTTGTTTTGTTTACATTTAGTTGTAGGTTGTTGTTGGCCAACCAATTATTCATTGCCATCATAACATTGACGATTTCATCTTGAAATTCGTTGTAATTTCGCTTCGAAATAATCACCGACGTATCATCGGCGTACAAGTTGATGAAATGAAATAGTTCGCACAATTAAAAAAAAAAGATATACAATTTTGGAAATAGCAGTATTAAATAGTTCTTATCTAATTTACTTGACGAAGGGAGCGTTGACAGTAGTGGTGGCATAAGCCGGTGATCTAGTTCAATTAAAGCAGTTTCAGCATCTGATACGGTTAGTGTTGAAGTTGAACTTGAAGAATTATTTACCTGTGGTGCATTAACATAAGACTATTTCATCGAATTGCCTTTACAAAACTAGCTTTTTCATCTTAAAGTCTGCAATGTAAAATGTTGAACATAATTTCTATAGAAAAATAATCACGAAATTTTTTAAACCAATTAATAAGCTTATACAAGTAGATTTTTTGTGTATCAAATATAAACGGGACTCGTTTTTTAAAAAATTCTAACTTTATTTAACTAAGCTTACAAATATATACAGTGAGGACCTAAAGTATCCCTCCCTTACTAACTTTTGAACAACTGAGGCTAGCGTTTTTAGAAAAAATAGGTCGATTTTTATTTTTTCTAAGCTAACTTTTGGTATTATCGGAGTTCAACTGCATTTCCGGTTTCACCGGAAGTGACGTCAACTTTTTTATTTTAAATAGAACATCCTGTATATTTTTGCATTTTTGGAAAGGCAATAGAAAGATGAATTCAACGATACCACATTCGCTATATTTTTCATTAAAAAGTGTCCCGATATACATCGATAAATTGTACTTGTGTGAGTAAAGTAGGCTAAAAGAAAAACTGCAAATTGCCCCCTAAGATTCTACGTTCATGTAAAAACCTCGTTACTAGGCAACACAAAGACAGCAACTGTCAAACTATTAATGTATATCATTTAAATTTCTATTATTGTGTAGATTACTACCAACTTTATTGCTCCATATCGTAATATTTCTTAAGCTAAAGTATAATAAATGTGGTATGGTTGAATTCATATTTCTATTGCCTTTCCAAAAATGTAAAAATATACAGAGTGCTCTACTTAAAATAAAAAGTTGATGTCACTTCCGGTGAAACCGGAAATGAAGTTGTATTCTCGATAATACCAAAAGTTAGCTTAGAAAAAATAAAAATCGACCTATTTTTTCCGAAAACGCTAGCCTCCGTTGTAGGTCCTCACTGTATTATTTTTCTACATACTCTAGCCCTAGAAATACATTTTTTCCTATCGGATTGGGTGCTTTTTTATTCCATCATCGTAAAAACTCTTAGGACGTTCGCTTCCACCGCTTCGTTGTCGTCGAAACGCTGGCTTCCAAGCGCTTCTTTGAGGGGTCCAAAAGGATGGAAGTCACAAGGTGACAAGTCTGCCACATGAGGCCTGCCGTTGTCATGCAGAAGAATGACACTTCTGACCGATTGCTTCTTCCTTTTCCTTCGCGGCATCCGGTACTTCACAATAATATTGCGCATTAGTTGTGCGTCGATCGTGGAGAAAATCAACGTGAAAAGCACCTTGCCGATCAAAAAAAACTGGCCTCGGTCACACTTGTCCTTGTGCGGCGATCATGTAATTACCGCAAAATTTCGGTTGGGTTCACCCTCTTCTCGGCCAAAAACTTGATAATCCGCTGCTCCACGGAGACATGCACTTCTTTCTCGCTCATGGTTTCTTTTGATACTAAAGGGACCCGAGACAGTTGCAGTCGGTTCTCCCCTCTCCCTAACGGTACAGGCTACCTGCGCATCGACCCCTTCCGGGTCTAGAAGCCATCCGAAATTTTTAGGAAAATCAGTCCCGTTTATATTTGATACACCCTCGTGTGTAAAGTATACATATAATTATGCATTCTTTAGTACTTTTACCCCTTATTGGATATCTTCAGTATGTGTCTATTACTAAAAAACTTGCAATTATAGGACTTTAAAAAATGGTTTTAATATTATGGCCAACGACTTTACAATGCATGTATCTATTCCAGAATATGTGAATTAGATTATAATTCCTTTGTTTTCGTAATTTGGTCCATAGCTGTATGTACACAAATATAAGGTAAACGCTTTTTATACCTTGATTAATACAATACAAAATTATCCGATTTCCTGCATGACAATACCTATATAGTCTACAGGCATCATTCACAATGAAATCTTTTCCATTACAAAAGCACTAACATTAAAATGTTCGTCGCAACCTAGATTGATTTTTTTGCTTCCAGCAAAAAAATCAATCTAGGATTGATGATCAATCCTAAAAAAATCCTAGATCAATCCAAAACAATCTTATAAATTTAACTAATCACCATATTTTTAATTTATTGATAAACAATTAGTCCACTAAGCTATATCCTATATATCTATAGATCTATTATGTACGATTCAACATGACCAACTAAATTGAATATGAATCATACATGCTATACATAACGTACATACCTTGAAACGTCTCAATTAACTCTGGAAACTCCACTTTCACTAAGAAATCTTCTTCACATTACCTTACCCTAACAATCACGCGAGACATAAGATCCTGATGCTGCTACATAAATAGCAAAATTGGCAGGAAATCGTATACTATAACGCTGCATTACTATTGGCTGCAACAGGAACCTACATTACGTCATCATGGATTGAAAATAAGATATTGCAAAAATTACAATTTATGTTTTAAGTAAAGATAATTTTTTGTTATTTCAAGTAGATGTATAATATTGGAGTAGTGTTACAATGTATTGTAATAACATTTAATAAGGGGCATGTTGTATCAATAATATTATTCTTTAGCTTCTTTCACGATAAAAATGTTTTTGTCACTACAAAATTAGTGTATTTGTAGAAGATATTCTTGTCACAGTTTGCAATACATTTTTCTCCTTGTTTAAGAATATATTGAAAAAATGCTCCAAAATTTTAGGTATCTAAACATTTAAAAGAAATTTTTATTTCTATCAAACTTCATTCAAGTCTGAGATCATCACGTCATGTTTGTCATGTTCATTATAGCTTTTCTAGTTTTGAACGGAAGTATTACGCATTGAAACTCCGCTTGATACATTTTAGATATTCTTTTCAACAATCACGTACTATAGAGGTGACTTTAACAGAGTATAAGAAAAGGATGTTTTTGTAGATTTCCTTTTATCATCCAACCATCTCTAATAAAGTAACGACTTCCACACTTCCCGTCTTCTCCATCGCAAGTCCCGTTCCTATATATATATATATACCCACACACCCGCTTCTGGTCTACGTATTATAACGTTCCCTATACTATTAACGGGCCGGAGTCGCAGTTATCACCGTGATAAGTAGATTCTGAAGATATCGCCTTCACCGTCGTCGCGGAGGAGAATAGGAAAAGGAACCGGCATCGTCCCGACCTCTCGCGCGCGTCGTTTCCCGCTTAAAGACGTTTCCGGTCTTTTATGCGAAACACACATAGATTTCGCCTTGACGGCCCGAAACTTTCGTAATGCATCCTGCGATTCCTTCCTATTCCTTCTTCCGCGGTAACGACCTGGTTAGCTGACGTTACGCCGCTGATGTTCATCAAAACATTCGCCGCCGCGCTCCTCCGTAGCGTCCCGGCACAAACCATCGTATTATAATCTCCTCTCGCTAATTTATGCCTTTAGCTCCGGGACCACCGAGTTTCGGGACGTGGTGCGCCGTGGGGGGTGAGAGGTATATGTGAGTATTGCATGTACTATGGCAACAGAGTAACCAAGGAAGAGCCGTGAAGTCGTCGGGTTAGCGGCGGCGGTTATTTTATTGCTGGTCGAGCCATTGTTCCAAGGATCTATTTATTGTGGTTGGTAAGATCGTGTTCGCGATCCTTGCGAAGCTCCTTTGAGGAAAGATGTGGTGGCAATGCTGAGGGGAAGAGTAGTCCAAAGGCTGAGAATTATCTAAATAATTATGAATATTTTAATAAGTCAACTTAGAAACTACTACACACCTCTTATGGATGTCTTAATTTGTTGTCATATTATGTCAGATATCTCGATACTAATCGCTAATGGTTAGGCCGAGGCCAGAAATAAAAAAATCTTAATAGTGAATGTTTAATTAAACAATTGGCTCATTACCTCTTATACTCCAATTTATTTTGACTATATCTTATCATATATGCTTAAATTACTACCAGGGTTGTCTTTTTAATTTTGCATGTAGGCATAACAGCAAACAATAGATCGACTTATAATGCTGTATTGTTTTTCAAAGTACTATCCACAAAGATTGATACACATTTTCACTCTTTCAAACCAATTGTTAATGCAGTTATGCCAGTCATCAGTTGGAACAGTCAAAATTGCCATTCTAAAGGCACCGACTGCTTCTTCCGGCTACTGGAACCGTTAACAACGTAGCCCATTATTGGAGAGAATTGTTGAAAAACTTGCACCATCAGGTATGTTTCCACATTTGTCTCGGTGAAGGTTGTTCGCTGTGATGAAATAATGCTCTTATATTTCGAGAAAGACCGTTCAACAACTACGGAAATAACACAGGCACAATTAAAATAATCCTTACAAATAGTTAATGAATCTGCAGATGCACCACCATACATTTATCTTAATCTCGTATAATCGAAATTGTTTTGACACTGTCGAACTTTGCTATAACGCAACCGTTTTTTTTTCGTCGTTTATACCATGTAGCATTGTATTAACTTCGTCCACGATTTGCGCTGGTTCTACTAACGACAACCCAGTATTTTGCATTTTTCCTATTGCGTCTACTAATCGTTTATAATTGTTCTAATACCTTTTAAATCTATTTCAACAGAAGTATCTAGAAATCCTTTCTGGCTCTCCTTAATAGGTGTCTGTAGCTTCGTCAGGGTCGAATTGTAAAATCACAAATTTTATTTGGAAATGTTCAGAATAATAAAAAGCTGCTTGCAACCTTGTTCCCCAACGTCTAAGAATCGACTGTGGTGGTTCGCGAATACTGGGACAAGCCTGTGAAATGCTCGAATCCGTTTGGGAGATTTGAGAAACACTTTTTTTGTATTTGCTACTAATGCATCCGCCTCCGGGTAACATTCTCGAATATTTTGTGCCACAAGTTGTAAAACATGAACTACACGTAAAATGTAAAAGTCCCTCACGCTTTTCTTCAAGAGAACGGTCTACACTACACATTGTCGCTGCTCCATCGCTAATAAATAGCAACAGTTGACTAGTTAACACTTGAGATTGTTGTAACGTATCGAGCACTACCCCCTCATTGCTTCGCCAGTACACTTTTAGTCTAGTTGCTAGCTAATACGATTACAAATTTCGGTTTAACGGGTCTAGTACTCGTACTATAATATTCAAAATAGATTTTTTGTACAATCTGTCGTCTCATAAAGACATAGCCACAGCTGCTTATCTTTTAATTCTGCTTTAATCCTATTTTCGATATCTTTACGTACTTAGTAGCTCTTTTCGTCACGCTGTCCGTGTTGGTTCCACTCGGGATTGTATATACGCCAAAACTGTCGAAATGGTTTTTATCGAGTAAGCGAAGCGGTAGACCACAAACAATAAACATCACTGTTATATTTGTCTCTATAGCTACGGCTAACGCTGAGAAGGATTGATGAAAAACTGTTGCAATAAATCAATAATTTCATTCGCTGTGGTAGCCCGTGCTGATTCATCTGCATACATGCGTCGCGTCGTGAGTGCAGCAACCTTACTTCTAACCTGGCGCGATGCTCTCTGTGCCTGGCCCATTCATCACCACTGACGATACTATAAACATCTTTAAACTTCCGTTGTTGAACCGACTCACAGTTTTTCGACACCAATTAATACGTGCCGCCTTTTATTCTTCAGTTAGAAGATGTGGGAGCAAGCGGGAAACTAACTTTCTCAAGGCTAGTTCATCATAAAAGAATTTTTTGCAGCATTTTTTGGATTGAGGTCTTTGAAATGCCTAAGACTAACTGTCACATGTCGATCTTCCTTGATCGGTTGACGCGCAGACTGTTGTCTGGTGGCCTTGTCCTGGAATCGTTGTTGAAACTGGTACATCCACGTTGAAATTCGTGGTGAGAAATTAACGACTGATGTGACGCTTCATTACCAAAAACAGAAACCAATTCGACGAGACGCTGTTATTGAGATAATCCTCTCCGAAAGTTCTAAAAAAATTATTGGACGAAAATGTTCTCGACACAATTCCATTTTTCATTTTTATCATTTTAGAGGTAATCACTTGCGGTTATTATTATTTTCTTGCGATAGATAACATAATTTATTTGATCTAATGCGACTCTGTGTGAGGTGTACATATTTAAAGGTGGTTGAAAGAAAAGTCCACTGTCTCACAGTAACTCGATTTAATGAAAAATTGAGCGACAGGTTTCGGGATTAGTGTCCTATCCTCACGCTCGCTGAAAGAATCCAAAGAAACGTTGTAGTAAAAATAAGTTAATAGATATTAGCCTGGCAGATTACTGTCTTTCTTCTTAATTTTCCTACTTGTACCATAGTCAGACCTATGCATTACAATATATTCAACATACAACTAAAAAATTTATAAAATTAAACAAACAGTATTACTTAAACCACATTATTTCACAACAATTAGCTTAAACTATTATTTGATTGCCAGGTTAACTTAATTTTACTACAACGTTTCTTTAGATTCTTTCAGTGAGTCTGAGGATGAGACACTAGTCCCGAAACCAGTCGCTCAATTTTTCATTAAATCAAATTATTGTAAGACAGTGGACTTTTCTTTCAACCACCTTAAAAAAAACACAATTTATGTTTCCTTGAAAACATACTACGAATTTTCGTTGCCGCATGCGAAGAATCGTATGGTTCGCTACCAATCTTGATTCTTTCTTTAAATCAATCCTATATTCAATCCTCATCCGCAGTCTCAAACTGTCACCACGATTACTTAGATATATGTTTATGTCATAGCGATTGTTTGGTAATTTTCGAGCAAATCTTAATGCATTGTACGATATAACAATTTCGCTTCCCTTAAAAACCTGAAACGAGCAATACTACCTGATCCCAACAAATTCCCGTAATGGAGGGGGACATCGTCTTTCACTCCTCCCAATTTCTTCGCCTACCTGGCCGCTATAATTAAAGCGTCTAAGCGCCAGTGGTACACCGCCGCGGAGAGAGGACGAACATCGGAAAAATTCATCCCAGGTGAGCGAGGGCGAAGTTACGCTCGTTTACTTCCGGGCGCTGGATATGACACGCCGCCGCGTCCCCCCTTTTTCGGACCGCCGTCACTGCCGTGGGACGACAAAGCACCACCACCTGCCCTTGCCCGCTTCGCTTGCTCGCCTGCCTTCCTGCCAGCACGTGCACAAGAACGCTGCCACGGTGACTCTGTCTTGCTCTTCTGGAGCTTTCACGTGACCGATCGCGGTAGGCGTTGACTTCAACTGCTTCGGGAGACGCCTACCAATTCAGGCCTAGGCGCTTAGATTCCCGAAGGATCTCAGGAGCCGAGGACGACGACAATATCACGTGGACCATCATTAACTTTACGATTCGCTGAGTTCAAGTTTGTTGGAACTCAAAAATGTTTATGGGTAAATGCGATGGAAGGTTTTCAACACTTCGGTGTCATGTGAGAGGGGAAATGTTGCTAATTCCTATTTTAGTTAATAATTCGAATAACTGAAATGCTATGAAAGAAGTATTGCAAGTCATCATATGCACTAGTTAGTTAAGCAGATTTTCCTTCAGTTTATTGCAAATATTTAAATATAAGACATAGCGTGAATGAAAGCAGACCCATATTTTGCTTTTTTCTCTGTATCTAAGTTAAAAATACACTAGCAAAAGTTGATACTTGAACTGAAATCGTAAATGTAAACTAGAATAACATCCACAACCAACAACCGCAGGTTTCTAAATGCAATTTTAAGAAACCTCCTGAAGAGGCTGACTGAATGATCAGCGAAACGTCAGGAGTAAACTCGACACGGCAACACCTAGAAGATTGTTCTCTAGAGGTTAATTTATTGTTTTAATGTGTTTGCGTTCTCGTGGGGTGCTAATAATAAGGAAATTGTATCTGGGCAGTTTTTGTACTGATATCGTAAATCGGTAAAAAATGCCAAGTCGATATGTTTGAGAAATAAAGCAATTAATATATTTTCGAATTTTAAATATGTATATACATACTTTCCCTTTGCTTCTTAAAGGCCGCCAACCAATCTTCTGTTGGCATACTTTTAAAATACTGATGAATAGTCTATGAATATCTTCCTCGTACAAAAATCAAGAACCTCGCAAATGTTTTTTTAAGTCCATATAACAGCTAAAATTTATACATTGCCAAATCAAGTGAGTACGGTGGATGTTCTTTTACTTCTATTTTTTTTCAGCCCAATATTGGATCGTGAGAGCTGCGGTATAGTACGATGTGTTATCGTGATGCAACGTAGTACCCTTCTCGGGAACTCTACTAAACATACAAGGCAAACATTTGTGTATCATTTAGTTGTAATTATTTTCGTTCATCGAATTGCAATGCAGTAAATAGTTGTCAAAACAATAAAATAATTACATGTTTCCTGATCACTGAAGAAGACTATATAATTTGTCATTTGATAAAAATTGTAAAACTTTGTTAAAGGGGGACAAAACTATAGATTAAATAAAATACCGGCAATACAATAAAATGGATAAACAAATTCATCCATTTTTCAATGATTTTAATTATTTTTCTATTAAGCACAAAGATAAAACCATCATGTACACTCCTAAACAGAAAAAAGCAAAATAATCTCATAACCATACATATTTTTACGTTTTATCTCGTTATTTAATTTAGAAGGAGAAACTAGTTTTCCTTACAAAATTAATTTTAAATAAACAAATTAACTTTACATAGAGATAAAATCTCGTCTCCCAAGTTCTCGCAAACGTTATTGCTTGCTTGATAATGACATCTCCTGCAACTCAGTCGAGTTAATTCCACGATTTTCGGAGCAACTAGAACAAATATTAAAGCAAACGAAAGGTGTCGCTATTAGCACTCAGTGTGGAAGGTCGTGATCGTTGCGATAGTTTTAAAATTAATCGTAAATCCTTGAAGGGGCAATAGTCGCGAAAATGTTGGCTGATACCCTGCCCCGGGCTTTGACGTAATTGAGGGTAATCATTCTCGTTTCATTTGCACCGTCTTATCCTTAAGGAAATTTGAGGATTTTGCCGTTATTTTATGTGAACAAGATGTCTGGAAGTTAATTAAATAGAGTAAAAGTTTTACGTAGACATATTTAATTTTTCAGTTTTGGCTGAACGGGATGTATTACTACATAGTTTGGATTTGGAAATTATAGTTTGAATCCGTTTATATGTTGTCGATCTTCGCATTTTTTTGTAACACCTTAAACGTTTAGAGTAGAAGTGGGAGTATTTCCCACTTCTTCATTAGTTAAAACAAGGACGTAAACCTAAAACGAGAAGAGTTGGACAGGGCGATGCATAAAATAAAACTAGGGAAGGGACCCGATTTTGACGAGATAACAGGAGAAATGGTTAAATATATCAACAAACGAGACAAAAATAATCTCCTCTGGCTATTTAAGCAAGTGAAACTTGAAAAGAGGACGCTAAGAACTTGGGAAGTAGGAATGATATCGCAGTATTAGAATGGGCAATAAGGCAGAAAATTTATATGAGAAAGCCTATAAGAGCGGCTAAAACTACAACTACAACGAAAACTAACAATATTACTTCAAAAAAAGGAAGGGAAAACTGGACCAAATATTCAGTATCAAAAGCCTCCGAAACAGATAGATAAATAGATGCATATGTTTCATAGACATGGAAAAGGCTTTTAATAAAGTACCTAGAAAAGCATATGAGAAATACACGGGAAAAGTCGGAGAGGGGGGATGAGAGCAAGGAACGTAGTTCAAATATATTCAAAACCAAAACTAGGACGTTTGTAACGCCTGCTTCAATCCGATACTGTTCCGACAAACAGTTACAATTTGACGTAAACAGAATGTGAAGATTGACATCGAAAAATCAAAAACTATCGTTATTGGTGCAGAAAGCCAACACCAAAACACACAAATAAATGGGATATCACTAAATTCAAATATTTGGAAATGATAATAAACAGCAAAGGAACCTTAAAAGACGAAACCAATAGGGAAATATCTACAACAGGAATATTATACAGCGCGCTTTTTAACCAAATAATAGAGATACCACCAATGACAAAAGCGAAAGCAGTGAGTATTAGGAATTTCTTGTCCTGCAAAAATCGCATAGATTAGTCAACTTACATCCTACAAGCGGTCATACAGATGCTGAAACTATAGAGAAAGGCAATTTGCTACTTGAAAGACTTTACCTATGGTTCTTATCCAACGGATGACGTTTGAATCCACTAAAACCACAGCAGTTCTTTTCCACACTAAACAGATGTTGATAAGCAGCGCCAATCTCAATATTAGTTGTAATGATATTTCTACAGTACTTCAAAACGAAGTAAAATTCCTTGGTATCCACTTAAACGTCATCCTTTATTGGCAAACACATTGCGGTAGTTTGTGTCGCAAGTTGAACCAAGGAATATTTCAAATTTGTGCTCTTCGGAATATTCTTGATGCCACTGCTTCAAAAATGCTTTATTTCTCACATATACAATCGAGATTGATGTACGGTATAATCATTTGTGGAAGTTCCCACCATGCATTACGTGTCTTTTTAATGCAAAAGCGTGCCATTCGATGTATGATGAATCAAAGACCTAGTGAATCTTCCTCGCATGAGTTTGTTTGGAATATTTTGGAAATGCGTATGTATTGAAATGTTTTTATCTCAGGAAAATTGTTAAAAAAATTGGAATTTTGTAAGTTAATTAAATTTTTAACTCTTTTGTGGGATTCGGGAGTATTCTTTCATACTCTTTCGGCAAATTTTAATAAATTTTAATATCAATAAATAGAAATTAAAGAATGTTAAATTGAAAAAATGCAAACTAACCTTGATTTTACGACGATGTCATGTAAGCTCTAACCTCCTTATGACATTCACAGGAAATCTGCCTGTTTAAATTGGAAGCGCAGCCAAAACACTAGTTAACTCGATGAAAGCTTAACCAGAATTGATTAATTTATTGGCGTCCCTTTTCTCCTTTATTTTAATCGCGATGGCTATTGTTTCTATCCACAACCAATTTTGATGATATCTACCCCACGAGAAATTTTGATGAATAAAGTTATTTTTTAGAGGTAGCATGGGAGAATGAATGTAGTGACGCCACTAGATGACTCAAACTAGACGACTCTATGATAGACAAACCCTCACGACAACCCTAAATTACAAAAACTTCCCGATGTAAATAAAGATACCTTGACGAAACATATCTAATATACGAAATAATATTAGAAATACCTTTGAATTTACCCTGTTGCTTGTTGTAGGAGAATTTTACATTAATTTTGAAGATTTTCGAAATGAGGAGAATAAAAAGAAGAGTAGTTTCATCACCGATTCACCAAGATCGTCGTTATCTGGACTTATATAAATTTTATAGTACTCCCACTCCAAGGCCAGTCGGCCTGGGGAGAAATTGTGACTACGAAAAGTAGCTTTAATACGCCAGAGGAAATTTCATTTCTATCAGGTGGCTATGCTGAGTACCCTAAACGTTTGCGACATTTCCAATGTAAATATTGAACATAACAGTATGTACTGAAATATTTTGTCTCATGGGATTTTTGGTTAAAATGTTAAATTTTCTTACTTAAATTAAATTTTACTATTCTTAGTGGGTTCGGGAGTATCCCTGGATACTATTTTGGCAATTTTCTAATGAATTACCAAATTAATCAATCGGAATTAACGAATTTTAGAATTAAAAATGTAACTAACCTTGAAATTCGACCGAAGCCAATGTTATATAAACACTCTGTTTATAATAACCTCTTCCGGAAACTGTCTGTACTAGACTTTAACCCTTTTTCTCTTGGAATAAATACTTTGATTTCACTATCAAACACTTTAAATTGGGATCGCAGGTAGGATACACATTAATTCAACGAAGGCTAAATCAAAATTGATGAAATTATTGGCGTCGCTTATCTTTCTTTTATTTTAAATCGCGAAAGACCGGCGATTGTTTTATTCCACGGCAAATTTTGATAAAACAAATCCAAACAGAAACTTTTATGACATCATTTCGATGATATGATGTTATTTCTGCAAATAGCATACGAGAATTAATACAGTGACGCAACGAGGTGGTTGTATTTTGAGGACTCTATGACTCGAACTATAACTGACAAGCTTTAAACGTGAAAATTCTCCAACGATTTGCTTAAACCTTTCAGATAAAGATTTAATTGATGAAATAATGTTTAAAATACCTTTCAATTTACGTTTTAGACGACTTCTACATTAATATTGACGATTTACAAAATTGGGAAAGTTAACTGAAGAGTGGATTTGTCCATGTTACCCTACGATCGTCGTTATCTGGACTTATAAATATAATGTCCTCGCTCCAAGGCCAGTTCGCTGGGGGGAAATGGTGACTGAGAAATTTCATTTTTTCCCCGTAAGAGAGATATTTAATTACCAACGAGTGGCTAACTTGAATACCCTATCCGTTCAGAGGTTGACAGCCGACGTTGTCGATGTCGTTTATATTGAACATTACATAATCATAAAATTGAATTAAATACTCGTTCTGAACAGCAGTACTCGACAAGAAATAATCATCTTTTGCCAAAGAAGGTAAAGTTTTCTAACAATTGTCCATCATTTTTAGGCGTTAGATTGTTCACTGCCAACAGAGTTGACAACATTGTCTTCGAATAGGTTTAAGTACGAATTGAAGAATTTATTATGTTACCATAACTTTTATACTCTGCAAGAATTCTTCAGTTGCCAATTTGGTTTATTATAAAGCAGGAACCACATAGAATTAACATTTTAATTTTGACGTGTAACTGGTATTATTAAAGTATTATTATTCTTTTTTTCCTCTACCCCGACACCTGGCAACTAGGTGTACGGCAAAAAATTATATCTCAAATTTCTTCGGGGAAAACAAGCTCACATACTTCATTTCTTGTAACAGTTTTACTTTCTCACACTTACAACAGTTTCAACGTTAATGCACTAGTTCATAAATATTTCTTTCTTAGATATTAGACTTAACGTATCTAAAGACTCTAACATACCTTCTTTGATGAATAAGTCACTACGGTAGCTCTTACAGTGAGCTGAAGTTTGCCATGTACTATTTTAAAATTACACGTTGAATAATAATGACGTGAAATTGTGAAACTTGCACTATATATACTGAAGTTACACTTGCACATTTACATTAACGTGATGAACATCTCACCATAGGAAAAGAAGCTGATGAATTTTAAAATTAAACTGCTAGTTGCAGTTAAGAAACCAGTTGTAGTTGCAAAATCTACGCAATCACAGGACGAGGGATCCGAATATCCATTCTGTTTTTCAACGAAACCTGAAAAATAACTACGAATTAAAAAAAAACACATCTATTTTTTTACATCTTAACTTAATTTGAACAACGCTACCAAGACACATTAAACCTAGCTAATGGTATTCATTTCTACAGTTATTGTACAACAATGTCCATCTCAGATGTCACGACTCTCATGCGCCTCTCACTCACACCAAACGTAACTACAGGAGTCCTGCGAAAGTCCTGACATCTGAGATGGATATTGCGGTACGTATTTTGTATAGAAAACATAAATGATCGCCCATATAGTGCGGTGCTTTGTCTAGATGGTAAGATCAGGCCACTAAATCTTGTAAATCTTATACCACTGGAATTGCTAAAACGTGTTAATCAGGATTATTGTTATCATAATCTAGAAAATGTAACATCTGTTAAAAATCAGTCTGCGCTATTAAATAGATTTAAAAATCTATAAGAACATTTTATGGACATTTTATGGGATCGGGTCTTCGACCACATTTGCCCAAACCTGTAGATTTGATGCACATACTTTACCGCTTGTCGAAATTTCAACACCACTGAAAAGGAATTGTTTCGAATTGAATTTTTTGCGATAGACTATGCACACTATGCTTAGAACACACTTAACATTTGCAAACTGTAGGTTAATGTTTGTCCGAATATCGTGTCTATACCGAGTGTCCCAGATTTTATAGCACAGCCAATATGATGGTTATTTGAATAGATAGAAGATTATCTTTTAGAAAGAGATTCTAAGGTAGGAAATGTGCTACCAAGTGCATCTTATGATATTACAGGATGGTCCAAAAATGCCCCAGTGAATTTTTTTTGCTGCATGCTTTACAACCATGTGCAATTTAGTTATTTACGTCTCTTTCAAAGGTTGACTACTATCAAAATATTGTGTGCTCTTGAGAAGCAAACAAACACATCTCAGCTGAACGTTTTTTTAGACTACTGTACGCGATAGACAGCAGGAGAATAAGTAGCTATGGCTACCATTACCAAAGACTAAACAACCATTTCTATCACCTAATCAACTGTCATCTAATTAGCCTTTTTTGGTCAGAAAAAAATGCCGTTTACTTTCAGTACTAATGAATAGTCTGGGCAAGCAGCGGTAACAGTCAGTGTAGTAGATATGTGGTGCGGAGTCGGCGATTATTTATTCCGCGCGTTCACAGCGTCAGTGCTAAATCGATGCTATATGCGAGTAGTTCTGTGTATATATGGGCTGTCGTAACTTATTTCATAATTGTACACTTATGTTTGCTTTAAAAATGTCGCAGTTAGGTACGTCGCGAAAACGACCAATGGCAGACACAGTTAAAAACTTTATGATGGACATGCCGGACTTAATTTTCGATGGCGCTAAAATTCAATATCTAATTTGTAAAATCCCTTTAATGTGTTGGTCAAGAAGCCATTATCAACGTCACATCGAAAGCAAACAGCATTCTTCTGCAAAAAGCGGCATACGAGACCAAGAAAAATTTACATTTGAT